>CM049180.1:5659021-6259021 GCA_026770425.1 Boechera divaricarpa
TGAGCTGAGAAAAGATATCTTCTTCATTTTGACTACCAAAATTTTCTTCTAAAACAAAAAGCAGAAGAGATATCTAACCTTGAGGAACACCTTGTCCAATTAATCGCGCTTTTCGACCTGTTTGCTCCAGAGCTTGGGCCATAGCATTAACAGGGGAAGATCCAAGTATCCTCACAACTTGGTTGGGCAAATCCACCTCCACGTTTTCAATCCCTTTTTAAGATCAAATTTCCACGATAAGCAACAACAGAGTAAATCATAACCAAACAGACGATAAATAAAGTCCTATTACTAACCTTCAATGGTTTCTAATTTGTTCTTCACGGCATCAACACAACCTTCACATTTTATATCCACCATAAACTCAGTCTGGGAACAACAACATATTAATTAAGACACACATCATAAGTTCTCAGTAGCTCAATCCAAAACAGTTTTATCAGATGATTTGTATAGGAAAGATAGACTTACAAGGAGCTGAGGCATGACTCGATCCTCCTGCAAATCAAATTCAGCTACTTAAATTCTAAATCATCGAATTAGGAAAGCGAAAAAGCTAAAATTGGAAATAGGGTAACTCAAAAGTTTAAAGCTTTTAACCGAAACCTGAGGGAGATTACGATCAGAAGTGAGAGCAGTCGTCATGGGAGAGCTAACGAAGCTTCGTGAAAGTCCTAAGCCACGTGGAGACGATCGGGAGAGGAAGGAGAAATTGTGAGATTGAGATTTAGGGTTGGTAGAAGAAGAAGAAGAAGAAGAAGAGAAAGCGATCACGATGGGAATCGCAGACGCGGCGGCTACGACGGCTGAAGTCGTTGCCACTGACCTCAAAATTGATGCCATTTTCTTGCTTCTTCTGCTTTTGCGGCTTTTTATTTCTGACCCTTCACAACAATCTTTAAATTACCATTTATTTAATCGGTTAATCTGGGAATAAATAACTTTGGTAAAAAAAAGTTATTGAATAATTAACGGTTTTTTTTTTTTGTTCAAAATAAAATAAAAATAATTAACGTTTTTCAACGTGATGTTTGGTATAACTGAATTTTCCAAATCAATAGATATATCATCTAATTTGTGAACAAAAAATGTCCAGTAATTGTTGTTATTACAAACAGTTAGTGTTAGTATTTAAGGGAGTTTTATTGATACAAACTTGGCAGATTAAAATAGAAACAAATTACATTTTTTAGCCAAAACCAGGAGGGAGTTCAGGATCTTCTTCTTCATCAATACATGCTTCTTTGTTTACTTCTAAAACTCCTTGGATCAGTTCTTGCTTCTGTTTATTCGCTGGACTGGTGTTGGAATCAGCTCTTGATTTTGGGACTGGTGTTGAAATCTTATGTTCCATTTCTCTAGCGGATGATCCGCATTTCTCGCCTCCCGGGTTAGATAGTGTAGCGTAGACGGATTGCACGGTTTCTCTGATTTCATTCTTCATCCCGTCCTCTGATCTTATTATCCCCCATAACCCATCTGAGAGCTGGCTCAGCATCTTGCTCCTAGAAGCAAACAATCCAAATTTTTTAGTAACGCTTGTCAAAAATAGTTACAACAACAAGAGTCAAGCCAAATAGCCTCTTAACTAACCCGACTTCTTCGAATATCGCATCAGAGAGTTGCCTGGTTTTCATATTTTGAGCACCCGGTCGTTTTAGAGCTGTTGACTCCTTGACAACTGATATCATGTTGTTTCGTAATTCCTCCTGCAATCCAGTTCCCACTTTTAATAGTCAGAAGTCAGAACACAAAGTAAACACAGGCAGTCTAGAAGAACAAAGCTCGAGATGTTTATCAAACACTGTTAAAAGAACAATCCTCGTTGCCTCACACTACCTTCTCCGGCTGAGAAGTGACCTTCACTCTTATCTAAAAATTATACCAAGTTGCGGAATTGACGATGCCCATTCGATGGATTAGTATAAAGACTCCTCAAAGATAACGAACAATATATCAGCTACTAGTAACTTGACTAACCAATTCCCGATAAGCAAACTGACAAACTGCCGGGAGAATCAGCCATAGCTGTGATCTAACACTTATAAGAAAACTCTCTCCTCTAGGATCTGATTAAGCTAAGAACAACTTAAGGCATTTTGGTAAACTCTCCAAATCATCAATGGTTTGCTTACTTCCACGTCTCTAAAGCAACTTCAGATACACTTATCGCAAAAACAAGATCAATGACCAAAGTTTCCCTATCTTAAACAACCAGTATTGTAAGGAATCATCCCACATTAACAAATCTTCCCTGAGACGAAGCTCAGACATTTATTTGCACATAACTAACCACAACACCAGTGACAACATTACAAAACAGTAAAAAACAAAACAAAAGATCTAATTTTTCGATCGAGATCACTCAGATCCGAGTAGCTACTGAGTAAAGTACCTAAAACCACTCATGGAGGATTGAGCTCAGTCTATATGAACCAAAAGAGCAAACTTTGCAACAAACTTTCAAAAAATACTAATTTCTCAAATGTATTCGCTAATACTCAAGTCAAACTAACTAAAGATTCCATGAATTGCTAAAATTGAGGCAATTCAGATTCCAATTTTATGCCTTTATACAATCAAATCGACTGAATCAGTATCACGGTCTTAAAGCCACGAATGTACTTGGAATCGAGAGACTACAAACCCTAATTACATATGCAAATGCAAAGACGGGAGGAGAAAGAGAAAGAGGGTTTACGTTATCCTTGAGGCGGCGTATGATTTTGAGGCGGAGACTATCAAAATCACCGTCGTCCTTAAGCTTCTCTACAACTTCCTCTTTGCTTATCTTCCTCGCCATCGCCATCTCTTACTGTTCCTTCCTCTGGATTTCTAATTTGTCCTTTTATTTTAAAGTAAATTTAGTTACAATAAATTTTAAAAAAAATTTTTTTTTTAAAATTTGGCCAAAAATAAATAATTTAAGCTATTTAACATTTTCTCCTTATCTTTTTTTTTTTTTTTTTTTGGACATCATTTTTTCTCCTAATCTTAACTATATTGTTAGGGCTTTATGATGGATCATGGATCCACACATGTAAAATCATCTCTCTTCCGATATTGAGTGAATTTTGATGGATTTGAAGAAAAATCTAATGATTTGGTGAGATTTAGATATTTAAGTAAATTCCATATTTAAACATTTATAGATCATCAACTGAATAACATAGGATTTTATCAAAATATCAAACTCTTCCAAAATTCTTAATCCAATACACCCCCTAAAACTTTTAACTTGGATATGTAATAAACTAATATTATATTTCTAACCGTTCAAATCATCCAACCGCATTTAAAATTATTAGCTACTTTACACTGTTTTAGTCCAAAAAAAAAACTTTTTTGATAATAAGCAATTTGTTTTCTATTAGTAACATTTACAGCACTAACAAGTTCAATGACACATGTTACATGTACAACACTATAGTTTCATGGACCAAAACTTGTCTTTATGTTAGTGTTGTTAGTATTTGTGTCACCACCAGCTAAATAATATATAGATCATGAGTTATGATGACCTCTGGTGAATGGTGATGTTCATCGTAATTGCCAACATGGTCACCAGTCACCACCATGTTCATAAATTATGCTCATAGTCATGACACACGATTATGTAATATTGAAGAAGATCAAATGGACCATATCCTGTAAGATGGAAGTGTGGGACCTAATCCTGACCCCAATATCTAACCCCTTAATTCACTAAAATCCAGCAATCATTGCAAAATCATTTAGTATCTTTCAAGTGTCCTCCGTTGCAATTAGACTCAAATTTTGCCTATGAACAATTTAGAATATTAAGAGTATGATTGGTTATGACAGTAGATTAGATTTTCGCTGTAAAATTTGAACAATGATTTTTTTTGCTGTAATTTTAGAAATTAAGCCGTAAAACCAACTTTTCCTAATAAATAGGTTCTAAAACCAATATTCCATTATTTTCAAAAAACCAAAATTATGACTTTAAGTTTTTATCTTTCTACAACCAAAACAAAAAAAAAATAAAAAAAATGATTTTAGTTTTGAAAAATATAATTCTTTCGAATTTAAAGTTTTAAATCCAAATATGGTTGTACAAAGATTTCAAAGCCACAATCAATCAAACCCTAAATCGTTATTAATTTCCATTATCGTTGTGAAACTTGTGATTAAAGAAATTTTTAATATCAACTCTTTAATTTTTTATACGTAGCTTGAAAGCTGTCATGTTAGTTAGTCTTTAGGTATAATATACTTGGGCTGAAGTAACCGACTGTATATATTGATGACTCTCATGTAACTCCAACATTTGATAATCTTCATGTAACGTAATCTTCATTTATCTTTTTGGTAGCTCTTTTTGTTCATGTATTTATATAAATTAGATAATGTTGAACTTGTAAGACACAAAAAAGTCAAAGAGAAAAATACAGTCAAAATTTGAGATGAGTTTAGAACGAGAAAAAATTAGTCTAACGCGTAAAAAAATCACTTGGAAGGACTTTGAATGATAATAAGTGAAAGTGATTTATTTTTTTATTCGCGATTTCACGTATCTTATACGATTATATGCTTAATTTTTGATCGATTATGAATTTATGACCAATCCATATCTAACCCAGAATACCAGATTAAAGTATATGTTCTGGTATAAAGTTTCGGTGATTAATAACCAACAACGATCAGTTTTGCTATGTGCTCATTAGACATTTAGTGAGTATATTGGGTCTTTGTCCCCGAGAAAGTACGATCGATGTTGCGAATCTTTTATTTAGACGCCATGGAATCATGTCTAGAGAAAAATTCATAAAACATATATATCGTATTTTTCTTATTACTGTTTAATTTTAAATAATCATTAATAACCATTTAACTTTTCGCATGAAATTAACATAAAAACTTAAAATAATTTAACTTTTTCGCATGAAATTGACATAAAAACTTAAAATACCGACTTTTTCATTGATGAAAATCTATGATTATATGCTTTCTAGGCGGCCTAAGAGTTAAATAATATATTTAGGCATCTCTGGTAAACTAGAATATGACATAGACTTTTTTTTTAATACAAGTTGGTAACGTGAAATACTATGAATTAATTCGGTTGGATGATTTTCATTTTGTTCTTTTTAAGATTAATTTTTAGGCTGGTTATCAAAAAATTAATATTAATTCTTAGATTTTATATACAATTAATTATAATAGATTGTAAACTTCCAGAAATAAATGTAACAGATTGTTGTAAAAAACAAAAAAGAAAAAGAATTTCTATTGGTTCATAGTTATGAGAAAGGGTTTATAACTAAGTAATTATTTTTTTTAGTTTGTGTAAAAACTTTAAAAAGATCATTATTTACAGAACATAGGCTCATTCATTTGAACTTTTACATTTATTTAAAGTTAAAATCACTTATCAATTCAGGAACCTACTGTCGGATGAAACAAAAGATATGCCTGAGCACATTTTAAATGTAAGTTTCCTTGCCAGATTATATTAATTAATAGTCACTAAATGTACAGCTCAGATTAAATCGTTTAAAATGCCTTCCGAAATAAATATTAGTATCACTCACTCAATCGTATCTTTAGGAGATTTTAACGTTGTCCTCTTTGATGTCACAAAGATGTTTTTTTCAAAAAAAAAAAAATTGGGTTTATTGGTTGTGGCTTAAAAAAATTTTACATCCATATATGGATCTACAGCTCTAAATTCAAATCAATCACAACCTATTTATTATGAAAAGTTAGTTCTAAAGTATAATATCTAAAACTACAGTAAAAAATAAAAAAATCACAGATTAAATTCTGCAGCGAAAATATTAAATCTACATCCACAACCGATTGTGACCGTTGAAAATATGATCATAAGAGAAAAAAAAAAAGAAAAAACCTGGATGATATAAAATGACTTACAGCATTGCTATCGAAATTCATAGCACCCAAAGTTTCTCTTATTACCAACAAAACTCCCACAACCACCAACAAAAATAAATAAAAAGGCATCATCGTATGGATTTTGCAGATTCTTCATTGTTCACACCAGATTTTGCTTATGAAAATGATTTCGATTTCTCTAGTTTGATCACTCCTTCAACGCTTATATCATTCCAAGAACCTAATCCATGTAATCCGATCATTCATTGCGCTGGGATTCAAAACGATGGAAGACAGAAGGTCTGTGAGACGACCATAACAAGTGAAATCAGGAAAGGGGACGATGTGCCGAAGAACAAGAGAGCTAAACATAAAGACATTGAGAGACAAAGAAGGCAAGAAGCCACGTCTCTTTTCAAGAATCTAAGAAATTTATTGCCATCTCAATACATTAAGGTAAGTACAATTTACTATTCTTACTTATCTTCTTAATTAGATCCCTATACAAACTTTTTATTATACGAATTCAGTCTCAAGTCCACTAGATTTAGTTTTGGTTTGAAGTTAAAAATTCTATAGATTATATAAAAATCCCCTAATTAAGTTTTTACGGAGAAGGATTTAGACTAATCACGGTAATGAAAATTTGCGTAAATAGGGTAAACGTTCTTCGTCAGATCACGTTGAAGAAGCTGTGAATTACATCAAAGACTTACAGAAGAAGATCAAAGAGATCAGTGAGAAAAGAGACCGAATCAAGAGAACTATTACTCATCGTTCTTCAACAAGCAAATGTTCTATAAGATCATTAGTATCATCAACATCATCCCCATCGTCAACTTGTTCTTGTGTTGGAGACACACACATGGCTGTTGTGGTTAGGCCTTGTTTGATAGGATTAGAGATCGTAGTAAGTTGTTGTTTCAGACACGAATCTTTTCTTTCAAGTGTACTTCAAATTCTGGCTCAAGAGCAATGTCTTAATGTTGTTAGTTGCATCTCAACTAGACTGCCACAAAGATTCACACACACCATTGTTTCTGAGGTAATTTATTTATAATATTCTTTCACTGAATTATGAGGAAAGAGGGTGTAACATTTATATTTTAGGAAAGTTCTTAAAATTGTGCAGGTCGAGGAGGGAATAGAGATTTATTTCTCAGAGATTCACGAAAAGATAGTGAAGATGGGAAGTTCATATGCATATTTATATTAATTTTTCCTGGATTTTTCTTTTTATAATATATATAATATAGTTTCAATAAAAGAATAATGTATTGTTGACAAAAATAAAAATACAATTTTGTTTTTAGAGATTTCTTGTGTTTTTTTTATTTAAATTCTGTAATGTCAATTTATATTTACTAAATGAAGGGAAAGGCACATTTTTTTTTTTTACTCAATACACACTGTTACCTTAAACGTGAATTTTTTGAATGAATTTTATTAAATGAAAACTTTGAAATTCTTGTATATACGTCATGATAGATTATGTAACGACTGAATGTAAATTTATACTAGTGTGTATATATATTTTTTTGTGCTTTGCACATATTCACGCATATAGTTTACAAGGGAAGATAAAATAATTATAAAATATAGAGTTATAAAAATTAATTACAAAACGATAAATAATTATTTAGGTTCTAAATTAAACATTTATATTTGATTTATACATATAATACATAATTGTTAGAATTTGATAAATTTATATACCTTTAATTTTATATTTTATCTAATAAGATAATTTTAGTTCAATTTATACATTACAAATGACAAAATAACTTAAACTCTATTAAGTACAATTTCTATTTTTTTCCACATCAGCGCATCTTATATATATTTTGGTTAATATAGTTTTAGAAGGAAAAGTATTTGCATAATTAAACTTTTATCTTGTCACGTCTTCCTAAATGTAGTCTATATAGATCATGACTTTTGCTGAATGTGATACTCATCATAACTGCCAACATGGTCACGCATGATGATGATTATATATGAAATCTAGAAGATGAGATCAAATGGACCAAGATATATAGCTTTTGATGATTTCTCTTGGTGCTTGAACCGATTTTGTCTTCTCCACATATTACTATATGTGTTAATATGATCGTAGTATCACCATCCGTATTTACCATATAGTATATGTTCAAATAGATCACATCTATGGAAATGCCAAGCCTAATCCTGACCCAACATCTAATCCCTTCATTCGTTAAACTCAGCAACTGTTGCTGTTGCAATATCATTTGATATTTTTCATGTATCCACATCACTCTAATTATTGCCCCCTATATGAATAATCTGGAATATTAAATCTTTTTTTAATCTCCATTAGCTGAGACACTTATGATTAAGGAACTTTCTTAATCTTCATTAGCTTTAAAGCCATCGTGATTAACTGCTTTTAGGATATATTGGGCTCAAAGAGATAACGTTAATTGTTATTTTTGAAGAAGAAAATTGGAAAAAGAATAAAAAAGTTGTTGCGACCAATTTGACTAAATTCCATTCCTAAATCGGAGTCGGTTTAGGTGCTTCCTTGATTAATAACGAGCAATAATCAGTTTTGCTATGTGCTCATTAGAAATTTAATAAATTCGGCCTCTGTCCCCGGAAAAGTATGAACGATGTTACGAATCTTTTAGATGTCATGCCATCATATGACTAAAAGAATAAGTAAACATATTGTATTCTCGTCCCACTCTTTGATATATTAACTTTTCGCATGAAATTGACATAAAATCTTAAAATATCAACTTTTTCCTTGGTGAAAACTGTACAGAAAACATTAAATATAGGTCTATGATTAATCTTTTTTGGCCGGCCTAAGAATTAAATAATATCGTTTGCCAATTTCGTAACCTGATTCAAATGACAATAAAGGAAACCCTTTATCAAAAGAAAATGACAATAGAAGAGCTTTCCATTGCAACGAGTGTAGGTGGTCAAAAGGGCCGGTTTAACTACAAAAGCGGAAAGTGTGACCGCTTCGGGTTTATAAATAAAAAGATTAAAACTTAGAGATCTTTAAAAAAAAAAATTTACTTTAACTAATGGGCCTAAAAAAAATTAATTTAATGAAAGGACCTAATTTTTTTTTTAATGAATGACCCAGAGAAAAGAGGCCATAATTTTTTTTAATTTACCGTAACCTAATCGTCATATTCTTTCTCATATTTTTCACGTTTCTCATCTCTTATTCTCTTTTACGATCAACTGTTGATCAACACCAAGAATTAAATTTTCGGTTTCTCATATAATCGATTTTTCAAGTTATCTCTATATATTTCTAAACTAGAAGTCAAAAGTATAGAAGAAAAAAGATTAAAAGTATAGTAAATTTTACGCTCTGTTTAAATTATATAAGGATCGATATGTTTGAACTGTTTAATTTACACTATATTTAATTGATCACTATATATCATGTGATCAATTGTCGATACTACCACTAGTATTTTAGAAGAATAAACTTTCATTATGTTTTGGTTATTACGTTGTTTCTCCAATACTACCACTAGTTACGTTTTTTTATTTGTTTTATAATTATGAGTTTTTTTTTGTGTTCAATTTTTCTTATGTTGTCAAATATAACTAAATTTAAAATTTTTCATTCTCTTTCAGGTTTAAATTTTCTATTTTTTTTTTGTTCAACAAGTTAATTTTATTAAATTAACTTAGGTGGAGACTTCATTACAATAAATTAGATGAGAGAGCATCCTTCGCCAACCGATCTGCATCTTTGTTTTCGTTCCTAGAGATGGCCACAAAGTCAATAAATTCAAACTCTAAAGTCAGGTTGGAAATATCTTCAAGAATTCCGTAGATTCTCATTGCTTTTGATTTAATATTGACGGCGTTGATGAGCTGGAGAGAGTCAGAGTAGACCCGGATATGCCGAATTCCTCTGATTTTGCTTTCCTTCAACCCAACAAGTAAAGCTAGCGGCTCTGCCTTCAAACTCGAATCGACGAAATTGAAGGTAAATTTACCCTGTGCGATGCGTACTCCGTTTGGATCTGAGAGATCCCAACCCCCACCAGCATCCAGGTGGTCCTGTTTCCATGCTGCATTAGTTTTTAGAGATGGGTAGATCGGGGTTGAGTTCTGCCATACCTGCGGTGGTAGCCGACGTTGATGCTGTGATGAGTCAGATTGTGTTGCGCCCCAATCTGCCGTGGCTGCCACTGCTTTCGTGATACACTCAGATTCTGAAAAACGGTGCTTTTGGAAGTGAAGTGTATTTCTTGCTTTCCAGAGTAGCCATCAAATCCAAGGGAATAAAGGGCCAAAAGAAACCCCTGTTGGTGGTAGAGCTTTTAGTGTAGCTCCTTAGAGGAGATGAGCCTCGAAAGGTATTGTTTGTGAGAAGCTTGGGGTCTGGTGGAAAGGTGCATCTCTCCATACTTTTTCTGCAAACTGGCAGGTAAGGAGAACGTGATTTGTAGTTTCAACCTCTCCGCACCTTAGATAATTTGCTGATTGAGTTATTTTACGGATGAGCAAATTCTCTTCGGTTGGTAGGGCTTGCTGGATAGCTTTCCACAGGAAGATCTTAAGCTTTGGTGATAAGTTTTAATCCAATTCAGAGATTTGTCTGGACTTGTCTGATTAGTATCTTCTGCTCTTTGCATAACTTTGACGTAGTAGCCAGACTTTGAGGTGTATTCTCCTGATTGGTTTGGGAGCCATTCATAAGTATATTTAGCTCCGGAGGTGCTTGGTTTAAGGGAGCGAATGCTCTGTTTGTAGTTTGGTAGCAGATTTTCTAACTTATTCATATCCCAGTCACAAGACTCAGGGAGTAAGAGATTAGCCACCCAGAGATTTGTTGCCGCTTCGGATGGTGGCCCGATTTGTGTCCTCTGTGTTGTTATTGGGATCCACGGGTCTGTCCAGACTTTTATGTCTATACCATTACCCACAACCCTTATGAGGTTAGGAGCTAATAAGTCTCTACCTTTTAAAATACTTTGCCATCCGTGTGAGCTTTGGTTTGTTGGTTTGGCTTCCAAGAATTGAGCTTTTTTGCAGTATTTCCTCAGCAAAATGCGACTCAGTAGGCATTGGAGATTGTTGATGATTCTCCAGTTCAACTTATCCAGGAGGGCTTCGTTGAAGTCGCGAATTTCCCTAAATTCCAAACCTCCTGTCTTTTTAGGTTCTGCTAGCTTATTCCAGGCTTTCCAGCATATCTTTCTTTTTCCTGGATTTGAGTCCCACCAAAAATGTGTAAGGACTGATTATATTATTTTGCACAAACTGACAAGGATGATGAAGCAAGACATCGCATATGTGGGAATGGCCGTCAAGACTGCTTTCAGCATAATGAATTTTCCAGCATTTGACAAGAACTTTGAAGACCATGAGATTGCTCTCTGCTTGATTCTATCCACTAGACTCGCGAATATGTCTTTCTTTTTCCTACCGAATTGTTCGGGTAACCCCAGGTACTTTCCAGCTCCACCTATTACTTCAAAGCCTAAAGTTCTCTTAGCTTGTTCTTTGATGTCCGTTGGGGAGTAGGCTGAAAAAATAATTGATGAGTTTTCGGTGTTGATTTTCTGGCTAGAAACACTCTCATAGGTGGCTAGGATATTTTTCAATCGTGTACAGATTTTCTGGTTTGCCTTGGTAAAAAACATGGTGTCGTCGGCAAACAGCAAATGATTAACTCGAGGACTATTTCTGGAGACTCTAACACCGGGCAATGTCCCAATATCTTGTGCTTTTCTACAGAGACCAGAGAGAAACTCACTGCATATTATGAAGAGATAAGGGGAGAGAGGGTCTCCTTGTCTTGGCCCGTGAGTTGGAACCACTTGTCCTTGGGTTGAGCCATTGATAAGGAAGGAGTATGAGGCCGTTGAGACGCATTGATGGATCCAGGTATTCCATTTTGGATGAAAACCAAATCTTCCCAGAACTGCTGCTAAAAAATTCTACTCAATCCTATCGTAAGGTTTACTCATATCAGTTTTAACCGCCATTGAACAATGTTTTTTTGCCTTAGAGAGCTTGAGGAAATGAAGCGTTTCATGAGTATCAAGACGTTGTCTTAAATGGCTCTACCAGGTACAAATGCAGATTCGTTCTCAAAGATTAAAGACTCTAGGATGGGCTGGAGACGCTTTGTAAGTATCTTGGAAATCACCTTATATAACACGTTGCAAAGTGCTATAGGTCTGTAGTCTTTTTTGGACTGTTGCTCTTAGGGATCAGCCTGATATGGGTATGATTGAGGTCCTTAGGCATTTCCCCTGAAGAGAAGAAGCGTTGTACCTCGCTGACAATTGATGTTCCTGTAACATCCCAGAATGAGTGATAGAAACTTGCCGGGAAGCCATCCGGTCCTGGTGCTTTAGCTCCATGAATATCGAAGATGGCCCTTCTAACTTCTTCAACGTTTGGAATTTGAGTAAGTTTCTCATTCTGCTCTATAGAGATCTTACAGTCTAGGGCTCCATCTGTGATAGCCTTAATGTTAGTTGATGTTGGCTGAGTAGCAGTGAATAGGGAGGAAAAGTATGCAGTGATTGTTGCTGAGATTTCACTTTCTTCGAAAATAGGGATTCCCGCTTCAGTTTCTATTACAAAGAATTTATTTATCGCTCTTCTACCTTTTGTAGCTGCGTGAAAGTAACCCGTATTCTTAGCTCCTAGAGCTAGCCAAAGATGTCTACTCCTCTGCATCAAATATGTCTCCTCTGCTTTATATAGCTCTTAAAGTTTTCTTTTTATTTGTATGATGGATTGTTCATCCGCAACCGGGGATGCCATAGCTTTGTCTAGATTGCATTTGAACTCCTCAATGTCCTTGCTGCTGTTGATGTGTTGTTTCTTGTTCCATTGTGAGATAGCCCATCGACATGCCTCAAGCTTGGAGTTGACGTTCTCCCTATCATTATTATTCTAGCACTCTGAGATAAGCTGTTTAATTTCTGGTTTTCACTCAAGGCTCCTATCAAATCTGAATATTCTTTTTTCTTTTTTTCCTTGTCTTGTCAAAGTAGGAGATAATGGGTCGATGATCTGATCCCTCGAAACAGAGGTACTCACAGTGGCTGGCAGGATAAGATGCTGCCCATTCGCTATTTAAGAGAGCCTTGTCTAGACGGCATAACACTAGATGATCATGTCTTCTGCCTCTCCAAGATAGTCCATTGCTGGTATGCCTCAGGTCATACAAGTCGTTGCTGAATAAGAAGCTGCGAAAGCTACTAAAAGAGCTTTCTGGGCGCACATGTCCTCCCATTTTTTCAGAGTTGTCCAAGTTATCATTGAAATCCCCTGTGAGGAACCATGGCTCCATTCGTGACTCAGCCAGATCGGAGATGAGACTCCAAACGTCATGACGCTTAGACTGATATGGTTATCCGTAAACGAAAGTTGCGTAAGATTTTGTGCTTTTATGAGTAATCAGAGTATCGATGACATTCTGGCCCGAGTAAATAACTTCCAGATTTATTTCTTTTTTCCAAAACAGGCCCAAGCCTCCGCCACATACACCGTGGGGTGAGACTAAGAAGTGGTTATCAAAGACAGTATCCTTTAGCGCATTGAGAACAAAATTGTCTGAATTCTTTGTCTCCATGAGGAACATTACATCCGGTCGAGATTTCTCGTAAATTTCCCAGATTCTTCGCACTGTTGTGGGGTTTCCCAAACCACAATAGTTCCAGCTCAAAACTTTTAAGGAAGAGGACCAAGCGGGTCCTAAAAATTTATACCCTTTTTGGAGATTGATGGGATTAATTTGGTTGGTGGTCTGTTACTGCGTGCAGGAGCATTACTCGTTCCAGCCTTCCCAGGTTCAACCATCCTCTCTGTTTCTAATCCTTTCACTTTCCCCTGGTCTATACTATTTGACTGTGGAGCATTAGGAGTGGGAGAATTTCTTGATATGCCTCTGTTTGCAGGTTCTTTGTTCTTCTCTGTCTGGGAGCTTTGTGGAGGATTTTTTGTCTTGGCTGCTATTCTGCGAGGTGAGATAGCAACTTTTTGAAGTCGTATTTTTCGGCTACAGACCCTATGAGGGTTTTTGGGCTGCCATTAATTCCTTTATTTGAATTTGGAGGTCTTCCTCGCCTTTTTTGAGCTGGTGGGAATGCTTCCTATGAATTTCGTTTGGGATCGGGATACTTGCTTCTTCCACTATAGCTGGAGTAGTACTGGTTGGTCTTTTTGATATAACATTAGGTGGAGAGGCAAGTGGTACTTCATCAAGCTCCGGACTGCCCAAGAAGACTGAGCCTTGTTGGGGTTCTTGCTCCTCTATGCGTTGTCTAGCAATTTGTTATGAGGCAAGGATTCTTTGCGCAGTTTCTTCCATGAGTCCTCGAGCTTTCAGAAGGGTCTGTGCAAGAAACATACTGAATGGTGACTTCTTTGAGTTCCTCTAAAACTTCAGCGGTGTTTCTGGGCGGTGGGGGTGTGGGTCGAGGAAAGAAATCAATTATATTCAATTCTCTTTCTAAGGGTGGGTGCCTTGCTCTAGGGGTTTCAGATCGTTCTGGATTTATACTCTCTTCCCTTTTACGCTTTTCAACCCAGATTGGTTGGTTTCTTCTACTACTGGTAGCCTCCATATCTTTTTTCTTCTCTTTACACCCAAAGTTGTCAGCTGAATTCCTGATTCTATAGACATTGTGAGTCTGAGAAGAGTGGTGACTGTTTGTGTACTTAGCTCTGGGATGGTAATCATCTAGGGCCCTCTTGCTTGATCTAACTCTCCATTCAGCGTGAGAATTATCAAGGGATAGTCTATCAATCTTTCTTTTCCTTGTGTTCCAGGGCTCATTTGGATGGACTCTCTCTCTGCTGTGGCAGTTACCTTCAGAGTGTTGGTGCGAGGGAGCATAACCACTTCTGTTTTGCTGGTGAGACTGATACTTATCGGGAGAATGATGGTAACCTTCTCTTTCCTTTCTTGTGACACTTTCATTGCGAATGCTTGTCACATCAGCGTCAGAATTAGTAGGGATTTTTACTTGATCTTGGCGTTTTTTTGGGCAATTCTTCTCCTCATGGGAGAGCAGGTGGCAGATGTTGCAGCTTGTCCGGAGTTTTTCATATTCCAGGATAATGGTTGTTTCAACATTATTTTCAAAACCTATTACCATCTCTTTGATTATGGGTTTTAAACCATTTATAGAGACTTTGATTCTAGCTGAGGTAGGAGTAAGTTCGAGATCCTCCATCGTGCCTAGGACATCTCTTATCTTGAAAAGCAGTTCTTTTTTCTTATAATGGAGAGGGAGGCCTTTAACTCTAATCCACATTGGTAGTACTAAACGAAAAGAATCTGAAATTGTAGGCTCCCATCTCTGGATGATGACCATGTATTGAGCGAAGTGGTATGGTCTGTTTTCAAGGACTTGGAGAAGGTCTTCTTCGAGGTCGAAGCGAAACTGGAAGCATCCTTTTCCTAAGTCAGCTCCAACAGCTCTTCCTTTGAGTTTCCAGTTTTGGGAGAGGAAGGGAATCATTGACCACATACGCTGGACATCTGGGTTAGTCAGCCTTCCAATGATTGTCAGCTCATTTTCTTTGCCAAGATCTGAGGTATCTAGTCTAGGGGCTTGGATTCTTGGTTTAAGTTCATCTGAAGGTGCAGTGGAGATGAGTTTGCCCTTCTCAGCGGCAGTGTAGCGGCGAGACATTGTCGAGTAAGGTTGAAACTTACGAGGTTGTAACTTGGCTGAGAAAGAGTTCTTCCTTCTTTTCTGTGAGAACAGGGAAAGAAGGAGACAGGTTTGCTGGGCTTTGGGGAGAGAGACTTTGTTGTTTACACGATCTTACTGCTTAGCGGTGACAGTGGAAGACAGGAATGATTCGCCATTGTTGTTGTTGTTGTGGAGGACGTTGCACCGGTTCTTCCTTCGGGAAGATCCCATCGGAGACAATGAAGTGACCACCGGTTGAAGGTGGGAGACTTTTGGTTAAAGCCATTTCCCAGCAGCTAAATCTCAAACCAGGTAGAGAAAACTATAAAACCGGGGTAAACTGGGTTGTTGGAAACAACTTAGGGAACCGGGCCTGAGAGGATGCACTTCTTTCTATTAGGTTTATCTTTTGGTCATTTCCAATTTTCTTATTTTATATTTTTACAAACATATAATGCGAACTGAATTTTTGTTTAGCGTGTGTTTTGATTGTTTTTGTTTTTGATAAAAATAATATTTTTGTGAAAACATAATTTTTTTGTTTTCGATATGTTAGGAGACTAGTTTTTAAAATTGTCTCAGGATCTAAAAAATGTTTGAGCCGGTCCTGGGTCAAGGATCACATCATGTAATCTTGTGTAGCTCAAGGTCCTCAAAATTGGCTAAACGATCTCTTTGATCAAGAGAGTCGAGATATCTCAGTTTAAATTGTTTGTTGACTAAGAGTTATTCTCTGTTCTGTCTCTTTGATTTCCTTACGGAAACAAACAAGATGTTTCTTTTTGGAAGCGGGCATCATGTTTTCATTAGAAAAGAGACAACATGCTTTCTCCCACAAGAAACATCATGTTTATTCCTGGAGGAGAAATCATGCATCCTCTCCAAGAGGATAACATACATTTTCCTGAAAGCGGACATCAAGCTTTATCCTAGAAGATATAAGATGCTTCCTTCCGAAAAAAAACATGTTTTTTTCAGAGAGGACCGTATGGTTTACCAAGAGATGACAATATGCTACTTCCTGAAGTGGACGAAAACTTCTTGTAGTTAGTGTCAATACACCACAATACCCTTTAGAGATGAAAGGAGAACCAAACATCAGTATGTTTGGTGGTAGGAGAAAACTAGACGATGGAGGAGATGGTTGGTGATGAATCGAAACCAAACAAGGAAAAATGCCAAGTAAAATGTTGAAGAAACATAATAAAAAAACACCAAAGATAGATATAAGAGGAGATGAAGGAAGAAAATAAAGAAAGTGGTAGCAAAAATAATGAAGATAAATAAGAAAATAATTGTTAGAAAGGTAGATTATACATTGAATTTTATTATATTACAAATGATGAATTTTATTTTTCATGAGAAGTGAATCTAAACTCTTGCAACAATGGACGATTCTACAACAAACATTTTTATGGATATATTTAGTTTTTTTTTTTAATACCTCTTACGAACTCAATTTGCTTAATCTTTTAAATTTTCCATTGTTATTAAACACAATTATCCTATATTTAATATATAGCACCTTTTAAACATAGGTTCCCTACCCGAGTTAATAGCCATTATCCACTAAATGAGCAGGTCAAGTTAAAATCTTTTGTGAAATCACAAAAGAGGACGATGAACCGAAGAACAAGAGAGTAAAACGTAGAGAGATTGAGAAACAAAGAAGGCAAGAAGTCACGTTTCTTTTCAAGAATCTAAGACATATAATGGCATAATGCCATCTCAATACATTAAGGTATATACATTTTTCTTTAACAAAAAAAGGTATATACATTTTACCATTACTTAATTATCGTCTTTATTAATTAGATCCTTATACAAAACCTATCTCATATCCATTAGATTTAGTTTTGGTTTGAAGTTAAACTTCTAGTATATCAAAAACTCCCTTAATTTTTGTCGGATAAGGAGTTATGCTAAACCAGTAAATATAATTCTTAAAATTTGATTTGTCTATCTATAAATAGGGTAAACGTTCTTCGTCAGATCACGTTGAAGAAGCTGCATGTGAATTACATCAAAGACTTACAGAAGAAGATCAAAGAGATCAGTGAGAAAAGAGACCGAATCAAGAGAACTATTACTCATCGTTCTTCAACAAGCAAATGTTCTATAAGATCATTAGCATCATCAACATCATCCCCATCGTCAACTTGTTCTTGTGTTGGAGACACACACATGGCTGTTGTGGTTAGGCCTTGTTTGATCGGATTAGAGATCGTAGTAAGTTGTTGTTTCAGACACGAATCTTTTCTTTCAAGTGTTCTTCACTTCTGGCTCAAGAGCAATGTCGTAATGTTGTTAGTTGAATCTCAACTAGACTGCACCAAATATTCATACACACCATTGTTTCTGAGGTAATTATCTATAATCTGTTCTCTGAATAATGAAGAAAGAGGGGGCAAATATATATATATATATATTTTTTTTTTGGTGAACGATAAATATTAATTTTTTGGGAAGGTTCTTAAAATTATGTAGGTCGAGGAGGGAACAGAGGTTTATTTTTCAGAGCTTCAAGAAAAGATAATCAAAATGGGAACATCATAAAGTTCATATGGAAATTTTATGTTATTCCTTGTCATATGTTCATAATCTACTTCAACAAGGGAATTATTGTATTGTTGGAAAATATAAAAATGTAATTTTGGGTTTTAAGGTTTTGTTTTGTTTGTTTTTATTAGCACCCGGTGTTCGGATCAACTCTGACTAATACGTGGTTACCATGTCCTTTGGTTGGAGTTTTCCACAAGCTCAGCTCGAATAAAACACTCGGACCAAAGTCCAAAAGTTGCCACATACGGAGTAACTTTTTTTTTTTTTTTTCCCACCAAACCACTTTCTAATTAACCAAATCAAGATCCAATTGAATTATTACACTTAAACTCGAAGGAGCCACGAATCAATGCTAGCCACATAAACCGGATTCAAGCATGAATCCTTTGCCAAAAGATCAGCCGCTTTATTAGCGGTTCTTCCAATATGCTAAAAATTGATGGAGTGATTTGCTGCCTTCTTCAGAATCTCCGAGGTAAACGTTTGCAGTCTACGCCATTCTCCCACATTTTCTACCGAATCAATTAATAACTTAGAGTCACTTTCAAAAATCACTGACATGTAACCTAGATTGGTGACGTAGTTCACCGCCCATGTCACTGCTACAACTTCTGCTTCCAAGGGAGAAAAAAGTTTGGGATATGTTTTGGATCCAAAACAGACCAAATTACCTTCACAGTTCCTCAGTATCCATCATGTCCCACATACCTCTTTATGTGTAGACCAGCTTGCATCGACGTTGCGTTTTAGAAAACCTAATTGAGGCGGTCTCCATCTGCTATTACTATTGTTCAAGGGTCTAGAAGGTAATAACTTACCCGAGGATACTGTGACTAGTTTCAATTCAGCATCCACAGAAGACATCTCAACAATGTTGTTAGCCTGACGTGATGAACCCTCAAAGAGATGTTCATTACGTGCCTTCTAAAGTCTCCATATTATCCATGCCCATAAGTGACCTTCTTCACTCAATTTGGATTTTAGATTATCAGGAGGATATAGCAGCGTACCTAGATTGGAGTGTAATGAAGAGTTTGGAGAAGGATAGAAAAGGTAGCCCATTGGCGACAGAGCCCATACTAGTCTTGCAAAGCCACATGTGAAGATAATGTGATTTATGTCCTCTATCGCTTCACCACATTTAGGACAAGAAGAATCTGAGGTAAGTCTCTTCTTGAGAAGATTGAATCCAGTGGGTAGAGCATTAGAAAGACGATGCCACAAGAAATGTTGGATTTTTGGTGGTACCTTAGTCTTCCAAATCCTATCAAAAAGACCTGAGAAGTTAGGCTGTTGCTCAGAAGGTGATTAAAATCTGCAGGTTTTGAAGAAACCCACAGTCTATTTACTCATACAAATGCGGAGTAACTTTGTGGAGTAAAAGTAAAAACCTCTACGAATTTAAGTTCTAAGATGCGGATTCTCAACTGCCCCATTGTTTGAATTATTGTAAATAACAAATTTGTATGAATTGTTTTTTCCTACACAAGGTTGTATGAATTTATGTTGTTGAAAACATTTCGATTAATTGTATACATAACATGTTTATGCTCAAATTCAAAAACACTTTTAATTTTACAAGGTGCTTAATGAAAATTTTGTGAAATGACAATTTCTGTAATAATTTATTTTGCTCTATTTGGTAAAAATAATTAGAATGTTTTTTTCCTCAGTATAATATGAATAATTAATCATGACGGCTATTAATTTTAGTAAACATAAGAAAGATAAAAATGATTATGATATGGTTGAAGTTCAACCAACCAAAGATAATAATGATTATGATATGTTTCAGATACAATTCTTATCTTTCAAGTGTTCTTCAAGTTCTGTCTCAAGAACAATGCTTTAATGACAATATTTGTAATAATTAAAAAATATTTAACAAAAATAGCTCATATTCATATGCATAAATATTAGTGTAATCATTAATTTTAAAAGTATCGATACAAAACAATATATGTTGATAAAAAAAAATTTGTTAGATGTGATCATTTATTTTCTCTATATGGTATACTTACAATGTTTATACATAATGTTTTTTTCCACAGTATAATATTAATAATTAAGTATGTCAGCTATTAATTTTAGTAAACATAATAATGAAAGATAAATAATGACTATGAGATGGTTCAAGTTCAACCAACGAATCCTCTATATATTATTTGGAAAATACGCTTATAAATAAACATTAAAAAGTGTAAATATTTACATCACATTACCATTACATCAAAAAACAAAATTTAATTTTTTATTAAGGATATTTTAGTCATTAGCTATTATGTGATCATTTAATTAAAATCAAATATTTATGGTAACTAATTAAAATCAAATATTTATGGTAACTAATTAAAATCATATATTTATGGTAACCAATTAAAATCTTACTAGATTTTGACCCGTGCATATGCACATGTTAAGGTTTTTATATTCGAAAATGTGAAATTGATTTTTAAAAGTAAGTTACTTTTTGTAGGAGTAAAAATGTAAATTATTGTTTTATTCATATTACATATTTATTTTAGTTATATTATGTTAAGAAGTATATTAAGTAATATGATATTGATCAATATATATATATATATAGTTTTTTCTTTTTTTATGTCAATATTTATTGAATTCTCCAGTAAGAATATTTGAAAGTGTGGTGAGCTGTTTGTTTCCACCTTATGCTAGCCCTTGCATCTTTTGATAATATCGAGGAAAAGGAGTTTGTAGCTAGTGACCCTTCAAGTGCACAGGCTGCAGAAAGAGGTGACATCATCAAAAGAGATGAGTAAGTTTCGGCTGTTGAAGAAAGTAATAGTAGATTTGAATCGGAAAGAGGCTGCGTTCCTTAAATCCATTAAGTGGGATGAAAAAGATTCACTGAAGAGAACGAAGCCCTCACAGTGGAGGAGTTTAGAGCCTTCACTGAATGGGACCAGGACACAACAACACTCTTGGTTGCTTTTAATTTCATAATCTTTAACTCGTTTTATTTTGCATATTTGAAAACAGTGCAAGGAGTTTAAGCCATCAGTGGTGCAGTAGCTGCCTATCATATAAGAAGCCACCGAAGTTAACGTCACCTGACTAGTGAACACGATTTTGTAAAAGAAGCATGGAAGATACTTTTTCATTCTCTTTTCTTTTATTTATTTAGGTTACTTAGGCGTGGGAAAAAAGAGTGTTCCGCTTTAGTTGCAGTAAGCGAAGAATAGAAATACCAAATCGTCTACAATTTATAATAAAAGTTCAAATAGTAGAAAATGTATGATTAAAACCAAAGAAAGGATCCTAAGCAGCATAACTTGAATTTTTTAAAATTGTTCTTATGTGAATAAATATCCGAAAATTGTGACTTGCCAATCTTTTCCTTATTTTTCAACCTTAACCTTTTTCACAAGAATCTTCTTCTTCAACTCAGTTTTCATGAGTTGAGTCTCAATAGCATCTTCAACTTTCTTGTCAAATTTATTAGCTTCCTCATCATTAGGAGCATTCTCATCATTGTCAGCAATATCTGTGATATTGACTTTTAATCCGTCAATGCATTGCTTCTTGTTTGATGATGATTGATCAGGTAAATCGAAAACATCTTCTTTTCTCTTTGACGATGGTGTAAAAACGATGCTCATATTAGTGTCAGATTTCTCACTGCTATTAGTGATCATTAACACCTGAAATATGATTAACACATAAAAATGAGAGAATATAATATTATTGATAAAATTAAGAACAACAATATTTTTAAAAATACATGTTCACTAGAACATAATGATTGATCCGGAGGAAGTTCATATTCATTAGGCATTTCTTCATTCAAATTATTAGTCGAATAAACCTTAGCAACTTTATAGACATCATTTCCTCTGTACATGTTGTCTTTCTCCACACATACCACAAATTAATATGTTTTGCCAACAATATTTTTAATCACGTCAGGCAATGCTTCAGGATCTTCAATGTATATGTATAGTTTAAAAATTATTCATACTTCTATTAATTTCAAAATAATAAAACAGTTTAAAAATAATACCTTATCGTATGAACCATTTAAGAGTTCAACACAAACCAACTATTTGTTGGACAAAAGAATCAAACAACATAAGTTTGCTTTCTCCGATAATATCCATTATCAAAAGATGAAGCCAATATCTTTTAAAAAAAATACAAAGCAAATTTCACAATTTATAATATTAAACAATATGTTTATTAATAAAATTATTACATATTTAAAAATCTATTATTTAAAATTACCTTGCAACTACTGAGCTTACATCTTTAGTACACGTATCACACCAGAATAAATGCCTTTCAACAGCCTCACCAATATTCTTTTGGCTTTTGACAATCTTTTTGTTACATTTACGACAACTAAAGTAGAACCATAGTCAATTCATATCAATAGCCATAATGGTACAAATGATTCTAACTTTTGCAACCTTGACAAATCAGAGAATCTCATATTAGTTTAATATAAATTGCTTAAACCTAAGTTTAAACATATTTAATAAAATAAATATAAAAAATACCTCAACCGCTTCCAGAAGATCTTTAATAGTTTTCTTTGGATATTGAATAGCTGTTTTTTTTTAAGAATTAAAGAATTGAATTTTGGCTTTGGTTCCGTGATTGTTAATACAAGTCCATCAGATGAAAGTCTAGATTAATTTATATAAAATGAGTCATAAAATATTGTTTTGTATATCTTTAAATCCAGGTAAATAAATTTTTTTTTTTTGTAAATTTGATACTCACATTTTTTTGAATTCATCAACACCAGGTAAGGCTGGATTAACCAACACTTCAGAAGCATCAAAAGCATTTGAAACACTTTTGATTTCTGAAAAAAAAAATGTCATATTTTTAGTAAAACTAAAATAATAAAAAATAACTTATAGATTAATCGGTATATTAAAGAGTGATAATAACACTATGTTAAATTAGCAAGTCTTATACATACCTTTGTATAGTCCTAACTTATCCCATCTTATCAAACATATAACCATCTGACCAAAAAAATCTTCAGAAACTTGATGAATTTGGTCAGCAAATTTGTCCCAAAATGTACAAGGTAGACGGTTATCATTGGAAAAAAAAAGTATTAACCATTTTTTTTAAAAACTATATGTTAAAAACGCACAATGTGACGTTCCAAACATTTGTTAAACTTAATTATTTATTAATTATAATTTATTCAGTTGAACGAATGAACACTTACTTAGAGTCTCGCAGCTCAAAATCAATTGTCTTTATAGCCTTGCCTTGAACATCTATGGTATTAATTTCTCCAACATTCACCAGTTAAGCACATCTATAACACACAAAAAATTTAAATCAATAACAAACTTATTTAAAATTTCGTTTATGTTCACATGGTAAATATATATACACGACTTACCAACCAATTTCTTTTGATCTAATTCACCATTCTTGATTTGTTTAAAATCAACCAAATCAACCCAAATCTCATCTAAAATAGACGGTGAGGGAAAAATGATAATTGTGTACAAAAAGTTAATTCGGTACTGATGATTTGTTGATCTAAACATTCCAGTCATCTTAGTAACATTAAATCCCTAGATAATCTTCCAGTCTCTTTTTTCACAAATTTTTGAAATTTAGAGATGTGTTTTTTTTATCCTTGCTTGAATTTTGTTACCCTGAACATATAGACACAAATAAACATTAAAAATTATAAAATATCATAAATATTACATTATATTAAACATATTAAAACGTTATTGAAATTTACAGAATCATCTGATAAAACTATTTCCAAAGATGCTCCTGTTTCTTTGGCATAATGCATAAAAGAATAGAGTATTTTAACTCTAATATACCAACAAGATTTAAAAGATTTTAAATCTTTAACAGAAGTGTATTTCGCAGAGAGTGCTAATTTTTTTTCGGGTTGTTGATATGAAGTTAACAAAAAGTTTATGGTTTGATAAGATGAGATAAAAAAATGGTAATATATATAGAAGTTAAAAACTTGTATATCGGGATATCATTATTATTATATTACTCTACGATTTTATTTTTAAAAACTTGTATTTTTTTTAACAGCTCATATTAAAAGTTGCGCCTAGGATATTAGTTTACCATATCACGGGATATTAGCACGGGATATATTAGCAGAATTTGTGAAGTTGCTCATATAAAATATTTCTCATAATAGTTAATAGTGCGTACAAATCGGGATATCATACTCTATTGGCAACCTCAAGTTATCTAGACGTAATGTGAATAAAATCCACGTTAATATTGCAATAAAATTGGGATAACATTTTTAAAATACTTTTATTAATTTTTTTTAATAATTCTCTTTATCTTTAACATAATAAATGACTAAATTACCTATAATGAGAGATTAAAATTTGTTCTTTGAAGTAATGACAATGTGTGTAAATATTTACGTTTTATAAGGTTTATTTTAAGTATATTTCTCAAATAATATATAGAAGATATTTATGAATACAAAAATCTCTATTTATAGGAGATATTCTATTGAATATTTTATATATATGAAAAAAATTTCATAAAATATTTGTTTTTACATTGTCTAAAATTTTGATTATATATATATATATATATTTAGTATTTATCTTATTAATTTATAATTTATAAAAAAATATATTATAATATCGAATCTTTAACAAGATATTTCTAATAATTAATTAATTGGTAACCCCTTAGTTGCTACAACAACTACAGAGTCCTCTGTCTCTCGGTCTTCATCTCAAACATCAATGGCGGAATCTTCAGATCCTCCGCTCGTACTCCTTCACCGACGACCGTCTCTAAATTTCATGGACGAGATTCTCAGTCGTAACTTCCGAATCCTCAAAACTGACACTTCAACGGAACCACTCCCGATCTACCTCTCCCGTCACGCCTCCTCAGTTAGAGCTATCGTCGTCATCGGCAGACTTTCTGTAACCGCCGAGATACTCTCTCATCTCCCTTCTCTACAGATAATCATCTGCACCAGCGTCGGCATCGATCACATCGACATCGCTGAGTGCAAGCGTCGCGGCCTCGCTGTAACGAACGCTGGCAACGCGTTTTCGGTTGACGTGGCGGATTGTGCCGTCGGGTTGCTTATAAGCGTCCTCCGTCGTATTCCGGCCGCCGATCGATATGTTCGGTCTGGTGATTGGGCGAAATTTGGGGAATTCCGACTAGGGTCCAAGGTTTGTTCGAGATTAGCACTCTCAATTTTGGAATTCTGATCTATAACTGTACTAGGATCCTTTCCAATCAATCTAGGGATTAGATGTGGCTTTAGATAAGGGTAAAGTAGAAAACCAAAGCTTAGTGATCCTAAAAGACATAGCTCTAGATTGTGGAGCTACAGAATAATCTGTTTGCATATGATACATGAAGTAATCTTCATGGGAACTAGCGTGTTTGAGTTTGATCAAGAGAAAGATGTAAACTTTTTTTTGTGGGTGGGTCTTGCTATGTGTTAGTAAAAGTCTTTTTTTTTGTGGTTATGATAATCTTTCTTGTTACAGGTAAGTGGAAAGCGAGTTGGGATAGTTGGATTTGGGAGCATTGGATCCTTTATCGCTAAAAGACTTGAAGCTTTTGACTGTGTCATCTCTTACAACTCAAGGACTCAGAAACCGAGCAGTCCATACCGCTACTATTCTGACATTCTCTCCTTAGCAGCCAACAACGATGTTCTAGTCCTCTGCTGCTCTCTGACAGACCAAACGCACCACATTGTGAACAGAGAAGTGATGGAGTCACTTGGTAAAGATGGGGTTATAATCAATGTGGGACGAGGGAAGTTGATTGATGAGAAGGAGATGGTGAAGTGTCTAGTCGATGGTGTGATTGGTGGTGCCGGTTTAGATGTGTTTGAGAACGAACCGGCAGTTCCTGAGGAGGTGTTTGGTTTGGACAATGTTGTGTTATCTCCACATTCTGCTGTGGCCACTCCAGGGTCTTTGGACAATGTTGCAGAGATCGCTTTAGCTAACTTGAAGGCGTTTTTCTCGAACCGGCCTTTGCTTTCCCCGGTTCAATTGGATTGAGAGAGCGTCCGGTTTAATCAAAGTGGCTAATAATCAATCTTATTGTTTATAATTCAAATAACAAAGGAAGTGTATTCATGCAACATGCTTTGGCTTTACTGTTTGAGTAAATTACTGTTTCCATATCGTGCTTATGATATGAATCATTGTAAATTTGTAATTACGTTTATTTGTCAATATAACATTTTTTACTACTAATCTACAATTGTTTTTAAATATTAACTTGAACTTAGCCGATAGTCATTTAGCCTAGTGCTAACCCACATGTTGACATTTTGAGCATCCAGAGTTCGATCTTGTTACCCACATGTTCACCATCTATCATTTTCCAATCAAATATAGCATGACTATACGAATTTTATGATTGAACTATAATTTCAAATACACTATCCTTCATTTCGTGTTAAGTATATCTTTCTTATGCTCAGTTTCTTTCTCTTTTGATTTATACATAGAATCAAATCTATATAATTGAACTACCGAACATTTCAGATCTAAATTCAGACATCTTGATGAGATCTATCAATTCCATGTGATATCAATACATGAGCCTGAGAAAAATATAGAATTGGACTGTATGATCGTATATGTTTGTTATATACATTATATGAAAAAGGAAAAATAGCGAGAGTTTATACACAAGCGAATATTTAATATTGTTTGCTCTCTATTTCGAAGATGAAAATTTTCGAGAAAAGCTATGCAAATGAAAAAGCTAGGTAAGTTGCTATGTTTTGTTGATTTCTCCAAAAGTACCAAACTCATCTAACGGACTATCACTATCAATGCCCACACCACGGTCTACGGTCTATCACAATCAGAACACACAATATGCGAAACATAGCCTATTGTAAACTACTTCTTTTGAATCATAGGAGAAGTAATTTAGTCGATTTCTACCTAACAAACAGCTTCACTCGATTAAAGACAACCTCCCACTCCCAATAGTACCTACCCTATCTATCATTGTAGCTTATACTCTTAGTTATAAATTTAGCAGAGTTTTTTTTTAGATAAACGGATAAACCCATACCGAAATCCAAACTAATTCTCGAGACTTGTGAAAATTTGGTTTTACTTACCATCTAATAACTAAAATTTTAGTAGGAGGACTGGAACCTGGACCCTGGACCCAAATTTTGATAAATAAACTTTTTTGAGATATATGATTTTTCTTACACCGCAAACTTTCAGTCACTCTGAATTCGAGACAAGTCTTTCGTAATACTGTATGTATGAAAATGTAGCTCATTTAGTTCCATTTCCAACACTCTCGTTCCTATTTACAATAATTTAATTTTAAAAAATTGAATAAAACCCAATCTTTCACAAGTTACGAAAACATCTTTTGGTACAAAATAATGATGGATGACCAAACAATTAGTACCAAAATGTAGTAATATGTTGATGACAAAAAAAGATGTTATCAATGTTCCGTCACAAATCAGTAAGTATATACATATTTCATATATTATCAATTCATCAGATTTGTATCTCATGATCACTATTGTTCTCAGGTTGCAGCAAACATCGCTGGCTCTGGCTGTCTTGGTGAAATGTAGTTGACCATGGGGTGAACATTAATATTTAATTCTTATATAACTAGTATAGAAGCCTCCTTTTAAATAATTTATTGTAATCAATTGGTCATTAGAGATGGAAAAAAAATGTGTCCTCAATTATTCACTATTAGGATTATTAGAGGCACATTTTAATTCCATTTGAGTGGAACTATTTTTTCTTTTGTAGTATAACAATAGCTAGATATGAAACATAACAGTATTATAGTGTTCATGACCCATTTTCGGGATTCGGCCAGTCAAGAGCGAGCTAACTTTTTTTTTTTTTTTTTTTTGGTTTCTTCCTAGGGTTAGCAGGGAACGAAATTTTTTTGATCTATTTGGAAAAGTGAAGGATATCGCCACAGCTACCATATCATTCACGGTGACCGGATGCTTGAAGGATTGCTTCAACACATTCTTTTGAGTCTGAGGAGCCCCCAATCGATTGCTTTCCGAATCGCCTCCAGAATTGCATGAGCTTCAGCTTGTAGCGGAGAGCTCACATGGTTCAGGATCTGCGCAAATTCGCGACCTTGCGTCTCATCAGGGAAGGTAATTGCCATGCCCAAACCTGCAATTTATGTAAATTTGTTCCAAGAGGCATCAGTGTAGATTTGGGTTTGGTTTCGATCCACTTGTGGAGTTTGAATCGTCTGACTGGTTCGAGAACCTGCAATTTCCTGCAATTGGGCCTATTGCCATTCTCGTGCTTCTTTAATAGCTTTTACTTGGATTTCTTGTGGGGTTAGGAGCTTATCCTGAAAAATTAACAGGTTTCTTGCCTTCCACAAGCTCCAGAGCAGCCAAGGTGAGAGAGGGCCTGTCGTGATTCCATTAGGAGGAAGACAGGTTACAGATTGGAGCGAGACGATGGCTGTTGTAAGCTGATTCCGCTGAGGGAGGGATGAGGAGTTCCACCCCATTTCAGTCCAAACATTTTTCGCAACCACACAATCAAAGAGGAGATGGAAGGTAGATTCAACTTCCCCACAATGGGGTGGGTAGAATCTAAGATTCCTCTTTTGCTTAGATTCTCTCCTATAGGTAGAGCTTCACTTAAAGCTTTCCACAGGAAAGTCTTGATCTTAGGAGAGCATTTGATATTCCACACATATTTGTGCCAGTTGAAAGAATCGGTCGGTAGGGAAGAGGTGGATATTTGGATTTCCTCATCGTTAGTTGCAAAATAGCCAGACTTTGTTGAATACAAACCGGATTTGGTGCCAGTCCAATGGTAAACATCTTTTGCCTTTGAGGAGCAGAGGCGTAAAGGTAAGATTTCCTTGACAAGGTGAGGGAATAACGAGCTTACTTTGGTGACATTCCAAAATTTCAGGTTATGATCCCAAAGGTTTTCAACTTTCAGATCTTGGAGAGCTTTAGGCGGAGGCCCGACCGGTTTGAAACCTGCAACTGAAGGAATCCAAGGATCTGTCCATGCATTTGTGTCTCGACAATCCCCAATTGTTTTGACAATATTGGGTTTGAGGAGATCTCTCCCGATAATTATACCTCTCCAGCCATGAGATGGGTTTGAAGGGATTTTACAATCAATGAAGTTCACTTTATGACTATACTTGTTGAGGAGGAGCTTACCAAGCAAAGAGTGTGGTTTTTGTAACAATTTCCAGCTTAGCTTGCTAGTAGCGCGTCATAAAACTTCTGGATATCTCTGTAACCCAAGCCTCCAAGTGCTTTAGGTTTTGCTAGTTTGTTCCAGGAGACCCATGCCATCTTCCTGAGGCCTGGTTTTGTATCCCACCAGAAGCGAGTAACAGTGATTGAATCTTTTTACAAAGGCTAATTGGGAGTTTGAAACATGACATAGCATAGCTTGGAATGGAAGAAAGAACCGCCTTTAACAGAGTCATCTTTCCGGCTGTCGAAAGGAAGCGTGTGGACCAGCTCTTGATCTTAAGACTGATTCTTTCCAGGATGCTTGCAAACAAGTCCTTCTTTTTCTTTCCAAAAAGCTCCGGCAAGCCAAGGTATTTTCCGGTGCCTCCTTCCTTGTCAATACCAAGCAAGCATTTTGTTTCTTCTTTTAAGTGTGACGGAGTCCTTGAGGAGAAGTAGATTGAAGATTTAGAGGCATTAATCTTTTGACCGGATGCTGACTCATACTTGTGTAAAATTTGCAGGAGTTGTTGACAGTTTCGTTGGTCCGCTCGGCAAAAAAACATTGTAGCATCGGCAAACAGCAGGTGGTTTACACGTGGGCAGTGCCTGGCTATTCGAACTCCTCTGAGTTTTCCTGCTTCCGCTGCTTTTTTACACAGGCCCGATAATACTTCACTACACAAAATGAAGATATAGGTTTTAAGTACGTGAATTTATATGTAAGTTATAAATATCTTACGCTAGTAAACTTTTAAACTACATGTCTACATCAGCGTTATATATTCTCACCGGCCACTCTCTGCTCTCCACTTTTCTTGCTTCTTTCACGTAGCTATCTCCACCAATATCCATGTCTCTTCTGATCACACATCCTCCTGCGTCAATCTCCTCCAACCTAGAAATTCAAAACCATCCTCCTCCATCGATCAAATCCCGTCCACATTGGCGTTCGTATCGTCTTTTAATCACAACTCGTTCGTCAATATGGCGTATAAACGCAACCCAACTGTGCAAGCTGTTACTTCATCTTTGATGACTTTTAAGAAGAGATCCTTGATTGACCCGGGCGGTGGGGAATTGGTTTCTGAAATGGAGAAGTCTTTAATTCATCCGGTCGTCCTCGTTCACCGTCCTCCGGCTCTGGATTTTATAGATGAGCATCTGAGGCGTCACAGCTTCACCGCTCTCTACACCCATACCTCGCTGGACTCACTCCCGGACTTCCTCTCCAGTCATGCTGCCTCCGTCAGAGCCGTTGTCAGCCTCGGTAGGCTTCCGATTCCCGCTGAATTCATATCGAACCTCCCTTCTCTCAAGATAGTAGTTTGCGCTAGCGCCGACCTCAGAAGAATGCAGGCGTCGTGGAATCGCGGTCATGAACGCAGGTGACGCGTATGGGGATGACGTGGCGGATCTTGCGGTTGGTTTGCTTATAAGCGTCCTCCGCATTCCCGCCGCCGACCGATACGTCCGGTCTGGTCAGTGGACAAGACTCTGGGACTATCCACTTGGGTTCAAGCCTTCAAGGTTTGTTTCGAATATACACTTGCAAAAAAGCTTATCTAAAATGGTCTCTGGTTATTGTTGACAACCAACAAAAATGTGAAAACTTTGCGTTACAATAACAAATACTTACGTTTGCGGTTTGACAAATAAAATAAATAAAGGGTAACAAATACTTACGTACACTACATCACAGGCATTAATTTTTGTTGTCGATAAATTTTAAAATTAGTTGGTGAAGCCCTATTGAAATTTGAAACCTATACTACATAGGCAATAATTATGCACAAAACAAAACAATTGGAGTATATATGAAAGTTTATAGATTTACATCTTAAAATCAATTAGTACGACATTAGTTTTCAAAATTATTTCTCTTTTTATTTTTGGTACTATTTCAATTTCTGACAATATGTTTGTGGTTATGATCTCCCACTGCAGTTAGACAGAAAGAAAGTTGGGATCGTTGGACTGGGTAGCATAGGCTCTTTAGTCGCCAAAAGACTCGAACCCTTTGGCTGCATCATCTCTTACAACTTGCGAAACCCAAACCAGACGTACCATAAGTTTACTACCCCGACATTCTCTCCTTTGCAGCCGACAACAATTTCTAATCCTTTGCTGCTCCCTGACTGCTGAAACACACCACATTGTGAACAGAGAAGTGATGGAGACGCTCGGGAAGAATGGGGTTATAATAAACATTAGTCGAGGCGGGCTTATCGATGAGAAGGAGAATGGTGAAGTGACTGGTCGAAGGAGTAATCTGGGGAGTGGGTTTGGATGTGTTTGAAAGCGAACTGGAAGTGCCTCAAGAACTGTTTGGTCTTGAAAATGTTGTGTTGTCTCCACATGCTGCTGGAATGACGGCAGAATCTTTCAACAATGTTTGAGAGGTTGCTATAGCTAACTTGAAAGCGTTCGTCGCGGACCAGCCTTTGATGTTCACCGTTCAACTTGATTGAGTGAGTGTCCGTTTTCAGCCAAGTGGCTAAGAATAAAGTTGATTTCAATTACGGTATTAAATCATTTGTGTTGTTTTATTAATGTAAGTAAACTCGTTGCCACTAACCATGTTACACATTAACACAAGGATTATTTGTTTAATTAAGTGATAAGCATATGTTTAACTATTTTATCTTTAAAATTTTATGAACTTATTTCGACTGTGATGTACTTTTTTCTTTTCGGTATTTTCTCCGAATGTTTCACTGAATAATTATTTTCTTAAGAAATTAGATTTAATATTTGTTCAAATATATGATGCAGTCAAAATCAGTCTCGCATCTCTGCCCTTCTATTGTCACATTCACATGGCAACTCCAAAATCTCTAAACCTGTCCAAGTATCAAGATATGGGAAAAAACGATTGATTCAAACTTTAACGTTTTAATTTTAATTATAACTATTTAAAATTACATTACTATATAACGTTACATTTTTATAAATTTAAAGTATTATAAAAGCCAATAAGATAGCGAAATCGAAGCTTTTTTCTGTTTGACCACAACACTTCATAGCCTCGTAGAGACAACCGTACGGACGGCAAGAGGGGTTAATGTTATATAAGTAAATTATTTATACACACATATATTATATATATATAATTAAAAGGCAATTTCCCAAAGAAGAAGAATTAACCACGCATATTATTTAAATAATTCCCACGATACACATATGACTAATTTAGTCAAATATATTAGTCGGAACATTACAATTGGCTAGATAATCAGAATGTTTACAATAACCTTTGGATCTATTGTTATTGTGAAAATAAACATTATACAAAAAAACGTTTTCACATATTAGTGTTTCTTGGAAACTGATATTTCTATTCTATAACCAAAAACTTCAAACTGAAACTCAAACTAATTCATGATATTTGATACATGTATAGAAGAGTCCGATATATTTGTCATTTAAAACATTCAACATCGACCAATCATAATCGAAATTGTATAACTTATACTTTATTCTTTCAATTCAATCTACGGAATAAATTATTCAAGTATTAAAACATCATAAATGCATCTTACATTTTTTTTTTTTTTTATGTTGCCTATTTCTATTTAATTACGTAAATAGTTGACAAACGACAATACAAAAATTAATGTCTGCTGCTCACTTTAACTAATCATTGTAAATACATAGACGCACGTATAGAGATCGGATAGAGTCGGTACACGAACCGCTTATAGAACCTGTTCGCACGTCAGATTGTACTATATAATAAAACTTCGCTTAAACAACAATTGACTTGCTTTTTCTAAATTTTGTTTGATTTTTCTACAGATAAAATTCAATGAAATGAAACAAATCCCAATCAGTACGGAAAAAAGTCTCCAATATAAAAGTAAGAAAAAAAAGGATAGTGAGCCTCACGTAGCCACCACCACTGTCGTTGAAAAACCCCTCTATATAAGGTTGTCTCTAATTCGATTACTTCATCAACAAACAAACAAAACATAAACCCTAAGAAAACTCATCGAGAAAGAAAACGAAAAAAAAACTAAAGATGGATCCAATCTCAAGTTCTTGGAGTTTCAACAAATTCTTCGCAATAGTTTTTGTCGTTTTCGCCATCTCTGGTGAGTTCGTCGCTGGATACTATCGACCAGGCCCATGGAGATATGCTCACGCCACTTTCTACGGTGACGAGACCGGTAGTGAAACTATGGGTACGTTAACAATTTCATTTCACTTCTCTTGCATATACCATGCATGAAGTCTGTACAACATTTTTGGATATCTGCTCACGATTAACAAAACTTACTGTAGTAAAAACTTATAAAAGGATTTCCAATTTTCTTTCTACTGGATCCGTAGTCCAAACCAGTTATTTCATTTGCATGTTCTCTGAACCGAACCTAATAATCACAATATTTCACACATATATAGGACCAATGGCATAATAACTTTATGTATATATGCAGGTGGTGCATGTGGGTACGGAAACCTTTTTAACAGTGGTTACGGTGTGTCCACGGCAGCGCTAAGCACGACGTTGTTCAAAGACGGCTACGGATGCGGCCAATGTTTTCAAATAACGTGTATGAAGTCGCCGCATTGTTATTATGGAAACCCATCAACGGTGGTCGCAGCAACCAACCTTTGCCCTCCTAATTGGTACCAAGACTCCAACAATGGTGGTTGGTGCAATCCTCCTAGAACCCATTTCGATATGGCTAAACCGGCTTTCATGAAACTCGCTAATTGGAAAGCCGGTATCATCCCAGTTGCATACCGAAGGTATTTATAGTATACGACACTTAGCTAGTTATTCAATTCCAAAACTATATAACTAATATATGTTATAATGTGATTGACGTATAGAGTGCCATGCCAAAGGAGTGGAGGTATGAGGTTTCAATTCCAAGGCAATGCTTATTGGCTTCTCATATTCGTCATGAACGTCGGTGGCGCCGGAGACATCAAGAGCATGGCCGTGAAAGGTAGCCGGACTAATTGGATAAGCATGAGCCACAATTGGGGAGCGTCTTACCAAGCTTTTTCGTCTCTCTACGGTCAATCTCTATCTTTCCGGGTCACTTCTTACACCACAGGTCAAACCATCTATGCTTGGAACGTGGCTCCGGCTAACTGGAGCGCCGGTAAGACTTACAAGAGCAGTGCCAATTTCCGTTGAAATACGGTTTTGCCTTTGCAAACCCAAAACGGGTTTTCTCTCTTTTTTTTTTGTTTTTGGAGGGGTTTGAGAAGTTTCGGTGGCCTTTTGACTTTTGTCATGGGATTTGTATTGGCCCGGCTTTATGTTATACATCTACATATATGTATAATGTATGTATGTATCTAATTGTGATATAACTCTTCTTATAAAAATCATGATGAAGTCAACACTTCCTTGATCAAGATAATTTCGTTTTGTTATTTGAAAATTTTCAACCAATACTCTTCTGTTTTTTTAATATATAAAAAAGGGCCAAAATCCTGAGTAATTCTTGTGGAAACTCGGATACTTTTTGTTATTCAAAGCACTCGAACTATGGTTTTCCAATTTCAGTGTGAATCCTTCAATCTCTTTACAGCGAGGAGTTGGTAGGGACGATAACTTTTCTCTAGTGAATATCTCACAAGAATTATATATTCTTACTATGCATCACAAACTAAAAACGCCATTTTTAAAGTAAAGAATTTAAAGTAGACTGTAGACATTCAACCTTTGGTGTGGTGAGATAGAACGGTCGCAAAATACTATGCCTAGTTTACTTATAACTTTTAGTCATAGATAAAGTCGACGAAAAGACTTTTGACTAAAGAAAATTCATCATAGGTGAAATGTATATGTAAATATACGCATGCACGCGTATTAGTGTATAATATGCACTAACTTAACGTATTTGGTGCCGGAACGTCTGTAGAAGCCGGCGTTGAGAGCGCTTCCGTCGCCGAGAAGTCAAGCACGTGCGTTAATGACGCCATCCTCCGATACAAAATGCTGAGATGGTGAGGCCTCAGACAGGTCAGAGAGAGCGGCTCCGAAAGCCGAAAGCCTCGTGATGTTGGGGTTATTGTACGGTGCGCCACCGCGTCCGAGCAGCAAAACGCTAGCGTTTTGAGATAGCGTTGCGGCTAGAGGGCACCCGGCGGTCCCACCACCGATGATAATGTAGTCGTAGTACGACGCCGTTGGACTTCCTGTCGCGTCCCGCATGAAGGAGTAGTTTCACTAAAAAAAAAATTGTAGTTTGCTTTACTAACGTATTAGTAGCAAATTAGTAGCAAAATTGATATTTGAGACTAATTTGCGACTACGAGTGTTAGTCGCAAATCTGCGACTGTTTTGGGACTACGCGTATATGTCGCAAAATTGCTATTTTTTTGCCACTTTTTTGCGACTACACTGCTACTACTGTGTAGTGTTAGTCACAAAATAGTGGCAAAATATTTGCCACTAAACCTGTAATATAGTATCACCGGCAACCTCCGGCGGCATCTGTGAGCGTTTTGAATTAATTCTAAAAAATTGTATCTATTAGGATTCGAACTCAAGACGTTAGGGTTTAAACAAAATCTAATAACCACTAGACCGTTTTAACAATTGGTAAACTCTCTGCATAACAAATATATATATATATATATATATCTATTGAAGATGACATCGTAAATTAGTCCCAAAGTAGTCCCAAATTAAGTGTAGTCGCAAAACAGTCTCAAACTTTGAGACTAATGAGCGACTCCACGATTTTTTTTTTAATGTAGTCGCAAAACAGTGGCAAATTATTTATTAAATTATTTAAAAAAAGTTATTATCTGAAAATTATTCAAGTTTTATTGTCGTATCTGAAAATATTAACTAAGGTCTAAAGAGTTCAATATAACGATGGATAAAACATTAATACAAAGAAAAAAATGTTATAATAATTTTTATAATGTATCGTAAACTTCTTTAACAAAACAAAATGTATTGTAAACTTAGCATATTAGTGACTTGTTCGAACATAAATTGTAACTCCAAATAATTGTATCGATAAAAAAAACATATGGAATCACAGGTTATTAATCAAAATCAATAATATTAATCAAATTGTATGTATTTTACTTTATATATATGGTATATACATGTATTGTTATATTGATGTAAGTAATTAAAGATTAGTTATATTTTTCTATACCAAACAAACAAAACAAAATTACCAATCCTCAAAAAAAAAAATTATTTAAATATTTATCTAAATTATTAAATTAATTATTTATATAATTATTTATTAAAGTAGTCGTTAAATAGTAGCAAATTTTACCACTAATTTGCGACTACCAATTAAATAATTATTTAAATGTTAGTAGCAAAACAGTCGCAAATTTGCGACTAAATTGTGACATATATTTTTACAAACGATTTTGCGACTAATTTGTGACTTTGCTTTTGTAGTCCCAGATTAGTTTCAAATTAGTCGTAAAACAGTAACAAAATTTAAGACTAATTTTGTAATCGCAAATTTCAGTGGCAAAATGAATGTTTTCTTGTAATGTTTGGAGTTGCGATAAAAAAGGTAAAGCTGTAACACACTATAATATGAATACATATAAATAATAATTTATTTGTAGTATATGAATATTACCTTTGTCAGAAGACCTGGAGAATGGAGGACAAGGGAGAGAGCAACAAACAATCTCCACGAACAAAATCTATCCATCATTACTATAATATTGAAGTTATACAAAAGTTAGAGTAGAATTCTCTCACTTTGTATGCCTATATGTATATGATAATATATGGTTGTTTTATGAAGGTTTGTAATAACCTATCGTTAAAATAAATGTTTTCATCCCTTCACTATATATATAACTAGAGGCAATTAAGAGTCCATCTAATTCTGAGGAAATGCAACACCAAGATTCTATGTCTATTTTAATGGACACGTGTCAAATTAAGAAGCAGGTAAAAAAACCCAGAAGATAAATAAATAAATGTAATTTACAGAAAATGCAAATTAGATGGACTATCATGAGAGAAAAAACTAAATGAATCGATAACATTTAGGCTATCTACAATGGTTCAATGTTTACAACACCCTATTTTTCTCTTTTAATATTCCACATCATTTTTTTTCTCTTCCACTTCATTATTCAACACCCATTATTTAATACCCATTTACAATAGTTTGTTTAAAAAAAATTACAACACCCGACCCCGCTATTTTATATCATATTTTTTCCTTTTTTATTTTTTTTTTATTTTTTTTTATTACATATTATCTATAACAATTAATTATTGATTAAAATTAAAATAAAATTAGTAAGAGTTAAATTTGTGAAATAATTTTCGTTTAAAAAAAAAATACAAGTAATAAAAATGAGAAACAGAGATAGTTATTATTAATGACGAAATTTAAAATACAATACAATAAACACACAACACTAATAAAACAAACATAACTTAATTAGTACAATAAACTCAACTCACAAACTTAAAAATCTCATTCACCACATAACATTCCAAATTGTGCGCATATGTGTTTGACTATATCAGCTTGCAATTCGTGATGCACATTTGAATCACGCAACTCGGATCTAGCACAAACATGATTTGCAAACGCAGGTAGCACCTCAGTCGAGAAGGATGGTTGTGTACTAGACCCACTTGCTTCAGATTGATCTTAATCGGGGTAATGTTGAGCATATATCTCTCGTTCATCCTCAACAATCATATTATGCAATATGATACATGACCTCATGATGATAGCCAAATCGCCTATGTCCCAAAGGCGAGCTGGTTCAGGAATGAGGTCCATCTAACTAAAACGAGGTTTAAAGGCAAAACATAAGTTTATTGTAGAATAATAGAAAAGTTTAGTAGAAAAGATGGGTTTTTTCTATGTCCAAATGAAATGAAACAAGTGTCTATTTATAGAGTATGAAAAATGATGAATTTTGGTATAAAAATATTTATATATATAGAATTATTGTGAGATAATTGATGTTAAATGATTAAGGGGAAAAAACAAATCTAAAATCTCAGCAACCAATCAATATACGCCACGTGTAAAATCAATATCTTTTTAATTAAATAAAATTCTTAGCCCACTCCGGACAAGCGTCTCTTTTTTTTTTTTATCAACTATATTGATAAGTTTCAACGAAACTTGTGCCACCTCATTACTGATTCATTAAAAACAAACCATTGCACTTCAATAAAAATTATCGACTGTTGTAAAAAAGTCTACAACAAACTATTGTAACTAGTCTTATAGGGAATGCAATATAGAAATTGATTTACTTAACCTATCTCTCTTGGACATATGAATAAAGAAAACTGAAAATGGATTTATAATATATATATATATATATATATATATATATAATTTTATATTTAATGACCAACGTCCATTAATAAACAGTTGGTTACAGTTTAAAATGCACAAACTCTTTTTCTTTATCGTGTGATCGATCATAATAAGCCGAATATGTTAGGTGAAAATAGTGAATATTATTCGATAATAATTTATAGTGATTATTATTCGATAATAATATATATTGACACTTATAATTTATTCATGGAATAATTTATCTCTATAAATAATTCCGCTTATTAGTTTTGCACCAACAATATTGTCTAAACTAATGTAACTATGTAAGTACTAGGATATATCCCGTGCTATAGTACGGACAAATTGTAATTATAAAAAAATATTTGAAAATTATAAAATCAGGATATTAGAAAATTGTAATTTTTCTAAAACTTTACGAAAATGATAATATCTGTTTTTATAATATCGAATAGTTGTAATATCCGCGTAAATATCAGTTTTCATAATAATTAATGACTAAAACACTCTTAATGAGAGATTAAAATTTGTTTTTTGAAGTAGTGGCAATGTGATGTAAATATTAACAGTTTTTAATGTTTATTTATAAATGTACTCTCCAAATAATATATAGGGGATGATAAAATTTTTAATTGTACGTACGTATATAAAATACAAATCAACATAAACAACGGTAAAACCCGAAACTGATTTAGGTTTCAATATTATATGTGTATTCTTGTTGGCATCATCAGGAAGCTTGGCAACGTTACAAGCAGGAACAGCTCTAATCGGTCTAAGTTCGGGTTTCCATATTTGCAGCAGCGGTTTCCATAACATCTGAGCTTCTTGGATCCAACATCGTTGGGTTTAACCACAACATCCCAACGGTATACTGTATATACCATATACACATATAAGTTATATTTTTGATGTAAAATATAATTATAGTTTTAGGATAGATTCATGGATATAAGTTATATGTCTTCTTATAAGCCAAATGGTCTATACTTCTTATAAGCAACATATAAGTTTCTTAAACCGCATGTTTATATGATATAACACATAGAGGTCTATACTCTAGTCTCTGTGAGAACTTTTTTGAAATTATAAACAACAATGTTGAAGCAATAAATCTAGAGGATTGCTAATAAATACATCATGTAGCACATGGTCGGGAGGCCGTGTCATTTAACTACAGAATATTTAGTAGAATTCTACATCTTTTGTGTGTCGAATTTCTAATTTATGGGCCAAAAGATTTGCTCCGTGTGCGATTCAGTTACCAAAGAAAAGGAGCTAAAAAGCCCATCATATATCTTCGTCATCCTTTCTCCTTTTGTCCAACAATACATTACTCTTTTTTTTTTTTTTAATCCCCAAGAACCCACGTAATTAAAATATAGAATGCTGATTGATTTAAAAAAAAAAATACAGAACTAAAAATATTCCAAATATAAATGCATTTATCTGTCAAAGGGATTGTAGTTTGACAATTTATATTAGAACACTGGTATCAGATAACTTTATTCCATTTGAAATGTATATTGGATTTGGGATACAGTATTACGTACACTCTTAGCATAAGTGAATTACAAAAATAGGTTACTAACTAACTAGAATTAGAAGTCCGGGGAAGGTAATTCTATACCAAAAAATTATAATTTGGAAATAAATAAGAAAAAAGAAATAGTGGAGTACACTATGCTTGTACAGCTCATTAACATGAAATACAGATAAAGAGGTCTCTCTGGTTCTCAAAAGCGTAGACAAATCGAATGATTAAGTTACCTAAAATATTACTCCCTCCGTTACATATTACTCCCTCCGTTCCATATTATTTGATTTTCTAGCTTTTTTCCCTTGTTCCACAATATTCGATTTTTTAACATCATTTATTGAAATTTTGATTAAACATTAATTATTGGTTGACCAAAAAAATTAACTCATCTTTCTTTTTTTTCTTTTAAAAGCTCCGAATATGAAGAGTTACAACTAACTCCTCGTTTCTTTCTTTTCTTTTTTGTGAATACATTATTCTCTAGTTTTTTTTTTTATTCTCTTATCAACAAAATGAAACAAAAAAAAGAAATACAAGAAAAATTGAAAGAGAAAATAGAGTCAAGAGATGTTTATATGATCAAAAACTACACAAATCAGAAATTGGATTTAAATAAATCATTGAGCGAAGAAGAAGAGGATAATGGAGAATTTCATGGCAAACAAGAAATTGAAGAAACTATCAGAGATATGTTGAAGATTTATTTGCCAAAGTACTTTTCTTAATTTTTTTGTGGTTTTCTTTCTTTTTTTGTCATTTGGTTTGTTATATTTTTTTTTGTTTTTTCTACTTTGTTTTGCTATGTTTTTCTACGATTAATCTATGTATTTGTTAAAGTACTTTTCCTAATTTTTTGTGGTTTTCTTTCTTTTTTTTATCATTTGGTTTGTTATATATTTTTTTGTTTTTTTCTACTTTGTTTTGCTATGTTTTTCTACGATTAATCTATGTATTTGTTTATTAAATTTAATAAGATCATTGATTGATTTGTTGTGTACAAGAGAAAAAATAGGCAACTAAAATATTTTGCCACAAACGGAAATACTGAGGTAAATTATGAAATTTTTTTTAAATAGTTTTATTGTTAAGAAAATTGTCGAGCAAATTTGTTTGTTGTAAAAATACATGAAAAAGTAAGATGAAAAATAGTAGAATACTCCGTACAATCTATAAGAAGACAATAGCAAAACAAAGAAAATTAAAAACATTCACTTAAAAAATAAAAGAAAAAATAGACTTTAAGTTGCTAAATAACTTATTACATCACGTACTAAAGTAGGATCACAAGTCATTTGTGAAGGTAGATTACCTTCTTTCTCTAAAATGGATTTCTTCAAATGTGGAATTTTGTACTTGTTTGAACCTCGAACTTTCATAATTTCTTGCATGCATGATTGCAATGTTAAAAAAATTCGGTTCACCAATTGAGATGGATATTCTTCAAAAGCTGCTTCTACCGCAAAAACAAGTTCTTCCAACGTCTTTGGTGAATACTTGTGTTGTAGTGATTGAATGGAACTAAAAAACCCGAGATCTAAAATATTCAAGTCCGGCGAATTCGGTGGCTGACACATCAAACGAATATCAAAACCATGAAGAGAAGCAGCTTCTCGAAATTCCTCATCTCTCGGATCAACATGTGTTCTTGCATTATCTTGTTGAATAAAAATAGGTTTTCCCATATCTTCATGTGGCCATTTTTCACGAATTTTTGGGATAACTTTTCTAATTAAAAACTCCTTTATATCTTCTCTTTTGATAGAGTTCATTGCCTTTAGCTCCAAAGTTCCCGCCTCTCGATTTCTACTTCGTCTTTGAGCTGGTTGTTTTGTAACAAATGGAAAAACTCCAATTTTTCCCGAAAATAACTCATTTCCTTCGTTATCAAATCTTGGACGAGCCATGCCAACTAAAAACATTACCTTCCCAATAAAGTTTTTACTTTGACATGTACGGTAGGGCTCATCTTTATACGGAAGAAGATAATAAGTATATGTCTTCTTTGTCATATAAAACCATTTCTCATCGATATGTACAACATTGTACATATCAACAAACTTCGGGTTATCGGACAGAGTACTATTGTCAAGCATGGAGACACAAAATTCCAGTCGTGCTCTCATATTGTTTTCTCGCAAACTTGGCTTGATGGCATTTGTATGTCGCTTAATATCCCCATCTTTTAGACGTCGAAACAATGACGTAGAACTTACGTTTAAAGAAGCTGCCAGTGACCTTATAGTTTGCCGACGATGGAGTGGAATATCAACAACTCGATCAAGATCCAGTTGATTTTTCTTCGGACCACAATTACCCTTTTTCTGTGTGATATATCAACAGATTTGCCATCAAAAGTATTTTTGGCCCGTCGCCAAATTCGTTGAACCGTTTGTAAAGGAACAGAATATAAATTAGAGACTTTCGTTGTAGTATTTTTTTTTAGAATTCCGTTGTCGCTTCTTTCTAATAAAGCATGATAAATCTCTAACCTTTCTTCATCTGTCATTATTTTATAACGAACAGTAGCTTCTTGAGGATCTTGAGACATCTCATTGCTTCCCTCTATCATAAATATTTTTAAAATAAATAAGATACTCTTATAAAAATGATAAAGTCCATATACGTAGATATTAATAAGAAAATTAAAAAAATATATATCATAATTTATAAGAGTAAATTAACACTCAACTACATCAAAAAAGATATGATAAGAAATACAAAAATTTATATAAATAAATAAATAATAATATTAAAATATCAGAATGTCAAGAAACAATTAACAATAAAATTACCATAATTTATATGAGAATGATTCTCTTGTTCTTCATGATGTGGATTCTCCGGTGAAATAAACTCTCTTGGTGGAGTTTCATTCAAATCAATGAGAAATTGTCTTTCACTATTTTCAGGTGGTAAATTTAGATCAAAATTATGAAAAACCATAGATGTTTTAAGTAATGGTGTAAAATTGTGTCAATATATATAGAAGAAGAATATGACGCTTGATTATGTTGGTTTTGGCTCCAATCTAAAATTTTAAGCTTGATTAACGTAAATGGCTCTAATTTTAAAAATTTTAAAATTTGATTATTTTTAAAAATTGATTTTGTTATATATCAATCGTTCAAAAATACTCCTAAAAAATAGGAATATATAAATCTAGTTATTTTTATAATTATTAAAAAACATTAATTGTTTAGTAATTTGAGCTAAAAATAAGGGTCAATTAATTTTTCTTAATCTGTGTGAAATAAATAGAAAATCAAGTAATATGGAACGGAGGGAGTATTTGATTTTCTAGTTTTTTTGCATTGTTCCACAATATTTATTTATTTTGCATCATTTAATGAAATTTTGATTAAACATTAATTATTGGTTGACCAAAAAAATTAATTAGTCCCTCTTTTTTCTTTTAAAAGTTTTCGAATATGAAGAGTTACAACTAACTCCTCATTTTTTTTTTGTGAATACATTATTCTCTACTTTTTTTTCTTATCAACAAAATGAAACAAAAAAAAGAAATACAAGAAAAAATAAAAAAGAAAATAGAGTCAAGAGATGTTTATATGATCAAAAACTACACAAATAAGAAATTGGATTTAAACAAATCATTGATCAAAGAAGAAGAAGATAATGGAGAATTTCATGGCAAACAAGAAATTGAAAAAACTATCAGAGATATGTTGAAGATTTATTTGCCAAAGTATTTTTCCTAATTTTTTGTGGTTTTTTTTGTCATTTGGTTTGTTATATTTTTAATGTTTTTTTTTACTCTGATTTGCTATGTTTTTCTACTATTAATCTATGTATTTTTTTAATTAGATTTGATAAGACCATTGATGGATTTGTTGTGAACATGAGAAAAAATAGGCAACTAAATGTTTTTGCCACATATGGCAATATATAAGTAAATTGTCGATCGATTTGACTTTTTTTTGTTGCAGAATTCTATTATGAAAATGTTTTAAAATAGTAATATATACTCCTAAAAAGATCTAATTAATATAGACAGTAATTATTTAGTAATTTGAGCTATAAATAAGGGTCAATAATTTGTTTTTAATCTGCAGAAAAAATTAGAAAATCAAATAATATGGAAGGAGGCAGTATTATTAGGTTTAAATAAAATTATAGTAAATTCAGTTAGTTTACGCAATCAATAAGTCTATAGTCTTTTTTTTTTTTTTTTTTTTTTCAATAAGTCAATAAGTCTATAGTCTCAGACAGCGAAGCAAACAGAAAAAAGAAGTGGAAGACATCTAGGTCCCGCTTCTTTCGTACTGTCAGCTAATTACCACGTGGCATATTTGAAATGGGTATTGGCTAATTATTATCGTCACGAACTATATTTTGTTGGTGTGGGTCTCATCTTTTTCGCCGTTGGATAGGTTTCCTCTAGAGGCTATACAAATCCAAAAGGTCGAATAGTTCACTCTTTTTTTTTTTTTTTAAACATTTTTTTAACATTTTATCTCTTTGTTCATGTCCAATCCTGAAAAATCTTCATGTACTTGAATCATCATAGCATACCATTCTGTATTTTTTATATTAGTTTACTCTAAACATGGAATAGCACGTTCTTCAACAAAAAAAACATGGAGAATAGCATGTTTATAGTCGTTTAGATTTTTTTTTTTTTAATGCTGCAAAATAAAAAGCTACAAAGTAATGGTATAGTGGGACGTTTGGAAAATAAGTAATGGTATAGTGGTAATTGTAATATTCAATATTCTGTTTACAATTTGTTGATAGCATATATGATATTTCAATATCAGTTATATATTTTATTTATAAATGTTTTGAAAAATTCATTTCTACTTATGATATTGTATATAAGTTGTTTTAATTTATTGTTCTCTCCATAATAGTGTTAGTTACGCAATTCGCCCTAGAAAACTCAATTTCTATCTTATTCTTGTATGACACACTGTTCATTTCTTTCTTGAATAGTTGTTAAATACCAATCAATTTTTCCCCATTTATTTATTGTTAAATTAACAAAACTCTATTTCACCATATAAAAATATATATATTATAAACCAAAATACTGAATATTTATAACACTAAGTCCTATATTCGTGGATAAAATATTAAAATGGCTTCTCACGTCGTGAATGGTCTAACCTCAGAATCGAAAAGTATGAGGGTAATAAGTAGGAATTAGACGAAAAAGCAGTGGTCTGAATTGTAATAAAAAAAAACTTCTCGTGAAGTAAGTAAATGTGAAACTGGTTCTCCCGGTAACAAGTTGACACGGCATTTTATTTGAAAGAGAGAGAGAGAGAGAGCAACTAAGAGGACTGGGTCTGGTCTCTTCGCTGCAACCTATAAGCTGTTGTTTGCTCTTCGACGGGATTCTCACTACTCTTTGCAAAAAAGAGGTAAAATTTCCAGAATTTTTCAATCTCTTTATGAGTTTCAAAAAAAGAAGCAAAAACTCATCTTTTTGGTTGGATTGATTTGGTTTTGACCTTACAAATTGAAGCAGTTGGCGAACTTTATGCTCTTGTTCTTATCTAGATTCCTGCAAGTTTGTTCTTTTTCTCTTTATGTGGCTAAATTTAAGGCTGTCTAGTTGATTAAGTCGAGATCGAGATGCATTTCAATAACCCAATTCGAATTAAGTTGGACTTTGAGCTCGAAATCTTCGTTTGGGTCTCACAATCGAGTTTTGTGATGTGAGTTAGTCTTTTGATCTCTGGAGGGAACTTTGATCTATGGGTTTTGTTTTAGTTGTTGTCTCAAACTAAACTGAGTAAAAGCATTTGGGGTTCATTTGTGGGAATTCAAATGGAATGTTTTCATCAAAGCTGGACCTTTTTTTTCAATTTCAGTTGCTGTTACTTTTTGGATCAGTGCTTAAATCTGAGGTTTATGTCTTGAAACTTTACAGATCGAGGATCCGAAGGTGAATGCAGCTTACGATTTAATCGAAGAGTAGATTCGCCTGCCGGATTAGGCCTAATTGGGTATTATAGCTGTGAAACTGTAACTGAGATTTATTGCTAGCGGAAGTTAGATTTTCGTGAGGTGTTTTGATCGGTGAACATTTGGATATATGGGTATGGACATATCTGATAAGGAGAATACGAGCCCGCTTTTATTTGAATTCTGCAATTGCTATAAAGTTGCAAGCCTAACTGAAACCATTCTAAACCCGGTAAATATTTCCAACTTAAAAGATCGATATGTGCTTGGGGAACAGTTAGGTTGGGGTCAGTTTGGTGTGATAAGAGTATGTTCTGATAAGTTAACTGGAGAGAGGCTTGCTTGCAAGTCTATCTCTAAAGACAGACTGGTAACACAAGATGACATGAAGAGTATCAAACTCGAGATTGCGATAATGGCCAAGTTAGCTGGGCACCCGAACGTGGTGAATCTCAAAGCGGTTTATGAGGAGGAAGATTCTGTGCATCTTGTGATGGAACTATGCGCTGGCGGTGAGCTTTTTCACAAGCTCGAGAAATATGGAAGGTATTCGGAGTTCCGTGCTAGGGTGCTCTTCAAGCATTTGATGCAAGTGGTCAAGTTTTGTCACGATAGCGGTATTGTCCACAGAGATTTGAAACCTGAGAACATTCTTATGGCCACAACGTCTTCTTCATCTCCTATCAAATTGGCTGATTTTGGGCTGGCAACCTATATAAAGCCTGGTAAGATAGAGAAAACTGTCTTTTTGTAATTTATCAAATCCAGAAATGGACATTGTGTATTCTAAGAATGGGTTTTCATATAAGCAGGCGAAAATTTGAGCGGGACAGTTGGTAGTCCGTTTTACATAGCCCCGGAAGTGTTGTCAGGGGGATATAACCAAGCTGCTGATGTATGGAGTGCAGGGGTTATTTTGTACATTCTTCTCAGTGGAGTACCTCCCTTTTGGGGAAAGACTAAGTCAAAGATTTTTGATGCTGTCAGGGCTGCAGATTTGAGATTTTCTGCAGAGCCATGGGACCATATAACTTCATACGCCAAGGATTTGATCCGGGGGATGCTTTGTGTTGATCCTTCCCAAAGGTTATCAGCTGATGAAGTTCTAGGTATGTCATCTTGTCGATCGTTTCTTATAAACTTGAAATGATAATTTACTTGAATGGTAGTCATGAGAAAGTTATCCATGTTCCTAAACTGGCAAAGACACCGAAATATTACTTTGATGTTGCCTATTCATTTGTGAATTACAGCAGAGTGATAATTTTTGTGCATTTATTTGTAGCTCACTCGTGGATGGAGCAATTATCTGAATCAGGTCAAGAAAAATATGATCAGGATGGGTTTGCCTGTGAAGGATTGGAGAATGGTGGATGCTCTTTCTCCACACAATGCGTTTCTCGGGAACAAGATTATAGCTTTAGCATGGGACAATTAGAGCAATCAACAGATAATGATTGTAAATCATCATTCTCGTCGTTCTTACCTGCGGATAACACACTGCCAAATTCCGGTTTTGGTGGGTTTTCTTTTGATGGGAAACAACCGGAATCAACCTCAGCTGGCTTCTCCTCAACTGGGATTCCCTCCATGCCAAGCTTTACCTTTTTTAGCCCAGGCCCAGCGACGACGCAGAACAATGACATCACTGAAACAGATGGAAAGCTTCGAGGTACCAATTTCACTCTTCCTTGCTTAGAAATTAGAATATTGGGTTTGATGATTGCTTTACACAGTCATATACTTTCTAAAAATGGCAAGGACATTAACTTTAAACCTGCGAATCAAGATCTCAACTTTCTTTGTTTCCATACCAAAGCTTTTTTTGCAAAGTTCAAAACTTTTTCCCAAGAACTAAACAGTTGCAGAAATTGATATCTGGATCTGTTGATGTTAATTGAGTTTGCGTTAATATCATCTTCTTTCTTGGCGTTTTTTCCGTAAATCTAGTCTTCGAAAGAGCTGATTAAAGAATCTGTGTCCCATTTTTACAGACTCAAGCCCAAAGAGGTCACTGCCTTCACCAGATTCTTCTTCACAACTTGAGAGGCGTGAGGAAGCAGGGGAGAATCAGACGGAAGCAGCAGGAAAGTCAGAGACAAGAAGGGAAAGAGGAAACTGGTCAAGAATGTCAGGACTGCACAGCAAAAGGAACCGGACCATAGGACTAGGAGAGCTAGATCAGTTGGTGGTGGATGTTGCAGTCACAGAGTCGATAATCAGATGGGCATCTTGCACGCATATTCCCACCGCTCCATCCCTCAGATTGTCGCTTGTCTGCTAGAACAAGAAGACGAAGAAGAAGAAAGACGACAACTGTTATCATTATAATATCGTATGTACACATCTGATTTTGTTCCTGCAATGTCTTTGTTTTGTAGTAAAACATTTCCATGGAAACTGACCTCAACTGTATAAACCAATCTGAAATAGAGTGTGATTTTGATGTCTTTAGAAATGTAATTTTTCGATTATGAATTTATGACGATTCAAAAAAAAAAAAAAAAAAATGCTTGGAACCCGGGTATGTTGCTTGGAACCAGCGTCGAACAGACGCTGAACGAGTGGTGCATTGATAATTGTTATTCTGTAGCTACATTATTCGTTTAGTTCCATTACAAACTCTTATTTTGTGTGTATGTGTGTGTGTGTTAACTTAGCTAGATATAGATGTTGAAGAAACAACCTTAGCTGATTGAATATCACATTATTAGACAAGTATGTTCAAAAGTTCAAAGTCAAACTCCCTACGAGAGACACTGTCAACAAAAATAAAAGAACCAAGTAAAATTAAAATGTAATGAAAAACCCAAACATTTTCTTTGCATTTGTATTTATTGATCAAGTTTCAAATCGAATTGCCGAGTAATGTTTCGATTTAAGATTCTGAACTACAAAGTAATAAAACAATATCTACTTTCTAATAACACAAACATATTGAAGTTAAAATGTGAAACGAACTAAGAAATGTTCTCTCTTCGTTTATTAGACCAAAGGCCGACTCTCTTCATCGTCTTCCTTCTGAAACTTAACCCGTTCCAACTTCCCGGGTGTCTGACCCGAACCCGAAGATTTCGGGTTTGGATTAGGATCCGGAACCATCTTGAGGATAATGGCCATAGAGATGAGTAACAATCCCGTGCCGTGCTGTTCCGTTAAAGGCTTTGTGAATATCAAGTAAGACAGTAACAACGTAACCGCTTTTCTCGCTGTCGTTATCTACTCCCCAACAAAAAAAAAACAATAAATTAATTTACATGTACAAATATGGCTAAAACTTTATAAGATTCAAGATCGCATAGAATTTTTTTTCTTTTCAAATCGAATAAACTACACCAATATCTACAAATCAAATAAATTACGGTCCTAAATGCTTTGTCGGTTATATACTAAACTGAAATGCAATAATCAAAATGGTTAAAATAGTTTTACCATAGCAGTCGTGGCTGCGCCAAAGAGCGCAATGAGGGATAGAACGGAGACTTGTCCGATAAATGTTGCCATGGCTTCGAATACCAATACTCCATACACATATGGATGCTACAAAATGTCAATTACAGAAAATATAATTAATCAATTACATTAGTCAATGATCATCATATAATGTCTCTTGTCATTTAAGTTAAGTGGCGAATAAGAATTAAAGTATCGAAGGTGGTCACTAATTGTTATTATACAAATTTAACAATATAAAGCTTACTTGAGCACATGAAGTCCAAGCTCTGAAAAGCTCTCCGGTAAGAATCATTGGTGCAAGTAAGAACGGTAAACCAACTACCGTTGAGCAGAACAGCATCTCCATCTACCATCAAAGAGAGAAAATCTGTTAAAAGTTATTCGAGAAAGAGGGATATCATTCAAAGGGAGAAACTGTAAAAAAAAATTTACTTGTGTTGTCTCGGGATTCATCGCGAAGATAGCTTCTTGCAAGTTACCAAGAAAAGCATCCATGATGAGAGCGCCCGAGATCATCATAACCCCAATTATACTGAAGTTCGGGGAGGTATGGGCATCAGCTAATGTGAATATGATCAGACCGATTACAAGAAGCAAAGCTGATATGTACTCGTGGACTGGGTATTTTCTTCTCAACCCGGGTATAAATGCTCCCATTACCATAACCGGCAAAACCTAGAGAAAGTGGAAGATATCAAGGTTAGAGAGATAAAGAGAAGTACACAAGGATCCACCCATTAAGAAAAATGTACATACTGTATCTTGCTAACCGATTCCCCTGGAATGAATCAGGAGAGTTTTTTTTTTTAATATATCTATCATACCTTATACGTACAATTAGGAGTCCAGGAGCACAAAGAGAGCTTTCTGGACTTGTAACTGAGTCATTACTCGAGATTAACCTATGCAACGACATTCTAACGACCGTTACTTGTTAACCAGAAATTACAACAACAATGTTCTACAGTGAACAAACTTGATCCAAGAGATTACTCCAAACTTAATTTGATCCCTCGGCTCATCTAATGACAATATTGGACCATACCATTACTTTTTTTTTGGGTACAATGTTAAAAGCCATACCATTACTTGGTTAAGTTAAAAAAACTATAATTATATATACCTTAGTGGATTTGAACATGATTTGAGCAGGGTAATTGAGATAAGCCAAGGAGCCTTTGGTGAGGCCATGAGACCCCATAAGAACACCAGATAGTTTCACGTAAGTCTTCCATGGATTCACCATTTGTTTCGTACGGAAGCCATACATGTAAATCAGAGCAATATACACCAATCCTTGCGCAAACGTGAAATACCATCCATAACTGCAAAGTACACACACACATATTATACTTCTATAATTCGAATTTTATATTTATATGTTTTAAATAAAATTTGACTTATAAATTACCTGAATTTAAGCCGGTTGTAAACATATTCCTGCAAATTTGAGAAGAAGCAAAAAAACAGAGTGTTGTATAAAAGATACGAAAATTTTATTAAAATAAAATAAAATCGAAATTTTAATAAATTGGCAGCTAATTAATTGTATGGGGATTAAGCAAATACAGAATCTCAAGAGGAAAAAAACAAAGAAGCATAATCTCGAGAAATTAAATTTCTAATTTTTTTTTTTTTTTTTGTATTAACTGTATACATATCTCAGATCTTCTAAAAAAATTTTGCACGCCTAATCTTCGCCGTTGTTTCCGGTAAAAGTCTTTGTTCTAATGAAATATTTTTAGAAGAACACCGTATTCATCTCTGAACCTTGGAATTTCTCGGCAAAAAGACAGAGCAAACACACCGCATGCAAAATCCGAATTTCCCAGACAAAATCAAATCATTTAAAGAATAAAATTCATGAAAAAATATCGAAAAAGTCTCTGATCCTACATGATTTGGTTTTATCAGAATTATATATATATAACAAAAGGGGAAAAAAATCGAACCTCACAGATGCCATTAACGAGGTAACCAAAGAAAAAACCAGAAGAACAGATGAGAAATTGTTGCCATCTGGGTTTATCAGACAGAGAAATTCCAAAGAGTGATATCATTTGTTCGTCGCTGTTCTTCATGATCTAGAACAAAGAAAAGGAAAAAAAAATAAAAAATCAAACCAAGGGATCTAGAAAATTGAAAATTTGATTTCTTTTTGAAGATTTGGGATTTGTAAAAGTGGAAGAGTCAGTGATATTGACAAGTAGATGAAGAAAGGTATAAAATCAATTGAAGAAAGAACAAAAGAATTCTCCTTTTGGATATATATTTTTTTCTCTTACTCTCTAACTTAACGCTCACGAACAATTTTTAACAGAGTATTAATAATCACTACTAGGAATAGAGAGATTAAGGGTCTAACTGTCTTTTCTTTTTCTATCGCTTACGTTTGGTATTTATCTTATTATTTAGATAAATATGTTTATTAAGACCCCAAAATAAAATAAAAAATTAAACAAAATAAAAATGTAAAAGAAAAGCGTTAGATATTGATGAATTATCTCAGAGAATATTTGATTTTGAGAGTTTGAAAAATGAATCCGTGAAGCTAATTTGGATTATAGTAGTACATGATTATGATGACCACGCACGCACTTGTTCCTAAACCTCGTATAATGAACTCTCCCAACATTGGGACTTGTGAGACTTCTTGAGTTAGAGCTTCACTCATCTCTTGAGCGAATGATGAGCTGGCAAAACAATAAAGTCAGTTTCGGACAGCCACGTGTTTCACACTTAAGTCCCGCGCCGATACTTCATGCCACGTCACACTGATAGTTGTAGGACTCTCCAAATTTAATTTGAAAACTAACCATAAATTCTGTGAAAAGTACCTACCATGAATTTCGCTTCAAGATATTTAATTTAATAATTGTTATCGTGACATGCAGACTATTTCGGGAACTGCAATTCCACCGGAAATTTATTAGTTTTTCGAAATTTTGTTTTGTTAACCGACTATCATTGATATAATACTAAGTCGTCGAAAGTATAAATATAATATTCCTAAGTCGTGGATATAAATATAATATTCCGAAGTCAAAAACTGTATATTTCGATGGTGTCAATCTCTAATAGTCAAGATTTATGTGCTAGTATCCAGCAAGATTCGATTAAATCTCCCTTAATTCTATTACAAATAGATGATTACACTTTTGTGGAAATTTGCAAATCTACAACTGTCACGTTGAATTACGAATTGGGCTTAAGGCTATATGCCTATATGTATAAATATATAGGTTCATAAAAGCCCAGTCATTTTATAAATTTATAGGAAGAAAGATTCCAAGAACATTACAAAATTATACCGTCAAGGAACCTTCTAACGCGACCAGAGGATCTAACGCCTCTCGCCGCTCTCGGACATTTAAAATCTTAGAACTCTTACTTACACTCTTAATACTCTTAAATGTCATTTCATTTTAGTAATTGTAACTCCAGAGTGACATATCTTCATAACACATCTCTTCTTCCATGTAAACATTAGGAGTCATGTCGTCCATATACGATCGCGGCGGCGACATTAACGGTTCCTCCGCGAGTCTCATCATCGTCGTCGACACTTCTTCGTAGTCCACATATCCATACGAAGAATTCCTCTCCTCCGAGCCCGAGCCCGAGCCCGAACCAGAACCAGAACCCAAATCTACATCATCTCTTGAAAAGGGCAAAACCGTAATCCCACCCCCAAAATCCGCTGGCCTAAACATCTCCGCCGCTTCCGCTGCGACTCTTCTTATGACGTCCGGATCGTTAGATTCAGGCACCGGGAGCCGCCAAGCGGAGTCGGCGAAATTCAAACACGCGGATCTCCCGCGCAGAGCTAAAACCGCGACGTCGTGTGCACGCGCCGCCATATCCGCAGTGGGATAAGTCCCTAGCCATATGCGGCGTTGGTGCGTAGGCTCTCGGACTTCGCAGACCCATTTGTCGCCGTTCCTCCGACGTATTCCTCTGTAAACTGGGTGACGTGTCTCCTTGAACACTCTCCTTCCCGCACGCTTCTTAGGCCTCATCTCCGCCAGAATAATCTCATCGTTATTCATAACTCAAAAAGTACAAACTATTCGCCGGGAAATCAAAATAAAAAAGAAATCCGGTTTACTGTTAAAAACGGAGTTTTTTTTTTCTTTTTTTCTCACTGGGTATCTAAAAACCGATGTAAATTCGATTTCTTGTAAGGGTTAAAGATTTGTTCGAATGAAGAGTCTTTTTCTGACTTATGCTCTGTTTTTGGTTTTTGCAAGGAGTTAAAGAAGCAGAGAAGTGAGGGAGAGAGAAATATATAGGCTACGGTTCCTGATGGGACCCACAGTATGCGATATATACGCGCGTAACACACATTTATCTTATCCACGTATTCACTTATTTGCAGCTGTTAGCCGTTATAAGTTTAAGTTCTGTCTACATATATTAATTGTTAGCTTGAACCCACTAAACAACCATAAAAACATTTAAAAAATATATATATATAAGAGTATCTTGGACATTTTATTTAACTGCAGTATTAGTCTTGTTCTAAAAATCGGCTGCTTAATGTTCACGAATTACATATTTTAATCATGTCTGACAAGTAATAGTGCATGGCCATTTTGGTCACTGATGCATAATTTATAATAAAAATATTAAGAATCTTCTTCTAAGCCAAATATATATATATATATATTTATTTATTTATATATCATACAATTCATCAGTATACTACAGAAATATTTCTCCAGACGAAAAATAAAAGAGAAGTATATCTTCAATATGTATAAAAATATACTTGAGCCCATTTTAGTGGGTCTCAGGTCATTTCATACACCCTAGCTATTATACTAAGTTATTGTAGACCATGTATCTGTGGGACTGTGAGACACATCAAATGTTCCACGATAATCTTGATTCTATACATAGAGAGCAAATAGGGGAGACCAGAGCTGATGGGCTTTTGTTGAGGTCAAACTCTGAGAAATTAAAGTGTCTGTGGGTTACATAGCCACTATACGACTCACAAAGGAGTTGTTGGATTATGCAAATACTAAAAATTCAGACTGTCTGGGTTATTTATCAGATTGATCACATGATGGATCTAAGACAAAAACATTCAAACTAAAAAAGTGTCTTAGCGAAAATCAGTTGATAAATTTGACTATCATTCAAGACGATATGTAATATTATTTGATTATCGTTGTTTTAGCAAAGACTGAATGATATGAGATTTAGAATAATATTTGAAGAACATGTATCAATCCATTTATTACGTTGAGTTAGAATCTACAAAGAAGTTTACGATTAAATTGATAAAATTATAAATTTAATCACCTGGCTTAATTTTGTTGGGTTTTTGTTCATTTAAATCAAATAAATATGTTATATTTTATATTTTCATGAGTGGTGGTGAAATACGTTATCAAAATTATGTATTTAAAATCCATAATCCATAATCCATAATCCATAATCCATAATCCATTAGCTGTGCCAGAAAAATAACCACGGCTACTCTTTTACTTGAGACTTTTAGTGGTTTTAAAATACAGACAAAGAACATTCTTTGGAATCTTTTGTCAAACATAACTTTTTAACTTAACTGTTAAATAATATTAAATTCGGGATGTTGGGTCCAGCTCCCATGTTGAGCTTTTGGGACCAAAATATCCAATGTTAAAGATATCAGTATCTTATTTCTATATTTGTTTTGTGGATATGAAACACGTGACTCATTTCCATATTAAGGAAATTAGCTGTGAGTAACACGTGGGATTTCCGTGGGAACTATTTCTTAGTACTATGTTAGTAACTTGCACATAACATGTGCAGATTAAAACACAATTAATCCCTTTAACTTATTAAACAATTCAAGATATATCAAGGGACCTTGTAAGAAAAAAAAAAAAAGAGTATATACACTTAATTATCTCACTAAAAAAAATAATTCAGTTTTTCAGTTAATGTATATATTTTGGGTCTAATAACTTCATGATTCTGATAAGTTATAAATTTTATAAGTCGAAATCTTAATTTGTAAAAAAAAAATATATATATATATATATGATATATTTTTGTGGTAATTTCAATTTCTTAATTCTGTTTAATATTAAAATATGATATACTTTTTTCATTATCACACTTTTTAATTTAGTTTCTATTAAAAAATAATTTGTAAATGAATTCCTCTGACCTTTTAATGCAAACTAATAGACGATATTGACGATGATCAGTGGCGGAAGCAAGCTTAAGTTTGTGAGGTACAGACCCACACTTTATTTATTTATTTATTTATTTAAATGTAATTCTTTTTGTTTTATAAGTGAATATATAATTAAATGTATCCCACGTCTAAGAGGCTACAAATAAAAAAGGTGTTCCACTCCCATTTTTTGTGAAGTAAAAATAAACCCATATAAATACCCTAATCTTTTTTGCTTTGCACAATCTTTCTGAGTTTTTGACCTTCTGATTTTTTGTCTATACTCTTTTATCTTACAGATACAATATAGGTTTTGTATTTAAAACGTGTCTCAAGAACCTTTGCACAAACTGTTAACAACATCGTTGGAACATATGGTTTGAACTGACTTTTTCTGTTATTTTTTGTATTTTAAATTTGTGTGTTTTACGAAAATATTGTATAAGATCTTGCAAAATCTTACACGAAATTTTGACTTTAAATCTCTATAAATGGTTGATTAAAAAGTCCAATGAACTTCGATGAAAAAACGTTTGTGTTTGTTAGGTAATTAAAATAGTATTTAGATACGAAAATAGTAATACAACTTAGGTGTAAAGCTTGATTAATATTTTAATTTAATCAGGTAACTAAATAAAAAAATATATTATAACCTGAAATTCTTATGTTTATTGATGTTTTGATTAATGTTTGTGCTAGATTATGAAATTATGATGTTTATTGGTGCTTTGATATGACTCGGTTTAGGATTTTACAGAGTTCGGGAATTGTGGAACCTTTTTACCTAGTTTTCAATGATACTTTTTAGGATTTTTTTTTTGTAGTTTAATGTTGTTGTATCTCGATAAAGAATAAATTTGAATTGTTCTATTCGTTTGATGTGATTTTATAAAGTTATTATATTAATACTATATTTAAAAAAAAAAAATTTAATATGATATATTCCAGGTCAAAATTATTTTTGGATCCCCCACGGACGATGATGTTGAATGTTTGATAATGATATTACACAAAGAAATGTTGACATAAAAGAGTAATTAAGCCTTAGAGACAAGGAGACATGTCGGCCACAAGAATTAAGGCTTCATGCTGTCTCGTGAGTGTCACTTGCGCGTGTCCTTCTTGCATCTTTTATTTCTCTCTTGTTCCCTTAAGAGTTAAGATTATATTTTAGGTGAACTCTTTTAAAGTACATTACATTATATCCAATCATATGAACTCTTTTAACGTACATTACATTATATCCAATCATATGTATATTCCGTGTATTAATAATTTGCCCAACTTACTAATGAAGCATTTTTTTGGGATTATAACTTTTTAAGAGATCAAACGATAAACGATATTTCTGTTTCAGCAATGCTAATATGCTACGTCAAGTAAAAAATAAACAAAATGCAAATTATAGTTCCTTTTTTAATTCTAAATTAACCCTTGCCATAAAACACCTCTAATTAATAATGAGAAAGTGAAAAAGAAAAAAAAAGCAATTAGTGAAAATAACCCTCTCACGATTCGTCTCATATATAAATCATTAATTCATCTCCTCGCTAATTAATCCTAATTACCTTTCTTTGATTATCGGTTACTAATACTATGGAAGAATCAATCTGGATTCTGATCTTCAGGTTTTTGAAGAGGAAGCAAGAGAGAGAGAGAGAGAGAGCACTGTCGAGGTTTCAAAAGATGCTTCGATGATGAAGAAATTGGCTCTGGGGCATTCGTCATTTATAAAGAACTCTTAACTGTTTTGGGACACCACCATCCTTTATTTCTTGTATCGAATTTCACTGCCAAATGCAGAATAAAGAGAACGAAGAACCCAATGAATATTATCCTTTGTTTGGATCTGAAACATGTCCAGGAAGAGGAAAAGTTCATTAAAAACATGAATCATTTACATCAGAAGAGAAACTATATTGTTCATAGCCAAAAAGTCTTCTGTTATGGGTTTAGAAGAAACATAATCAACCCGGACCTTCTCGTAGGCATTCAAGAAAGCATATCCAGAAAAATGGAAGAGGATGGGCTTGTGCTAGTGGAAGCATCAGCAGAGTGATAGACCATTACAGGTCTACATAAGAAGGAACAAACAATTGCAGGCAATCAACAGAGAAAACAGAGCATTACAAATGGGGTTATTGAGTCAGAAGCATCTGATGGCAACAATGACGTGGCTAATGGGGTGGGAAAATCTAATGAGGTGGCTCAGATGGTTCTAGAAAGAAAAGGACAAGGACGTTGGTGAAATGGTCAGCAACGGCAATAATCTTTTTAGTGAGCTGGCTATCAATCCGTACGAGAAAAGCATAAAGTAATAACGGCAGCACATGGGATGTTTTTCTAAGAAGGATATGTCACCTTCTGCTTATATATAGGTGAGTATTAATGGCGTCTAGGGTTTTTTGGATGCTTCTGGTGAGGTGTTGCTTAGAGTGAAAGCAAGCTATCTGGGGATAATCTTGCAGGGTTTTTCTTCTCTATCGTTACCTCGTCTTGTTTATTGTTTTTATTCTGTATGGTGTGTGTTTGCTTAGTACTGACGTCCTGTGTCAAGTCTAAGCTGGGATTGAGTGTTGTCTCCCTTGTTTTATAAATAAGAATCACGTACTATTCAGAAAAAAAATACAAGTGCTGAACACAGATTCTGATTATAGTTGCAGTCTAGTGTGTTTACAAAGCTATCACTAGGGAAAGGTAAGCAAGGAGCTTATCAACTGGTGCGTTCGTGAGCTTTACACAATGAAAACCCCCATTTGAACCTCTTTCATCTATTCCTGAAAGTCCACAATCAGAACAGGCCATGGCGGAAGCAGTTAATCCAGACATCATTACGAACCTGTTCTCAAGGTTCAACGAGGAAACTAAGAAGATACGAGAAGAAATATGTGACGAGCAGAAGGACTTGCGTGCAGAAATGCATCATAACATGGCGAAGATGCAGTCGAATATGGACAAATCGCTGATTGAGTGGGCTGCTAAGATCTCTCAGAACCAGATCCAACCTCCAGGACCCAACACTAACACCTTCCTTAGCCCTCAAGAGTGTCAAATCATTCTTGATCACAACAAGGACAAGATGCCCTTGGTGGATGACTCTAGTAATTCAACGCCACCTGCTATGGCAACTACTCAGAACCAGGTAACTCTTTATAACTTGGAACCTGGCCTTACACATGATGTTCCACAGGGTTTACCTCCTAATCAAATAGAAATGCCTATCTTTGAGGGTCAACATGCTTTTGGTTGGTTATCTAAGGTTGAGCGTTACTTCAAATACTACCACTTTACTGATAGAAGAAAGCTTGAAGTTGTTTTACTTTGTTTGGCAAAGAATGCTCTGAGCTGGAACAACAATGAACTCAATCTGGCTCCTTTCTACACGTGGGATGATTTTAAAGAGAAAATTTTGCTGCGATTTGGTAACATCTTGAGTAGAGGTCCTAGTCAGAATTTGTTCTGCATCAAACAGTCTGGTTCAGTGGAGGAGTATGTAACTCAGTTTAAAGATTTGTCTTCTCAGGTTCAGGGTTTACAAGGCAGACAACTAGAGGGGATATTCTTGAATGGTCTCAAGCCATCTGTTCGAACAGTGGTGCACATGATGAAGCCAACTAGAATCTCCGAAATGGTTGCAGCAGCTCTCTCTTGGGAATCTGACCCCCTTACACATGTGATTGCAAAAGAAATACAATCTGAGTATCGAGGATACAGGGCAAATGATCAGAGAGAGGCCAGAAATAGTCATGTAAATGAATGGAGGACAAGACAATTACCTGCTCCTGCTCCTGAAACGGCTGCTAGGCCAGCAGGGAATCCTCAACGATAGCAACGCAACCTGTCTCCTGCTGAAATAAATGACAAGAAGAGAAACGGTCTTTGTTTTCGTTGTGATGCGAAATATTTTAGAGGTCACGCTGATGTCTGTCCCAATAGACAATTCCAACTTCTAACAGTGGTTGATGGTCTTGAATTGGAACTACTTAACACTAATTAGGTTGATATAGATGAAGAAGCAGCGGTGGAAGACCTGCAAATTGGTGAACAGATGCATCTTTCATTTAATACATTTGTGGGTTTGAGCTCACCTACAACAACCAAAATGAAGGGCCTGATTGGAAAAACAGAAGTTACAGTGATGCTTGACAGTGGAGCAACTCATAATTTTGTATCTCCTAAGGTATTTCAAATTACAAGAATGAAATTATGCAAGTCAAACTCGCTGGATGTCCTTTTAGGCACATGCATTTCAGTCAAAGCTTTTGGCGTTTGCAGAAAAATTCTCTTTGCATGGGGTAGAATTTGTCTCAGATTTTGTCTCCTTAGAATTGGGCAGTGCAGCTGTTATTTTGGGGGTGCAGTGGTTACAAACACTGAGAAAATGCACTATGGGTTGGAACTCACATGAGCTAAGCTTCACGTATAATGGTCAGCGAGTCACCCTCTTTGGTGATGAGACTCTCCATTCCACCAACAGTTCTCTTAAAGCATTGCCATAAAATAAATTTGTTTTCTCTCCCGATGATCCTGCAGACCTACAACATAAGGTCCTTCAACACATAGAGATTCCACAGCAGGTTGAAAACACCTTCCAGCAATTCCCTGCGGTCTTCACAGAACCAAGAGGATTACCACCGTTGAGGGGTCATGAACACAACATTACTTTGGTTCTGGGCTGTGCTACTGTGAATGTGAGACCCTACAAATATCCTAGAGCTCATATGGAGGCTATTGAGAAGCTTCTCTCTGAAATGCTAGAGCAAAAGATTATCAGACCTAGTGAAAATCCTTTTGCAAGTCCAGTGTTATTAGTTAAGAAGAAGGACAACTCTTGGAGATTCTGCATTGATTACAGAGCTCTCAACATGGTCACTGTTCCCAATAAATTCCCCATTCCTCTTATTGATCAATTGCTGGATGAACTTCATGGAGCTGTGATTTTTTTCTAAGTTGGATTTAAAGGCAGGGTATCACCAAATCAGAATGTCTGCAACTAATATCTATAAAACAGCTTTCAGAACACATGAGGGTCATTATGAGTTTTTAGTAATGCCTTTTGGCCTCACTAATGCTTCTGCTACATTCTAAGATCTTATGAACACTATCTTCAAGCCCTTATTAAGAAAAAATATACTGGTATTCTTTGATGATATTCTTATCTTCAGCAAAACCTTACAAGACCACACAAGACACTTACCAGAGGTTTTTCACATTTTCTCCGTACAACAATTGGTGGTAAATAGAGGGAAATGCACTTTTGCTCAACCACAAATTGATTATCTGGTGCATTTCATCTCCAGGAGAGGGGTTCAGACTGATCCATCTAAGACAGTCGCTATGAAAAACTGGCATGTGCCAACAAATGTCAAGTCAGTCAGGGGTTTCTTAGGCTTGACAGGATATTACAGGCATTTCATTCAAGGGTATGGTCTTTTAGCTAAGCCATTATCCACTTTACTCAAGAAAGATCAGTTTATGTGGTCTGTGGAGGCTTAGATTGCTTTTGACAACCTCAAGAAAGTTATGTGTTCTGCTCCGGTTCTTGCTTTACCAGATTTCTCTACACCATTTGTGGTAGAAACAGACGCTTCTAACTTTGCGTTTGGAACAATTTTGATGCAGCATATGAGACCAACTGTCTTCTTCAGTCACAACATGACAGACATAGAAAGACTAAAATCTGCCTATGAAAGAGAGTTAATGGCAATTGTGTTGGCAGTGTTGAAATGGAAACATTATTTGATAGGGCATCATTTCATAATCCACACAGATCAAAAGAGTCTTAAGTTCTTACCCGAACAGAGGGAAGTTACAATGGAATATAAGAGATGGTTGATTAAGCATTTGGGGTTTGATTTTGAGATAATCTACAAGCCAGGACTAGAAAACAAAGCAGCAGATGGCCTTTCCAGGATTAGCAATGCCACTATGCTAAGCTCTACTCTTGATCTATTCAACCTAACAGTTCCTACATCACTGCAACTTCAAGATATCTACAGAGAAATTAAAAATGATAGCAGCATTCAGACAAAAATAAGCTCTTTACAACAAAAGGCAGTTCAGGGTCAGTACTCAATGAAAGAGGGAAAATTATGGTTCAATAACAAATTGGTGCTTCCTAGTAACTCTACATTCATTCCTTTGATCATGGCTGAATATCATGATGGGGTTCTTGGAGGTCATGCAGGGGTTTTGAAAACACTAAAACGGATTCAACAATCCTTCCACTGGGATCACATCAAGGACACTATCACTCAATATGTTGCTGCTTGTTCTGTTTGTCAACAACAAAAATATTCCACTCTATCAACAGCAGGGCTATTACAACCATTACTTATTCCAACTATGGTTTGGGAGGACATCAGTATGGATTTCATAGAAGGTCTCTCTACGTCTCAGGGAATCAATGTGATCTTCGTCGTGGTCGATCGTCTCAGTAAATATGGGCACTTCATAGGTCTCAAACATCCATTAATAGCCTTGGACGTGGCTCACACTTTCACCAAAGAAGTAATCAAGCACCATGGTTATCCAGCTTCCATTGTGTCTGACAGAGACAAGATTTTTCTGAGCACATTCTGGAAGGAACTATTTCAGGCAGCTGGAACTAAGATAAAGTATAACACTGCTTTCCATCCACAGTCTGATGGACAAACAGAGATATTAAACAGGTGTTTGGAGACTTATTTGAGATGTTTTGCTTTTGATCACCCAAGAACTTGGGCAAAATTTCTTCCCTGGGCCGAACTGTGGTATAACTCTGCCTTTCATACATCTTTGAAGACTTCACCATTTACGGATTTGTATGGTAGAGAACCTCCTTCTATAATTAGTTTTGAAAAAGGGTTTACCAACAATGCAGATTTAAAGCAGGCTCTCGTGGACAGGGATGAGATACTACTACGAATTAAATCTCATCTGACCAGAGCTCAATCCCTAATGAAGCAGGCTGCGGATAAACACAGGCGTGAAGTGAATTTTGAAGTAGACACAATGGTTTTTCTGAAACTAAAACCTTATAGACAGACATCAGTGGTGAAAAGAATCTGTCAAAAACTTGTTTCACGGTACTATGGACCATTTGAGATCACAGAGAAGATTGGCAAAGTGGCTTATCGTCTACAACTACCATCGTCCTCCAAGATCCACAATGTCTTTCATGTGTCTAAACTGAAAGTTGCAGTCGGACAACATCAGGTCCATCCACTCCCTACCGAGCTGTTTACAGTGGATGAATTTGTCATAAAGCCAGAGACAACTTTAGATACTCGTTACAGCCCTACTGGGTTCCATGAAACACTAATCAAGTGGAAAGGTTTAGGTACAGAGGAGAACTCTTGGGTTGTGGTTAAAGACTTTTTTGCAGCAGTTTCCCTTGTTCAAGCTTTAGAACAAGCTTGTTGCCGAGGGGGGGAGTATTGATAGACCATTACGGGTCTACATAAGAAGGAACGAATAATTGCATGGCAAGAAATAGAGGAAACAGAGTATTACAGATGGGGTTCTTGAGTCAGAAGCATCTGATGGCAACAATGACGTGGCTAATGGGGTGGGAAAATCTAATGAGGTGGCTCAGTTGGTTCTAGAAAGAAAAGGATAAGGACGTTGGTGAAATGGTCAGCAACGACAATAATCTTTTTAGTGAGCTGGCTATCAATCCGTACGAGAAAAGCATAAAGTAATAATGGCAGCACATGGATGTTTTTCTAAGAAGGATACATCACCTTCTGCTTATATATAGGTGAATATTAATGGCGTCTAGGTTTTTTTGGATGTTTCTGGTGAGGTGTTGCTTAGAGTGAAAGCAAGCTATCTGGGGATAGTCTTGCATGGTTTTTTTTCTCTATCGTTACCTCGTCTTGTTTATTACTTTTATTCTGTCTGGTGGGTGTTTGCTTAGTACTGACGTCCTGTGTCAAGTCTAAGCTGGGATTGAGTGTTGTCTCTCATGTTTTATAAATAAGAATCACGTACTATTCAAAAAAAAAAAATACAAGTGTTGAACACAGATTCTGATTCTAATTGCAGTCTAGTGTGTTTACAAAGCTATCATTAGGGAAAGTAAAGCAAGGAGCTTATCACAGAGAACCCACCCTTCTTTCACTTCTTCGATGAGTTCAGCTGAAGTGATTACGTCACTACCTTAGAGATGTGCTCGGATTAGTGTGTTATATGTACGATCATCTAGCACAAGCCCATCCTCTTCCATTTTTCTAAGCAACATATTTGCTTCAGACAGTGAGCCATTTCTACATAATCCTGCAATCATTATGTTATATGCTATAACATCATGCTTCACTCCTTTGAGAGGGAGGCTACAGAATAAAGGTTCATTATATTGTATGTTTATCCCGTGAATGATGATGTTATAAATACCAGTATGACAATATCAAGGTCCATCATACTCTTCTGCATTTTTCCAAATATTTCCAATGCTTTTTTTAGTTCTCCATTGTCATACAACCCATCCAGCAAGATTTTGTAAGTCACAATATTAGGATGAACACGACGAGAAACCATCTCTTGGAAGAGTTCTTTGGCAACCTCAAGTTTTCCCGATTGAGAAAACTCTTGGATAAATGTGCTATAAGTAATTGTATCTGTAACCACTCCTCTCAAACACATTTTGCAGAAGAGTTCCAAAGTTCTAGGAGTGGGCAAAAAATCCGAACCCACCGAACTCGAAACCCGAAGTACACCCGAAAAACAGAACATATATAAGAAAAGAGGTAATCCTAATTCCCATTTCTTTCCTTTCTCCCTTCCTCGGCGAAAAAAAAGTATACAACTAAACACCACGACTAAAGAATAAACTTCCCTAAACTAAATCTAAATCTAAAGCTGGATCATCTCAATCTTCAAAATTGTCGCTCTTCTCCTTCTAAGATTTCTAGAAGTCGGTTTGAGGTATGAATTCTCATCAATTTCTTCTTCTTTTTTAACTTTCCCCAACTAAGGAGCTCAATTCACTTCTACTAAACTTGTTTTTCATCGTACTTGGATCGATTTTGGGGGAAAAGGATCAAACTTTGCACTTCTGAGAGAATTGGTTTCTGAATTTCTTTTATTTCCTTTCTTCGATCTTCATTTTTTCATCAATTTCATTTTCTGAGTATTTTTATTAATCTAAATCAAATGGTTCAGTTTGAAGTTATTCATGAATAACACATGAATCTCTTAGTTACTATTACAATTTTATTCTTTCTTGTTGATATTCTTTCTGTTTTCTGGATTGGATTGTTGATTTCGTTTTCATGAAGCGTTTATTACCGTGATCTGGTTTTTGATAGATCTTATTTTGGTTGGTTATCCGTACGAAACATGTGTTGATTTATGTAGATCGTTTGCATTTTTGTTAATTCGATTTTCTCTCTCGTTTGCATTACTACTATTCATGGTTGATGTTAAGGTGAATGGGGTTCCAACTCAAAGCCAATTGGCGATGAGTAATGAGTAGATTGGTCCATGTTACTTATATACTGCTCAAGGTCCTTTTTATTTTTCTGATGTGGGATATTCTTCACACTCCTCCTTAAGATAATGGTCCGTTTAACCATTAATCTCGACAAATCCTAGTCTAGTATTATTTCGGGTGAAATCGGCCGAATCAAATCAGGGTCAGTCCGATTTCGGACTAGATAGATTGGGTCACTTTCGGATCTAATTAATTTCGGTTTGGCAAGGTAAAGTGAATTCAGGGATCTGATACCATGTTAAGGCTAATGAGCTTCCAACTCAAAGTCAATTGGCAATCAGTGGATTGGTCCATGTCTCTTATATACTGCTCAAAGTCCTTTTCATATTTTCGATTTGGGATAATCTTTCACAGTTGAGCTGCGGTTTGATTAAGACAGATCACATATTTGATCTGATTCTACTATATTGGCATACATCCAATAGCTTGATCTTACAACCATTATATAACTGCCTAGTAACGTCTCTCCACTTTCTAGTTGTTGTTATCCTGATATGATTATTCTATGATTAATTTAAGAGTACTCGTCAATCTTTCATCAAATCATCATCATCGTTGTTGCGATTAGGATTAGTAGTATATCAAGTTGGTAAATGATTGTGCTCATATTTCCAACGAGGCAACAACCATGACTTTATCTAATCTAATGTTGGTTGTTACAAAAAAAACATATCACTGCTTCGTCGATGACCACAACTCTGTTCCACCAATCTCTGTTATTTTCTAGAGATCAAACGTTTTGGGTCAACAAATCTTATCTTATTCTTATAATCTTCATGGTCTTGTTACTTCTCTGAAGTATGTACGATGCTTAGATGGACAATACTCTTGAAAGGTACTTGTGATCAGATGTACGATGACTTTGACTTTGTAGAGGAAGTTGTTTCTGCACTCATTCATAAGATCACTTTGGCTATGTAGACAGCTTGAAGTTGTTTTGTTTTGTTGTTATTTTAATGAATCATCAGATGTCAGAATCTTTGTGAACAAGATCATATCTTGAATGTATATTTTTGGACAGATTGAAAAAAGCTTTGCTTTAATCCTTTAGTATTTTAGTGTTTCAATATTTTTTATTTTTTGTTCAGTTATTTTTGGTGCAAAATATTCGAACCGAATCCGAATGAACCCGAATCTGAACCGGAACCGAACCCGACCCCCAACCAATATGTTAAAAACTCGAATGAGGGCTAGAAGCCTAAACCCGAACCGAATCCGAACGAGACCCCGAACGCCTAGACCTATTCCAAACCATCGTCAGCCTTACAATAACCATTTATGAGAATACTATAAGTCACTATGATCACACCCTTTTGCTAACCATCAGATCCAGCATCTGGTTTGCCTCCTCTAGGCATTTCTCCTTGTATAACCCATCTATCAAAGAACTATATGTAATAGTATCAAGAGATATGCCTCGCTGAATCATCTCCTTGTGCAGTTCTTCGGCCTCTAGAAGCTTTCCCTCTTTCACAAAACTATCAATTAGCTCACTGAAGGTGGATGATGTTGGGCGTGATTTTCCTAGTGATCATATCCTTCAGCAACTTTGCACCATCATCCCATCTAGCAGCACTACAAACGCCTCCTATGAGAGTGTTGTAGGTAATAACAAAAACTACCATAACAAGAACCTGAACTACAAAGTTGTTCTGATGAGCCATAAGCTAATTACTTTAAACCATGAAGAACATCTATGTTATCTAGTTACAACATACCATCCCAAAAGAGAAAACAACATAACAAAATCCAACACAAATGATTTAGCTTCACGCCTTCAAAACCGTGCGAAGAATATTGAACAAGCAAAAGCATAAGAGCAACACAAGATCTCTAAATCATTTCGAAATTATTTACTTTCCATTTCAAATACCAACAAAACACAGTACTGGTCACGGATAAGGGTATGAAACAAGAAGATAGTATCTCATTCCAAAGAACGGCTATCATGCTTAATTAAGAGTAGATTATATAATTACATGATTGCAGAACGTAGAAACCAAATCATGAAAAGCTTAAAAGAATTCAATGTCAAACACATTTGGAGATCAAAGGCGAAAAGCAAACACATTGGAATCAATTAAATTCCTTGATGCAATCCAACAAATTACAAATGCATAATAAAAAAACAATTTTTTTTAATGAAACAAACGAGTGACTTAACATTCGTAGAGATTAGATAAGATAACAGGAATCACACAGACATCATATTCCATTAAAATTGAAAACAAACCCTAGGATTCGTTCAAAATCAAACAAACAAATGAAAAAAACAAAGGGAATATAAAAGATTAGATCTCACTTAGCGACCATCCTGGCTATGAAATCTTCATACGGGATTTTTCATCGAATCCAACATCCACCTCCTTGATCCACTAATCGAACTCGTTAGGCTCCAGCTTCCCTCTGATACTGGCGAGAATTTGCCACAGATCCACTACAGCCACGAATCCCGTACCTTCTTTATCGAGCACTTTGAATGCATCACGAAGCTGGCAATCAAATGGTTCAGTCTTCAGATATTTCACAATGAGATCGAGGAACCCGTTGAAATCAAACGGAGACGAGAGGTTTCCGGAGGCGATGATGGATTTGAGCTGGGCTTGGGTCGGGTTTCCGCCAAGAGATCGCATGAGATTATAGATAAAATAACAGGGAATTTCAAAATTTCAAATTTCCAAACAGGGAATATAAAAGATTATATCTCACTTAGCGACCATCCTGGCTATGAAATCTTCATACCGGATCTTTCCATCGGATCTAACATCCACCTCCTTGATCCACTCATCAAACTTGTTAGGCTCCAGCTTCTCTCCGATACTGGTGAGAATATGCCTCAGATCCGCTACAGTCACGAATCCCATACCTTCCTTATCGAGCACTTTAAGTGCGTCACGAAGCTGCCGATCGAATGGTTCCGTCTTCAGATGTTTCGCCATGAGATCGAGGAATCTGTTGAAATCAAACGGAGACGAGAGGTTTTCGGAGGCGATGATGGATTTGAGCTGGGCTTGGGTCGGGTTTCCGCCGAGAGATTGGATGAGGATTCCATTTGGCACAAGCCCATTGTCACACAACCCATCCAGCAAAATTTTGCAAGTCACAATATTAGGATGAACACCACGAGAAACCATCTCTTGGAAGAGTTCTTTGGCAACCTCAAGTTTTCCCGATTGACAAAACCCTTGGATAAGAGTGTTATAAGTTATTGTGTCCGCAACCATTCCTCTCAGAGAAATTTTGCGGAAGAGTTCAAAACCATCGTCAATCCGGTTAGCCTTACAGTATCCATTTATGAGGATACTAAACGTCACGATATTAGGATCACACCCTTTGCTAACCATCAGATCCAGCATCTGGTTGGCTTCATCTAGGCGGTTCAACTTGCATAACCCATCTATCAAAGAACTATGTGTAATAGTATCAGGAGCTATACCTTTCATTTCCATTTCATTGAAAAGGTTGAGTGCATCGTCGAGGTTCCCGTTTTTGCAAAGACCATCAATGATGATACTGTAATGGACTGCATCGAGCTTGATGGTTCTTTCATCCATCTTTCTGCGCAAATCCATGGCCAATGCAGTTTTCCCGGACTTGCACATTACATTCAAAACCGGTCCATAGGTAACTACATCAGGTTGACAGCCGTATTCCACCATTCGATCTATAAAAACCAACGCTTCAGAGACGTGACCTTTGAGACAAAGTCCATTGACCAGAGTGTTAATCGTTATGAGATTGGGTCGAAGCTCCATTTTGACCATTCGATCAACCAATTCCACGGCTTCAGAGACTCTACCCTCAAGACATAATCCATTGAGAAGGGTGGTAAATGTGACCGTGTCAGGCTCATACCCAAGTTTCATAATTTTCCCTATAGTAGAAAAAGCTAAACAAAGTTTACGACATCGACAAAAGCAATTAATCATAATACTCAGAATGAAGAGGTCTTGCGCAATCCCATTCAATTCCATTTGCTTACAGAGATCTAACACGAGATGGTACTGTTTTGTTCTGGCAATAGCACTAAACAATCTACTGAAATCGATAAGAGTAGGTAGAGGACGAGACTGAAGCATGTCTTGGAACAGATTAACAGCATCATCTGCCTTAATCTCGACAAGCCCACTTCTCAATTTTTCTCTATAAGAGAGACTTCTAGCGCTGAAACCAGAAAAGTCTCGTTCGCAGTAAGACAAAAGCTCATTTGGGCTATGGAGTAAAGTATTTCTCGGAGTACCTGTCTCCAGGCGGCGAGGCTGAACAGATCTCAAAGCTTTAGCACTCCATCTCCGTATCATCAACGTCATCTCGATTTTTAAGCTGAATCGTTCCTTCTCAAACTCACTGTGTGTGTAATTTGCAAACCCTAGTACAAGTACAAACGGCGATGGACGAGCTTAGAGACAAAAGAAACAATATATACCCGAAACACCGGTTCAATAAAAGCTATACCGGATTTGGTTTAGCTTAGTTCCTTTTCAAACTCACTTGTGTGTGTAATTAATTTACAAACGAGCTCAGAGACAAAAAGATAGGAAGACCAAACCGGTTCAGTTTCCGACTATATCGCCCATAAGTTGTTCGGTGAAATGGTTTTCTCGCGCATGCTTGAGTCGTTTAAAAGTGGAGTTGCAAACGTTTCTTGAATCCTTTGCTAACCACAGTGGCGGAGCTACATGCATTAAAAAGGGGACAGTTGCCCCCACTAAAAATTTATTTTTAAAAATTTTTTCCATGTATTTTTTTAAAGAATTATAGTTTTTTGCATATATGCCCCCAATGTTTTAAACAAAAAACTATATGCTCCCATTAAAAAAAAATCGTAAATCCGCCCCTAGCTAACCATCAGATCCAACATCTGGTTGGCTTCATCTAGGCGTTTCTCCTTGCAAAACCCATCTATCAAAGAATTATATGTAATAGTATCATATACCTCTTGTGATCATTTCATTGTACAATTCTTTTGCCTCTAGAAGCTTGCTTTCTTTCACAAAACTATCAATTAACGCACTGAAGGTGATGACGTTTGGGGTGATTTTTATGTGATCATATCCTTCAGCCCTTAATAAAAACTAGAAGACGTGTCTGAACCAATCTAAACCAATCTAAACATCACCCTAGTTCTTGGAGTACCTGTCTCTAGAAGACGTGTCTGAACCAATCTAAACATCACCCTAGTTATGAATCTGAAAGCCCTTAATAAAAACTGGAGTCGCGTCTTCGATTTTGTGCTGGTTCGGTGTGAAGTTCACAGGCACCAGTGTCTGCACATTACACCAATTTCACACAAAAACAAAAACAAAAAGATTTAAGCTTTAATAACTTCTGATTAGGAATTTTCAATAACGATGCTTTGTGTACCTTTAAAACTTCTTCTCTCTGCAATGAAAGTGAAAACTAGAAACCTTCCAAATCTAGTGAGTTATTGAAATTGTCTGTCCAATTCGCCAACAAAGTATAAATGGCACTAAAGCTAAAGCTACAGAAAATGAAACCCAAACACATACGAAGAACGAAGCAATGGGAAACCTGAAATCTTCAGATACGAGAATGCTTCAAGAACCGGTTAAATGCACCGGAATACCGAATTGGATTAAACCGGTTGTCTTTAACCTTCTGTTTCAGTCGGAGTTGTTGACAAAATTGTTTTTTTTTCTGATTTCTTTTTCTTTTTCATGTTTTTTTTTCTTTAATAATAGGATAATTTTTTTTTTGTATTTTTTCCCGAAAAGTTAGTTAAATAACAACTTTTTGAAAGTGCCAAAAAATAATAACGGTGTTAATTATCAATTTAACATAGCTGTAATTTGGCACCATTTAAAATAATTTGGTAATTGAAATTTCAACAGAAGAGTTTAAGCATTTTTTTTTGACAATTTTAAAAAGTTGGGTATTTAAATAACATTTTCCACCTTTTTTCTCTCTTTCTTCACTATCAAATATCCTTGTTTATTAAATTATTTAATCGACTTATTCATATTTTTTTTTTCTATGGTCGGCACAAAAGATTAATTTGTTCAGAGTTTAGGGGAAATTTTTTTTAAGATTAGGTTTTATGATATACTTTTTCGATTTAAAGTTTCGTCTTCAGAGTTTAAGGTTCTTTTTTAGGTGGACCGAGACTATATTTTTAACCCTATGCTAGGAGAATATTTGAACCTTAGGATTGGGTTGGCCTAATGCCATAATTTTAAAGGTTAATTATTAACTTTCCGACAATTTTTTATCGGCCACGCTGAATTTAAAAGAATTTTTTTTGGTTGGTTAGTGGTTACCCAATCCGGAAAAAGCGACATAGTTAACGAATTTGACTTTATCAGATTGAATTCGATCCTTGAAGACCGAGTTAAACAATTTACCATAAAATTATGATATATATTGAAGCAAACTAAACTTGTTTAGGATGTCGGAGAAAACACTACACAAGGAGATATTGCCAACTTGACTAATTTCACATCTAATAAATTCCTGATAATCTATCTCTCGTGACAAAAACTTCGATATTGTTCATATCAACGCTTTTGTTTCCGAATATAAAAGTGAAAGACTCCATCTTTGACATTCGGTTCCAAGAAGCATCATACTATCGTCCACCTGCAAGAAGGTCCACCATAATCTCAATGTTGGATCTGAACTCTATCGATCCAGCTCATCATAACAATGCTTCAGAAGTTTAACTTTCATCCTAGGATCCAAAACAGCCCCCATTGTAAGAATAACACTATATTCCTCCCAGTATTTATCGAATCTCATCCTCATCTCAAAAATCATATCTCGAATTGTCTTATCTTCGTTGTGCTGATGCACTTCCAACAAACACTGAATCTTCCAAACATGTCCAAAATATAAATTTGAAGTTAAATAGCTTCTCCCACACATCAAAGTAGTAATCTTGTAAAATGGCATCAGAATCTTATGAGTAGTCTTTGCTCTTTTCCATTTTTCACTTGAGGGACAATGCTTGTAGTTTTTATCAACTATCTTAAATCTATACAATGCACGCTGATACTTCTAAGCTTTCTCAAGCATCAAATATGTTGAATTCCGTCTAGTTTGCACATCCAAAGATAGAAGCACTTTCCCTTCACCTTATATACATTCTGCAAGTGCAATTCTCCTAGATGTTGAACCTTTGATATACTTAACAGTCTCTCTGATCTTAGACAACGCATCACTAATCACAAGTAAACCGTTTTGCACAATACGGTTTAGGGCATGTGCACAGCAACGCACATGAAAAATTCCCCTTTGCACATCAAATTATCATCCAAATTAAGACGATCTCTCAGTATATCTTGCATACAATCATTGGTTGTAGCATTATCCAAAGTCAAGGTAAACACTTTCTTTTCTATTTCCCAATCTTTCAAACAATATATCCATCTCCACAAAGTGAAGTCCAACAATCAGAAGTCAAACATATCCTACTAGGAATTTTTTCTAACTCAGAATTCAGAATCTGTTTTTCCTTTTCCCAAGTTTTAACCACGCCAGCTGCAGCAGTGTTCCTAGTATAACACTTATAATCCGGATTCATATAACTAATGTAATCCCTGAGCTCTTCATATTCGACAAAAAGAAAAGGAAGATCACGTCAAATAATCACTCAACTAAACTTTTCCCTAGCAACTTTATGATCAATCTTCACTGTTTTTCTTTCAGCATCTAAACCCATTGAGCATTTCTCATGATGACAAATCAGAATTGATGTTCCAGTAGTTGGCAACATCAAGTAGTCCTTGGGCATTTCTTTTCAATATACTCTCTTTTCACCATTCTCATCTTCTTCTAGTGTAAAGTGATTCCACACATCTGATGTCCTACTTCTTTTAACGACGAGAAACACTTACCAGACTTTTGAATTGTAATGTATCCGGTGATGTTTGCCCACCATCACCACCACCATGAGGATATTCGTCTTCATTTTCCATTGATCTAGACACTGAAACAGACAAAGTGCATATCAGTTTGAGAAGAATCAAATTCGGAGATTCACAAGCGATCCAAGAGAAGCTAATGTTAACAAAAGAGAGCCTTAAATGAATTGAGGACTAATTAATCAACTTCTAATGCATTTTGTGTTGCAGACTAATGCAAAAACACAGCACGAATCATCTGTACCATTTTAAATAACATCTTAGCATACACCATCGAACTCAAATTACTTTAAAAAAAAAAAAAATTTACTTTCACTCCATAAGCATCATCAAATTTCAATAAATATACACAGTTTAGCAAACAATTAAACACCTAAAACCCCCTTCAATCAATATCGAATGAAAAAAGGTCCAATTTTACAAGCTAGGTCTCTCAATAAGAAGAAGAATTCAAACACCAAGCGCTTCAATAACATAACCCAGATGGAAAAATTTCCTCGAAACACCAAAAGAAGAGAAATTGAGAAACAAAGAAAAGATAATAAGAGCTTCAGGAAACCCTAGATGACGACGGAGCAGAGAGAAAAGAGGCGAAATCAGTGGCAACCGGCTTCTTCGATTATCAATAAGGAAGAACCAATCTACTTCACTCTTCACTCCGCGTTCGATTTCATAGACCCAATCTCAGTGAAGGTCGAAGAACCCTAGAATTTCGATAAAATGCCATATTTGTTGGGGGGGGGGGGGAAGCTAAGTTGAATATATCTAATCGGTTTAGAGATTTTGGTTAGATTCAATTGTTTTATTCGATCGGTGTAGAGAATTTGGTTAGATTTAATTGATTATATTTGATCGGTTTAAAACATTTGAGTTGGTTTGATTTAATTGATTATATTTGATCGGTTTAAAACATTTGAGTTGGTTTGATTCAATTTAACAAGAATTGGTGGATTAAATGGTTAAACCATTAACCCATTACAACTTCATTTGATACATCAAACCATTTGATCAACAACTTATTTAAAATCAAAATTTTCAACTCATTAGGGTTTATAGATTCAGGTGAGTTGAGTTGACTCATGAAACTTCACCCATTTTGAGACCCTTATCTATTTGACATTTTATTTTATGAATGATTATTTTTGTTACGGTGAAGTTAAGGACCTTTTTTTTTTTTTTTTTTTTGGTTAACAAGAAGTTAAGAGCATCACCAATGATAGAACTCTTCATAGGATTCTTACCAATATTTTAATTCTAAATTTTAAGAACCCCATGCTAAGAACTCTTAAAATGGTTCTTAAATAAAAACTTTTAGATCCCCTCTCTTCTCATGCTAAGAACCCCTATAATATTTATCATTATTTGTTATTGTAAAATTTTAAGAACCCTTCCTCTAAGAACCTCCATTAAAGATGGTCTAAGGACCTTGATTCAGGTCGGGAGATTTTATTTTATTTTATGAATGTTTCTCACCAAGATGGTATTTACTACTGTGGGATTTTAAGAGCATCATTATTGCAAGGTTCTTATGAGGTTCTTATAATTTTTTTTAATTATTTTAATATTAAAACTTAAGAAACCCATCACAAAGTTTTTTATTTAAGAAACTTAAAAAATCCTTTCTTAGAGTTTCTTAAGATTTTAATATTAAAAAAATGTTTTAGAAACCCATATGGGTTTCTAAAATAACTTCCTTCCAAGAATCCAAGCCAATATTCGTCGAAGACCCGTTGGACACCATAACATTACATTCTCGTTCCGGTGGTTTAGCATTTATAATGTAGCTAGAGTTTTGAGTTTAGATTTTAACTATATTATGTTTAATGTATATTTTTGTTTCACAGCGATGTTACAGTCGATTGAAAATCAATTGTCATAAGAACAATATATGATATAAGATTTTCTTAATTTATGTTGTTCAGTAATTTTTCTCTTATCTCGTTATGTCTATGACTCTATGTCATCAACTTTGTTTTTGGCGTTAGTCCACCATTAAAGTTTTCTTAATGAATTTATATGATAATCAACACCAAACAAAAAAAATTGAACCTTCGATATATATATTCAAGTAATATATGCGTATGCTTCATATTAAATATATGTATATATGCTTATGCTTCATATGATTTATATAGCTTAAATATTAAAGTATTTTTCATATTTTTTCAAAATATATATGCTTATGCTTTATATTTGCTTATATAGCTTAAATATTAACTAGCTAGTAAGTAGTAACTAAACAAGATAATTTATCCCCAAAAAAAAAAAAAAAAAAAAAAAACGAAAAACAATACGTTATACAGTATAAACTATAGTTTTTTTCTTTCTCACTTATTATTACAAGAATAACCCCAACAAAAGCCAACACACTTTCGACAACCCCAAGTGAGAAAGTGAAAGAGAATAACAACTGTGCGTGCCTTAAGAAATTATTAGTGAAATAACCCTTTCATGATCCATCTCATATTTAAACATTAGTCTTTCACTAAACCCTAACTAATTCAATTTATAATCCATCTTTATATATACATAACACACACACACATATGTGTATATATATACTGTTTACTTTCCAATTCTATATATATGTGGCTGATCATGGTCACCATACAAATCCTACCAAATGGCCCTCTCTTAACCCAAAACTTCTTTAGCTTCTTTAATTAATTTGCCACCTCGCACGTGTGAAAACCCATCTCCGGCTTGCTACTTACTATATAGTAGGAATAGTACGAATAATTGAATGTCTTCTGATGGCTTAGCTAGCCGGAAAAAGGATCCGGTGTACAGAGGAATCCGGTGCCGAAGCGGGAAATGGGTTTCTGAGATTCGTGAGCCGAAGAAAACCACTAGAATCTGGCTTGGAACTTACCCCACGGCAGAGATGGCAGCCGCAGCCTACGATGTGGCTGCTATGGCTCTTAAAGGAAGAGAAGCCGTCTTAAACTTCCCGGAATCCGCCCGGTCATACCCGGTTCCCGTATCAACATCTGCAGCGGATATTCGAACCGCTGCGGCTGCGGCTGCATCAGTGAAGGGATGTGAGGAAAGGGAGGAGGAGAAAGAGGCAAAGAAGAATCATAGTAGTTCGAAGTTGAGAGCGCGTGAATGCCACGTAGATAATGATGTGGCGTCTTCATCGTGGTGTGGGACAGAGTTTATGGACGAAGAAGAAGTCTTGAATATGCCTAATTTGCTGGCTAATATGGCGGAAGGGATGATGCTTGCACCCCCGTCCTGGATGGGTTCTCGGCCGTCCGATGACTCTCCGGAGAATTCAAATGATGAGGACTTGTGGGGCTATTGATCGGTTTGTGTTGTCCACGTATACGTGATCAACTTGTTATTGTTGCTTTTTGTTCATTAATTATGTCACTTATATGATATATCAAATCATATGTTTTAATTAAGGGTGTTTCTTGTATCGTTCAATTTAGGGTTTGGGTTTTCTTGGAGTTTTAGGGTTTTCAATTAGGGCTTAATTAGCCTTCTAGTGATTTCCCTTTAGTTTCGCGACTTCTTGTGTTGATTTATATTGTTAATTACTCTTGTATTATTAATATTTGCAGCTTCTTAACTAAGAATATAGTTCATGTTCTTAAGTTTGTTTTTGTTCAATATTACAATGAGATTATGAATAATAGCCACTCATTGTACATGCTTATTCTCGTTAAACTACTCAAAAGTCTTTGACACATATATATCTTCAGTAGAACATAAAAACGGGGTTTTAAATTAACGCCGTAATTTAATTTGGCAAAGTTTCATGTTTGTCAATTAAAGATCCAATAATATGAAGAGTAAATATGATCTTTGTGGAATTTTCTCTTCTTTGATGAGATTAATCATTTTTTTATAACCCATCATAATCAGTTGTTTTGACTTTCTATATATCATTCTTTATTATAAAGCACTTTTTTCTACATACACAACATATCTATCTATATTTCGTCACATGTTCGTTGCTAAGATATATATTCGGAAATCCATCCAGCGATCTATATTCCACTTAATTCGTCTTGTAGTGATATATGTTTTCATAGGAATCAATCGATTGATTGATGCTTATTTACACAACGATATATGTATTATATTCATCTAGTGTTCCTTTTAAAAAGTTTTGATGTCCTGAATTTCCTTTTTTGGATATGTTTTTTGTTATAAAGGTTGTGCCATATATGTATATGGACATGAGTGGTGTTTTCTTACTTGGTCCTTTTTTGTCGTTTTCTTTCTTTGTTTGCTTGAGTAAAAAAAAAGGTATGTTTTATCTCTTTATTTTGTGACACTATTTTGCTAATAAGTGATAAGTTTTGTATAAAAATCTTAGTCTTTAACTGTATATTCCATATGGTTTACAGTTAAATGTCATTTTGATAAATGTCACACAAATAAAAAAACTTGTTAAACATTTCATTATATCTTTATAAAACAATTTAACTCTTGGTAAATTTTACTTTCTAATCTTAATATGTTTTTACTTAACACTACATTGTGTTTTACACGAATTACTTAACTATTAGTGATGTTTTATGCATTAAAAGACTAATTCAAGATTTAACGCCAAAAAGTTGGTGCAAAAGGTTTTAACACACAAAAAACCACCAAATTTTTTACCATAAACGGACAAAGAGGGGTTAATTAGAGAGTTGATCATGTGGCTTTTCTTTAATCATATCCGTCACTAAGTTAGCTTTACAACTTTTTAATATTCTATTTAAAGATTATACAATATAGTAGTATTATTATGAAAATTTAAATGGGTTTCTAGTCTTCTGAAATGGTAAAGGCATTGGTCAGACCAAAGAGTTTTGCTTTTCGTTTTAAAAATAATCATTAATAAGAAAACATTTTCCTCTTTATAATATTTGAAGATATTTAGGAATTAATTATTAAAATAAACTCGGCTTGTCTCTTCCGACTAAACATATGCACTGTTTTTTTCTCTTTTCCCTTTTTTATTTCGACAACGCTTTGCCACGTGTCATTATCTCCTCGCAATTCCTTGACCTAAATCGTTTTTTGTTTTGTTAATAACACATAAATCCTAAACTGTCTTTTGTGCCTGCATAAAATATCTGCGATCGGTGTCTTAATAAGTACCATATACAAACTAAACAGAAACATTTCTGTTTAAGAAAGAACGAAAGAAAGACTAAGTTGTCGCAGAAAAAGAAAACAAAAACAGAAACATTTCTTCAGATATACCTACAAATTGCATATACGAGATGTCGAGATAACTGAAAACTCATAAAAAACTAAGTTGTGGTTGTTTAGTATAGTAAAAAGTATTTTGGCGGTTAGACCATGGATTCAGAGTTTCACATGGCTCGATCGTGTTAGTAATACTGGATTGGTGTAGAAGATGACATTTCAGGAAGTAATGTTCAACCGCTCGTGTTAGTGGTTTTCTACATCTATTAATTCACTACCAAACTGTGGATTCCCTATTTGTCAGATAATTGGTTTGTTATATCGAAAAGCTTGAAAGTTTTTTAGTACAATTACTATGTTTTTACATATCATTTCTCAATTCGTATGATAGTGAAAATTATGTCATAAAAAGAAATTTAGGTTATCTCTTTTGAGTTATGTAATCTAAGTTTTTTTTTGTTGCTATATATGAGCTCTTCTTGTAATGTTTTTCTCTTTTGTGGTCCAATGTAAAACAGAACGCTGTCATTTTAAAGTAAATAAGGGATATTTGATATCAATATATATATATATAGGTTAAAAATTTTATATCGATATCAAATTTAATCGTGAAAATTTGCTGTTAAGATTTTCCTAAAACCAAATGTATTTTGATAGTAATAGCAATTAAACCAATTATTTTATATATCACGACATGCACCACTATTCTATATATCCAAAAAGGAGGTGAAGATCTCATATATGTTAAGATATAAACGTAAAATCAATTAATAGAAACTATTATTATGCTATCTCGTAACATACTATAAAATATGTATTTTGTATCATTTAAGTTATAGATATGTCTTTCTCGAGAGGCTGTTTGACATTGTATCAGGTAATTTAATCCTGTTATTTATCAAACTGCATGCATGATATTTTTGGATTCGATGTCAAGACAAAGATATTTATTTGGAAAACTGTAAACAGTAGTAAATATATAATCACAGCATGAACTTTGTATAAGAGTCTTTACATAAGTAAAAGAATGAGAGCTTTTAAAAATATACAAAAAAATATATTTTATTCGTAATTTTGCAAAACATAATATTAATTACGTTATTTGGCAACATTACATTTTTTTTGGATCTTTACCAAAACTATTCCTTAACAAAAAAAACTTGTAATAGCCATCAATTTGAATCTTCACAGCCTCTCAAGTCTCGGCATCACTAACATGTTATGAATATTAATAGATTGACCTGCAGCTAGACACGAAATAAAAGTATATTAATTATGAAACTGATATTACAAATTACTATAAAATAAATAATTATATATAGTATAATGGTTGTGTAACCATCCTGATTTAAATCCGTAAATGTTATTGACAAAAAGAAAGTGTTCGTTTTTGAAATTTTATTTGTTAAGACTTATATTGAACAATATAAAGATTGGTTTCGGACAGATATTTATACTTGATTTGATGAGATAGTGTTCCACTGCAGATTTGTCTCCCTACGTGTTTTTAATGATACCCTTCCCTCTTTGGTATGTTTACCCACACTCACACAATCATTAATGATTCTTTTAATCTTAATTAATTCCATTAATGGCTGTTTGTTATGATCATTATACAATAAGTATAATACACTCTCTTTAGCAGAAATACTTTTCTTTTGATATAGAAATTTGATAATTGGAGTTAGTTAATAATTGCATGTGTTTTATACTTTTATTACAAGAAATTATTTTATATAAATGTGAACTTTCTATAAAATCATCTCAATCGTGTATTGATAGAGATTTTAATAAAAATCTAGCATTGTAACGTTGTAATTTTAATAACAATATCTATTAATATTGTTAGAGTGTCTTGTAACGTTGTAATTTTTTTTCTCTTTCTAATTTAGATACAGTATATGTATTGGCCATAACAATTTCTCTTCTTACACTTAATAATTTACTCTTAGAATTCTAGTTATTTTTATTATAACTTTATATCATAGTTTTATACAGTTCTATATTAAAGCAACTATTGGATAGCGAAATCATATTAAAAATATAAAATTTTGATAATTGTTATAACCACATCGCAATTATTTTTATTTTTCAATGCTTGTTATATACTACTTATTCCAATCTTTCGGCATTAACTACACTTTGTTCGGTTATAGTTTTATTACAAATCATGTGTTCTTTTTTTTTCTGCAACATCATGTGTTCTAATGTCATTATTCGAATCATAGCTAGTAAAAAGGCTAGTGATTAATGGGAGAGAGCACAGCAACATTTGTTGGGGACTTGGTGTGATTTTGTTTCCGTTAAGATGCCATCTTTGTATTTTTCCTATTATTATAGGAAAACTATATAAAAATAGTTTTCTTCGTCAATGGGTAAAGCCTAAATCGAACCTGAGAGTGACTGGACAGCTGTCCATGTGGAGAACACTGGCCTATGAGGCCCCCCACTAATTTAGAATTGTAGTTAAGCACTTTATATACTTATATCTTTTAATACTTTTGAAACATATTTAAGGAAAGTGCATTCTAGTTACTGTAGTTTGATAAATCATGGGCTTCTACATCATTGTTTTCAGTTTTCATTATTTCGTTTTTATAACATCTGTTTTTTTTTTCATAACATTATGTTATAAAAACGAAATAATGAAAAAAAAAACAGATGTGCACTTACTGTAGTTAATGCCGAACGTTTTCACCACTTAATAACGTGAACGTCTTAGAGATAATCACCACTTACTGTAGTTTTGCAATCCATTATGAATTTTTAGATCTTTACCTGAAATATTTTTTTTTAATAATCCGGATTGGCAACTTGTTCAAAAAAAATTAAAAAACACATTTTGCCGACAACGTCGAAATATATAACGACATTAGTAACATGGAGTTTAGATATAAATAAATCAATCACTAAAATAAATCAGATATTTTGATACTAAATTGTAAAAATATAGATAGAGTTTGCTCTTGGAAGACCAAAACGATAGCTATTGCTCTTACATTCTCGAACTTCTATTTTATTAAAAGAAAATAAGTATATTTGCTTACAAGTGTGTGTGTATTTAAAAGTTTCTTTCATCCTCTACCTATCAATTGGGAAGCAAAGTTAGAGTCTAATCTTTTTTTTGTTTACATTCCGTGGCATTCATTTATTAGTTTAATATTTTATATAGATTTATTAGACCTTCAATAAAGCTTTCATAAGAATATTTTCCATTAATGGTGATAAAATTTTCTAATTTCTAATATTACTTTCTACACCACTTTTATTTTATATTATTGATATTTCAATCACATAATTAATTTTATAAATATCAAATTTAAATTTGGTCAACTATATAAATTTTAAAATTATCATTTGTAAATTCCATGATGTGTAATGAAAAAAAAATATGTACGTAGATTTAGTTATTGACAACAAAAGTGATTCAATCAAATCTTTCAACTTTTATAGATTTATTGGTTCGTCTGTAGCGGTAGATTAACTGCTGTTGGATATTTGTTGTAGATGTGATGACAGTAGCTGTAAGTTTTATTGCTGTAGAAATTAGGTTGTAAATTTTATTAGTGTAAAATTATAATAAAATTTTGTTTGTATGTATTTTAAAATAGAAATATGATTGGCAAATAGTAGTTATTTGTAATATAATATTATTTTCATATATAAATTTAATAAAGTTATGACATGTATATAATAATTTATATACATGTTATAAAGTAGATTTTGTACCTACGTATATCTATAAAAATAAATTTCCATAATAAACATATATAGATGGAAACATACAATAAATTGTGTTTTGTTAAAGAGAAAAAAGAAAATAAAGTGGAAAGAGATTAAAAAAAAAAGGTACAGTCCTCCTAAAGAACAAAATATTGTGCTTTAAAAAGTTTTGTACTTACAGCCAAAATTTTTTTTTAAAAGTTTGTTTGGGCTGTGAGAAAAAAATAAGAAAGCTACAACATGATTGTTTCAATTTTGGAGCTATAGCTTTTTTTATTGGGTTTTTACAATCTCTACATTCCAACTAATCATGCCTGTACATTTTCGAGAAAAAGATAAAACAACAAACATATTTAAAATACGTAGGGTGTAGTGTGTACCCATTTTTAGATTTTCTTTTAATGGGTGTCTTTTTGGGAAAAAAAGCTGCCGTCAATTGAGAAAAAAATATTTTGAAACTATTGTGATTTGTTAGTGGGGTACTTTGAAGAACAAGTAATATTCATACAACGTAAAAGAAAAAAACATCAAAACATAAACAATACTACTTTTTCATACTTGCAATTTACAATTACATATTTTATAGTTATTGTATATATAATTGCAAATCCAATATCAATTAAAAAAAACTATGAAAAATCAGAATTATAAGCAACAAAAATACAAAAAAAAAAAAAAATCGGTACTAAAATTCAGAGAGAAACAAGAATGGGATCGGTTTGTTTCCAATGTTACAGAAGAAGAAGCAGCTGGCAAGTGCGGGAAACTTGCTTACCGTTAAGAGAGAGAAGAGAAGCGTTTATTCTTCTTTGCGCGGTTTTGGTCTGGAGGGTTTTGCAGGAACAACGTAACTGAGGAGAATCAATACAACAGGTAAGATTGTTCCAACGTAATATACGCTCCCATAGGCGGTGACTGTTTCGTGCAAGCTTAACACCTGAGAGATTGCAATTAACAAACAATGGTTTTAAAAAAGGCGTTAAGAGTGATCGATCAATGTGACAGGGAGAGAAAAGAGTTGGTAATTACCATGAAACCGACGGCTGAGTAGTTGAGAACCAAAACGGTGTAAAGGAAGTTTATGAACACCATGATTTTTCTCAGCATTGCCATTTTCGGACTGATGGCTTGTTGCCACCGGTAAATAACTGCAACGGAAACAGAGTTAGATCAACAAGAAGATAGATGCCACTAGCAAAAGAGTGAAACCGGGAAAATTGTATTTCACCCCGTGAGCCGGCAATCATCAGAGCTGACTGAACAAAGAACATCATATAACCAGGATAGAGTCCCTGCAAATTGCATTGGATGCGGTTAGTTAGTTTCCCATGAGGGAAAATATCGGATTTTTATATACGTTGTATGTTCCTCCATAATTGGAAGCAATTAAAACAGTCAAATTACAAGATATGTAGGATTTTCCGGCTTAAGAATTGGAAAGGACACGAAGAGAGTAACCGGGGAAAAAGGAATAGATGAAGAATAAAGAACTCACATGCCAAACCGCACTGACAGTTTGTGTAGCTAGTAACTGGAAGAAACCCGCTTTCTTCCCATTCTGCACAAGTCTCTCATACACATCTGCATTGTAAACAACATGAATAAGTGGATAGTCTCTTACAATGACTAATTCACAGATCAACCGTAATTTCTGCTTTTTATGAATCTTCAAGTATCAGGAGACTACTTACAGTGACGGAGCCACGTGCTGACTTGTATGTTCCATACAAGCGGAATCTGAACCGCACTCTTAGCTAGTTCGACACCGAGAATGTCTACGTTCTTGGCACGGTCCCATTTGGGCTTTGGTGAAGCATCATCAGTCCAACCACTGAAACCCAAACCAGAGATGATAATTGAAGCCTCTGAAATTGACCAGATGAAGTAATACTTCCAACGGGCCGTGAATCCCGCCATGTATTGGTAACTAAATTTTCTCAAGAATCCCCATTCTTGGTACACGGGTTCAGTGAACCGAGTTAACGGGTACTGAGGTACTAAATAGAGATACAGAGCCATGCAGATCGCAGCTTGCAAAATAGCTCTGATTGTAGCTCCAAAAGGCGATGGCTGCTTTCTTTTATCTGAAGTATCCCAAATCTGGAAAGTACCAAAGTTTACAGTCTAGTCTATACAATTCACTGTTTTCTTGATAAACACAAAGGATCTCAAGGAGAAGAAGAAGCTTACTCCTTTCCCTTCGGTCCATTCGAGATAATCTTTCATTTCATAAACGGGACCAGCAAAATGGCTACCACAACAGAGGCAGTAACCAAAGTACTCAATCAAAGACGGCATCTGAATCAATCGGTTTTTCTTCTGAGCTTCACGTAGACCTTCCTCCTTCAACATCCCATCATTGTAATTTATCGCACACGAGATAACTTTCAGCGTTAACACCATTAACGCTCCTAATACATCCCAAAAAAGAGCCAATTTAAGAAGCTAATCACAATTACTACTCAGACCAAATTCATCACTATCTCGTAAAAAACAAGAGCATCCAAAGCAAAAGGAAGAAACTTTTATTCAATTTGTTTCAGATACATAAACCCAATTCAACCCATTTACGAGAATGTAACAAAGGGATTAACCAAAATTCACCAACAACTTCATCAGTGAATAGTAAGATGAGGAGATACCAGTAGAGTCGATTCCTCCTTCTTTCCAAGCATCTCCACTCATGTAAAACACATGACTACACAAATCATGAAATTGCACCATAATTAAATCAGGCTTTTGTTCAAAATCATCACTGTATCATAGCATAAAAAAGTTCAGATTTTAGTACCAGCCAATAAGATAAGCGAAACCGAGGAAGAAAGTGATGATTCCACACTTGGGTCTATAAATCGCCATGGAAGCATAACCGATCGTCATCGGAACAAGGAAATGGAGGTTGGAGGAGAATCCAAAGGAAAGGTAAGAAAGTAAAGCACCTGAAGCTGCAGCATACAAGTGTTTACCGAGTCGACTCGGGACGACTCGCCAAGCGAATGAAACAGGGATCGTGGCGACGAAACAGAGGAGGAAACGGAGAACGGCGACCGAAACTCCGATCGAGGCAGCCATGGAACTCATATCCATCAACACCATGGTGTCGAAAACACGGTCTTTAACTCGGACTGAGTCACAACGACCGAGTCGCTCCGTGAAGGTGAAGAGAAGCTTCTTCAGAGACCTCTGATCTCGCCGAGGCTTTGGATCGGTCGTGTCGTGTCGTGTGGTTGTTCGCTGCTTCTTTGTTAACGAAAGGTATCAAATTCACCAATAATAAACCGGTCGGTACACTTTTCTAAACCGATTGAATTTAAAAACCATCGGTTTAATATAAAAACCCTAATTTCCTTTTTCCTCTTCTATCATCGTCCTCTTTAGCCGTCGTTGCTTGATTCTACAGGTTTCTCTGTTCAAGTAAGTTTATGGTTTTGGTGCTTTTACTCTGTTTCGATTTATGTTACTCGATTATACCAAGCTTAAATTTTGATTTCTGTATGTAACTCTGTTTATGTTGGGAATTTTTTTTCTGATTTTTGCATCTTTCTAATTTCAATGTTCGTATCGATCTTAAGGCACTAGATGTGTAAATATGATTTTGTTTCTGTGTTATGAGTTCAGTTTGTTTCTTAGGGAATGCTAAAAAGCCGTGCTCTTTATTGATTAGGTTCACGTGTCGACATGAAGGGAGCTGGTAAGTTTGAAGCGAGCTCGAGTAAGATAGTTTTTGAGGACAGTGAAGAAGACCTCTCGTGTTCATCTGTGTCTTCTTCAGATGAGGTTAGTAACTTTAAGAGTATTTGATGAAACTTGAGACATTCTTGTTTATTGATTTATTTTTAATTTTGAATTATCTCTTGTTTTGAATGGGTAATTTAGGAAGAAGAAACAGAGAAAGAGTTAACATTCGAGGAAATTCATAAATTGCGAGCTGATGGGTCTAAGGCAGTTCCCTGGAAACCAAATCAAGTGAAGAAAACGGGTCGTGCAAACAAAAACAGGTACACATTGTTTCCCTTGTTCATGTTTTTTTTTTTTCTTTTTCTTTGTTGGTTATTTTGTTAATCTTCAGTGTTTCATTTGTGATGAAAAAGACCAGTGGAGTTGAGTTCTAAAAAACCTGTGAGTCGTTATAGAGAAGTAGTTCAAGTTCCAAAGAAGGTAATAAGTATTTGAGCATTGAGAATTTTTTGAATCTCTTTTTCTCTTAATTTATTCTCTCCAAGTGTTTGATCTTGGGGTGTATAATTGTTGAGTTTTTGTTTAAAGAGTTTCTTTGTTTGCATTCAGGAGGCTCGCGATCCTCGCTTTAATCCATTGGGTGGAAAACTTGACCTTGAGGGGTATCTTTTCTCTTGTCAACATGAAATTTGTTATAATATGCTTGTTGTTCTTGTTTGAGTGAACATAAGTTCTGTATCTTTTGTAGGTTCAGGAAGCGATACAATTTCTTTTTCGAGGATAAACTTCCTATAGAAAGAGAGGTATTTTGATTGATTGACGCTTAATGCTGAAAGAAGTTCTTGCAATTTTCTGGGAGGTTCCGATTTTGTCTCCAAGCTTTTTGTTTGATATTTCGGGGTTCTTTAAAACAGGAATTGAAAAAGCAGCTAAAGAAGACAAAGAATCCAGAAGAGGTCCACGAATTGAAGAACCGGTTAACTTATGTTGTGAGTATCCTTTCTTTGCCTCACCTGTTATCTAAAAGTCTGTTAAAACTCTCTGATCATTACTTTGTTTCCTCACCTTTTGTGTCTGTTTTATATATCTCAGGAGAAAATGTTGAAATATGAACCATCAACAAAGAACAAGGGAGCAGCAGTACTAACAGAACACAAAAAGAGAGAACGAGAAGCCGCAAAAGAAGGGAAAAAGCCTTACTATCTCAAAAAATGTATGTCCAGAGTCTTTAACTCAAAAGTCCCACGTTTGGGTTGAACATAATAGTTTTGAGTTTTTATTTGCCAATAGTTTACTGAATTGTTTTCTCTCTTCTTATACAGCGGAAATCCGAAAGCAAACACTCATCGAAAAGTACAACAGTCTCAAGGTATGTAAATCAGTTTTGACTTCTTCAAAGTTTTATAGTGTTTGTATAAAAACGGATTCTCTGAATCAGTTTTTGTTTTGGGTACAATCCAGGAATCTGGGAAGCTTTCATCGTATCTTGACAAACGGAGGAAGAAGAATGCAACTAAGGATCATAGGTACATGCCCTACCGTCGAGCAGAGGAATAGAGAGAGGCAGTTTTGCTTTCAGACTGATCTCTTACATCAGTCCATGACAATTTTTGTGGCGGTCTTTGTGATGACTTTGTGCTTGAGAATTGAAAGACAAATGCAGTATAACTTTGTTGACAAAAAAAAAAAATGGAGTATAACTTTTTGTCTTTTGAATTGAAAGCCAAATCGTACAAAGGCTGCTTAGTTTGCTGTTGGTTCTGTGAAGAAACGAGAGACTCTAGACCTTTCATCAGAGGGTTCAAATCTACTTTACTCTTCTTATGGTACTTCAGTTAATTGTTTAATGTTTTTTTATTTTATTTTTAACTTTGAAGCATGAGCGGATATAATAATATCCTCCTGGATTCAAAATAGGATATATATATATATATATATATATTTTTTTTTTTTTTTCTTGACACTGAAAAACTAATTCCATTAATTAATACGGAGAGACAAGTTCGACGGAATATCAAGATCCGCGATAGTCCTTAGCTAAAAAAGTGGACTTACATCTAAAATTTCAAAATAAATCGACAAGCGGTAACGTGCTTGGCCATAGCGTCAGCACATGCATTGCCATCACGGTAATAAGATATATATATCTAGGTTGCGAGATATCGTAATATTAATTGAATAATGTTAAGAAATAACATAGTTTTTAATATATATCAATATTAAAAAATAATAATTTCAAGATAAAACAAACTACAATAGTTCATTATAGTTTTTTTTCTAATTAATTTCGTACTTGACAGTCAAATAAATTTGTTTTAGAAAAATACTCTTGATTTATATTTTCATCCAAATTTTACTAATATAACTACTCTTATGAACTATGATACCATGTTTTTCATTTCAATAACCTTTTTAAGATATATATCACCATAGAGTTTTTGTATTTACATATTTAATTTAAATTAGATATATTACTATTTTAAACACAATGTCTATGTTTACACACATATGACATATCTAATACACTTAAAGCCAGGTCAATTCATGTATGTAAAATGAAGAAGTATATACAGATATGTACATGTTAGGTTAATGCACGATTTTGTGCCATAAACATGTAATTAAAAAATCTCTATTTTCTAGATTTTAAAATAGTAATCTCTAGATTCGTAATTAATATGATTAGATATAATTACCAACTTATCATTGTCACAGAAAAGTCACAAATCTTTTTTTGCTGATTATGAAAATGTTAACTACACAATCCCATATAAATGAACCTTAGTTACACAAACAAACAATCACAATTAACAAACACTTTCCATCAACATTTTCTATTATTCTCTGGCCAGAAAATACTCTTTGTATCTTCAAAGAAAATGGAGAACAAAAGAATGGCCATGTTAGTGGTGATGATGTTGGTGATGGGGAACATATTGATTGAGACAGAGGCTGTATCTTATAAAGTATGTTACGCAGGTTGTCTTGCGGCGTGTGGTATTTTAGCGCCCGGTATTAAAAAACTTTTTTGTCCTTTTATGTGTATCAAGGATTGTAAACGTCGTATACTTTCTTTTGAGGCAAATCTAAAAGAAATTGACCAGACTGATTATTTCTGCAACCTCGGATGTGCTACCGATCGTTGTGTTTCATCCTCCTCAATCGAAGATAAGGGTAAGTTTTTTATTTTATTTTTAACTTTCATATATATACAGTTTAATCTTGTGGGTCTAAGGATATTATGTAAATTTCGTAAGAGTAAGAATGATGTTTTTTTTTCGGGGGTATAATTTTGGTAAGAGTAAGAATGTTTGATGATTATTAATCATTCAATTAATTTTATTGTGTGGATTCAAATTAATTAATTTCTTACGGTTGGTTGTTTGTTTTATATATGGGCAGATCATGTGGAAAAAGTTTCAGTATGCGTGGATTCATGTTCAGAGATGTGCTCCCACAAGAACTAAAACCGATATTGATTTTTATTCTATGAAAGTTATAAACCAGTAGTTTGTATCGATTAAACATTCTCCAAATGAGAATTTATTTCCTGAGTTGATATGCTTTGTGTTACGAGCAAGCCAATTGATACACCATCCATCCAAAATAAAGAGGCTTAAATAATAAAGAAAAGGATGTTTAATAATAATATTGTGTGGACTGATTATTGTGTTCAACAGATATACGATCGCCCATTTTACCATTGACCTACAAGGCTACAACGAATTTACTAGTGGCAAATAATTATTGTCGTAAAATAAATTTGCAATTTCGTAAAAATTTATAGAAAAGTGTTTGATTAATTTATCTATTTTCGATTTTATAATCATTGTATTCAATTTTCTTCCTCCAAAATCCGTATAAGATTCGCTTTTTTGCTTACACAGATTCGTAATACAAAACATTTAATAACGTGCATCGTCTGCACGTCCTGCTAGCGAATGCTTAGTGGCAGTGGTGAATTTTATTCGATGAATCTCATTCCTATCCGTAACGAAATGTACATTAATTTTATCATTCAAAACTAAACATATATTTTTTTTTTTCCAAGGATAACTACATATGAAAATCCGTTTTCTTTTTATATCTTTTTCAAAAGTGATATGGCTTAACGAGGAGTGCTTAGGTTAGGTGTCTTCACCTTGTGAGACCCAAATCTTTTCTTTATATATATATATATGTTCTATTTAGGGTTATCGATCTATTTTTCCCTCAAAACTATCATATAGCACCAGTTCCATCCAAACTATTGGTTTAATACTATTTCTACCCAAAAACAAAGTTTTAGATCTAATTGCACCCAAATCGTAAGTTTGAAACTTATTTATCTCCAATTCCGATTGTCATTGGTTTATTGCATACCAATTAAGGTTTAACCACTTAAAAACAAACCAAACAGTAAATTAAACCGATTATACAAAAACCAAAACCATCTAATTGAGTTAGAAGGTTTGACTAAACAAAAAAAAATGGAAATCGTTTTTTTTTGTTCCTTCTCTTCTCCTCTTCGTCTTCTTCCTCCAAAAATTTCAGATTTTTAATATGCAAAACCCAAAAATTTTAGATTTTTGAAGAGAGATAAGTTAGCAAAAAAATTCAGCTAAAAAATCAAAACCCATAAATTGAAAACTCAAAAATAAAAAAATCATCATCGCTCATCTTCAGCTCTTTTCTTTGTGAAAAATTAATGACCTCCATCTTGGTAAAAAATCAAGCAAAACACTTGACTTGTCGAACGCGACGGAGATGAAAGACGCAGATGCGGCGGTGGTGGCGGAGGGGAGGAGTCTAGAGCGATTGAAGCTGGAGCTGCTATGTCTTCTTTGTGAAATATCCACCCTTCGTTTGCTTCATTCATACTTCAAAATCTCTTCACATTCTCCACTCTGTGCGTATGTTTGTTGAATCTGCGCACAAGAGGAGATCCACTTTCGAGCTTTAATTTCCTGGAAGTATGAATGATTCACCTAGTTAGATCCACTTTAGGTTGATTTGAGTATGAAAGATAATGCTATTTCAGATAAATTTCCTTTACCAGATTTGAGTTGCAAGGGATTTAATTCAAAAAATTGATCTTTCAATAGGATGAGGAATAGTATAAACCCAGAAATTAGTGATATCAAAACCCAGAAATTGAAAACTACAAAATCCACCATTGATGAAGAAGAACGTTCAGAGGACAAAGACGAAGAGGAGAAGAGAAGAAAGAAAATACAATTCTAATTTCCATTAATTTTTTTTTGTTTGGAAATTTGAAACCTTCTAAATCAGTTAGAAAGTTCTCTGGTTTTGGTATAATCGGTTTAAGTCATTGTTGGTTCATTTTCAATGGTTATACCTTAATTGGTATGCAATAAACCAACAATAACCGGATTTAGGGGGTAAATAAGTTTCGAACTTACGATTTGGGGGTAAATAAATTTCGAACTTACGATGTGGGTGCAATTAGATCTGAAACTTCGTTTTTGGGTGGAAATAACACTAGGTCAATAGTTTGGGTGGAACTAATGTTATATGATAGTTTCGAAGGGGAAATAGGTTGATAATCCTTCTATTTAATTTTGTACTTAATTCAATTTAGAATATTTTTTTTATTTTCTTCCAAATTTTACTAATTCATGTTTATCATTTCAATAACCTTTTTATGATCTATATATATATCACCATTTTTAACATAGAGTGTTTGAACATAGACACACATCAAAAAAGAAATAAACCACATTCATGTACGGAGGTGACTTTTCCGTTGGTGAAGTGGATGTGGTCGTTGGAGAGAGTACGGTGGCTGACGACGGGAGGTTAGTGGTGGTGAATTTTAGCTTACTTAAGGGTCGTGAACATAGACACACATAAAAAAAGAAAGTAAATCACATTCATGTACGTAAACAAATATGTACAAACATATTACAAATATATATATATATATATATTTAACATTTTACCAAAAAAAAAAAAAAAATATATATATATATATATATATAAACATAAACATATATGTTAACGTATATTTTATCATCTTTATTAGATAGATCTCCAAATCCTAAACGAAAGGAATCTAGAAATAATTTTCCACTATGTCGTCATCACACAAAAACTACATAGCCTAATTTGTGGCTCACTATGGATATGTTAACTAATACACAAAATTACACAATCACTATATAAACAGACCATAGTTAACACAACCAACATTCACAACTTACAAAACAGTAACTTTCATAAAAAAAAAAAAATTATATCATCTGGAGAGAAAAGAAATGGAGAGCAAAAGAGTGGCAATGTTGGTGGCAGTAACGATACTGATGGTCATAGGGAACCTTCTGCCTCAAACAGAGGCTCAAAAGATCCCATTTAAACTATGTTATCCAGCTTGTCTTCTAGAGTGTAAAGCTGAGTCAAAGTTTCCAAAGTATCTTAAATGTCCATTTACGTGTACTAAAACCTGTCTTCAACAACCTTCTCTACAATCTGTTTCTTCAAACAAAGTTGATGATTATGATTATTTCTGCAAACTCGGTTGTTGAACTCATCATTGTGTTTCTCTTTCTTCCCTCCAAAATCCGAGTAAGTTTTTACTTCTTGTATACTTTTTTTACCCTGTAAGTCTTACCCATAACGGTGTGCACAAATGGTTGTTACATATATGATTTTCTGTTTCATTTTTCTTATTCGTCAAACCGATGACCATATATATAGTTGAGGTTTGATATTTTGAATTTTAGCTAACGTTTTTAATGGTTTTTGTTGATATTTGTGTTATGGACAGATGTGGAAGGAGTATCAGCCTGTGTGGATTCATGCTCAAACAAGTGTACCAAAAAAAACAAGAAGCGATATTATTATTAATGTTCGAGAATTCATGTCTAAAAAAAAAATATGAACCATTTGTTTGTATCAATTCAATATTTAAATAAAACGAAATTTATATTTTGTTACAAGAAAATCAATTGATATAACAGGAAACAAAAGCTAAATTGGAGGGGAAATCAATTGATATAACAGGAAATCAATAGCTAAATTGGAGGAGATATTATTTAGCATTCACAATTGAGGAAGTAACAAAATTATAAAATTTAGAATGAAAGAAATCAAGAATAATAATATATGATGAAGCAGTTATGTAATTTTAACAAATTATGTAATGTTTTCAATAAAAAAAAACTCTATTTTTATTAAATGAATGAATTTGTATATCTTTTAAAAAAAATATTTATTGAATTAATGGTAACTAAAACACTAAAAAAAGGATTTTTATGTTAGTGTTTCCCTTGATTTTATGATCAAATAATATAAGAGATATCCAGATTTTAAATGAATGGAATTAAATAATTACCCACCATGGCTTTATAAGACTAAAGTTATAGCTTTAATCTGTTGTTGATTGTGAATATGTTAACTTATATAGAAATCTACATTATCCCTATATAAACAAACCATGTTAACACAGCCAACATTCACAACTAACAAACAACTACATCTACAAATATAAAATCTTTGCATCCTTCTCCCTGATAAAATAATGGAGGACAAAAGTGTAGTTGCGGTGTTGGTGACAATGATGATAGTGGTGATGGGAAGCCTTCTTACTCAAACAGAGGCTCAGAAAATAACATTTGTACAGTTTTTTCCAGCTTGTCTTGTAGAGTGTAAGATTGATTTAACGTTTCCAAAGTTTATTATTTGTCCATATACATGTCTCAAAACCTGTCTTCATCCTACTCCGTCTCCTTCTCCTTCTCCTTCTTCTCCTCTTTCTGAGAACATTATCGACCAAACTGATGCAAACTTGGTTGTGCTGTGAATCATTGTGCTTCCCTTTCTACCATCGAAAATCCAAGTAAGTTTTCACTTTTCGTATTTATTCATTTGTAAAATTTACATTTAATCATGTGTTGTCTTTGTGGTTTTTGTTGTGTTGTTTGTGTTATGGACAGATGTGGATAAAGTCGCAGCCTGTGTTGATATATGTTCGAATAAGTGTTCCAACAAGAACTAGCGATATTTGTTTTAACTAAAATTAATCTTTCAATAATTATTTATGAACCAATAATTTGTATCGATTGGACTTTTAAATTAAATATGTATTTTATTTTTTTATTTGATACATTTTGCATTACAAACAAATCAATTGATAGAACAGTCAACCCAATAAAGAGCTAAATGATCGAGGAGGGGATGGTTAATAATCCCCATAATTAGTCTTTACCTATACATTACCATTTTCTGTTCTATTTATTTTTAGGACCATATACTACAATAACATTAGTCTCATGCAATTTGATATTGTTTCGGTCCAAGAAATGTTTCACTTAAGGGCAATTGGCCCCAACATATAATTACAGAAAAGTGTGGACAAAATCAAATTTAAGGGGAAAAAACTCAATAGATGTAATGTTTAATGAGCCTTTTTTTTTTTTCTCTTTAACAAATAAAATCACATTGAACATGACATTTATCAAGTTTTTTTTAATATATATATTATTTGCTCCACGACTTTTGTAATAATATCATTCTGAAGGATAAAACAAAATTATAGATTCTGAATGAACAGAATTAAATAATTTACCCACTATGTTGCAGCTTATTTGTTGATGATTATAAAATTTTTAACTAATACAAAATTACACAATCCTTATAAAGTAATAGTATTTCAGACATGAATAAACCGTCACGTTATTTTAAAATAAACATGCTTAATTTTATGTTACAGTTTGTATCCCAAATATGATCTTCAAAAAAATATAATGACACACACAATTTAAGTGGTTGACTTCAATGAGAGAGTTATACGTAGCTTTTCTTAATGCGGATTTTACTAAAATCAAAATTCGTGTAATAATTTTTACTCTCTCTCACTGTGAGAGTCTCACATATGATGAAAAGAGGCGACCACAATTTAAATAAGGAACACAAATCTCAGATAAACAAGCATATATCTAAAATACCGTTAAATAGTTTTCTAAACTTCTGAAATGAAATGTGTACAGCTAGTTTTTATCTCAAAATTTTAAATTGATTTTTGGTTTTGATATGGTTTGGTTTTAAACTGAAAAAGTAATTAAAAATAAATAGAAATACTTTAATTCATATATAGTTAAATACCATATCAATTTTGGTGAATTTATACAATATTACTATATTAATGTATGTATTATCGAAAGTGAGAGGGGAGAGTGTATTTTCAGGATTCTCTCTCAAATACAGTGACCGAGAAACCCTAGATCTGAAAAACTCTTTGTGTCTTCCGGCATAGGGCGGCGGCGGCCACCGCCGGTGTCGCCCCAAGCTTCTCGTTGTCCGGCTAAACCTCGTTCTTGCTCTTCTATTCTCTGCACCTCTCGTTTGACGACCAATTTTCTCTCCGGAAGCGGTGACCGCCGGTCACGGTCCAACCCGATGCTCCGGAGGAAGATCGCTCACTCACTCTCTCTCGACTCTGGATCGAAGAAGAACTCATCCCGAACTCGTAGCTCCGGTGGCGAACGGGCTTCTTAGGACAAAACCAAATCGTCACCTTCTCACGGATCGTGTCTGGGCTTTGAACCCATCATCCTAAAACCTTGTTGGCTATTGATTTCTCTTTGCTTTTTGTAAGGTGGAGTATTATTCTCCCTATCAAATTTTTTTAATACAATGAGGTTGTTGACAAAAAAAAAAAAAAAAAAAAATATGTATGAATTCCTATATCTGTGTACACACATATGACAAATCTACTACACTTAAAGCCAAATCCATTCATGTATGGAAAATGAAGAAGATGGAAAAAAATATGTGCATGTTAGGTTAATGGATCATCTTATGCCATAAACATGCCTATAATATAACAATCTCAAGATTCTAGATTAAAAAAATCTCTAGATTATAAGTGAACAGATTTAGATTTAATTACCAACTCTATCATTGTCACAGGAAAAATCACAAATAATTTGTTGCTGATTATGAAGATGTTAACTATAACACAAAGTAACATAATCCCATATAAATAAACCCTTGTTACACAAACAAACAATCACAACCAACAAACACTTTCCATCGATATTTTCTTATATTATCTGCCCAAAAAATAATCTTTGTACCTTCAAAATGGAGAACAAAAGAATGGCCATGTTAGTGGTGATGATGTTGGTGATGGGGAACATTTTGATTGAGACAGAGGCTATAGCTTTTAAGGAATGTTACACACCTTGTGTTGTGGCGTGTGGTAGTGATGCGCACGGGATTAAAAAAGTTTTATGTCCTTTCACGTGTATTAAGGATTGTATGCATCCTAAACTTTATTCGGAGGCAAATCTAAAAGAAATTGACCATACTGATTTTTTCTGCAAACTCGGATGTGCTACCAATCGTTGTGTTTCATCCTCCTCAATTGAAGATAAGGGTAAGTTTTTGTATAATTCTTTTTTCATATATAACTATACAGCTTAATCTTGTGGGTCTAAGGATAGTATGTCGATTTCTTAAGAGTAAGAATGTTTGATGATTTTATTTTTTATCATCAGTACAATTTTTATTGTGTGGATTTTAATCAATTTTCTTATGGTTGTTTGTTTTTTATATGCGCAGATCATGCGGAGAAAGTTTCAGTGTGCGTGGATACATGTTCAGAAATGTGCTCCCACAAGAACTAAAACCCACACTAATTGATCTCGTTAGATGGAAATTAATGTCTAAATAAACGAGTAATAAAAGATTTATTCTCCAAATGAGAACTTATTTCCTGAGTTTATATATATAAACTCAAGAAATAAGTTTATATATGCTTATATGCTTTGTGTTATGAGCAAACCAATTGATAAAAAACCATCCATTCAAACTAAACAGACATGTTTGATAAAGAGATTGACCAACGTATTTGGGGTATGCATCTAATTGTGTTCATCAGATAATTGGTGAAACCTCGATACACTTTTTTTTTTTTTTTTTTTTTTAACTCTGAAACAATTTCTATTACGACTGAAAACCAGAAACAAGTCTGCTTACATCATTGTTCACCAAAGGCTTAACCACCACACGAATCAAGAATTGCAAAATACACACACTCACCATTCACAGCTGCTGCAATAGCATCAGCACAAAAATTCCCACTACGGTTAAAAAAACTTAAACCTATAATCATGATTACCCATATTAAAACTTAAAACTTAAACTTAAACTTAAAACTTAAACTTAAACCTCGATACACTTAATCTTTTTGTTTTTAAAGAATAATCTCCAAATCGCAAAATGAATGGAAACAAATATTTATCCATCAATTGCCTTGATTTGTTGTTGACTATAAAAATGTTTACTTATACGGACGATTACGTAATACGACAAAAATATAATCGCAATAATAAACAATTGCATCAACGTTTTATAACACTCTCTTCAGAAAAATGGAGAGCAAAAGATTCGCGACGTTGATGAACATTATGATAGTGATGGTAATGGGATACCTGGTTCAGACCGAGGCTACGTCTAGCCATTTTAAAGTTTGTTACTCAAATTGTCATGTGGTGTGTAAATCTCTTACGACGTTTCCAAAATCTCTTTTGTGTCCATTCACATGTCTCATGACTTGTCTTGTTCCTACTCTACCAACTCCTTCTCCTTTTTCTGATACGGGTTTAACAAACAAAATCGATCATATTGATTACTTCTGCAAACTCGGTTGTGCTACTCATCATTGTGTTTCTCTTTCTTCCCTCCAAAATCCGAGTAAGTTTTCACTTTTCGCGTTCACAATTTTGGTAAAAGTAAACATTTTAATCTCATGCATCTTGTCTTTGGCCACTACAAACTTTATATGATGGCTGCAGATTTCGAAGATTATGTATTTTATTAGTCTTGTAGTCTTTATGGTTTTGTTGTTGTTTGTGATACGGACAGATGTGGAGAAAGTTGCAACCTGTGTGGATTCATGCTCGGAAAAATGCTCCAAGGAGAAGAGAAATTGATATTACTATTATTTTTCTTAAATAAAAATCGACATCTTATTATCTTAACGAAAATATATGAATTATTGCTTTGTATTGACGCGATATTCAAACCAAATGAGTGTTTTTCTTTTTCATTTTGCAAGTCAAATAAATATTTATTTCTTTATTTAATTAATCGATAAAACTGTGAACCAAAAACATTTATTCACTATTCAGTTGTAAATTTTTGATCTTAATCTATGACCATTTTTTTGTTTCTTTTAATGTTAAGTCTTTATCTATGACCATTTACTAAGTCAAACAGTGGTCTAAACCTCATAATAGACCCCGATAAGTATATAGTTTAAACCTTTATAACTACTTTTAAAATTGGAGGAGTTTTTCACATTTTTTTTCTTCAAAACATGGCTTATCTATGTATTTGGATCGTACAACCTTTGAACTAGTTTTTTCAACGATAACTTTACATCTCAAAGTTGAAGTACATATTCTTTTTATTGCAAGATACAATTTTAATATGATGATTCTATTCAAATACATATACATAGCTACATACATATATATGTCAAAAATTGTAATAAGCATGTAGCCGCTGCTACGGTAATGCGCGTAAACATGATTAATTTATGGGAGGTTATATGCGAAATGTCAGAAAATATTTCCACACAGTTTCTAGTATAAAACTAGACGATTATATGTACAAAAAAATTAACAAAATTCATAAGGAAAGTATACATAATATTCTTAGAGCATAGTTTATTAACTAATATTATTTCTACTAGTTTTATTGTTATGCCACCAAACCATTTAAATATAATCAAATATGTGCGACTAGTTTTATTGTTATGCCACCAAACCATTTAAATATAATCAAATATGTGCGACTAACGGAAAAGAGTTTTATACACATTAATATGGTTTTTCTTTGTCAACATTAATACATTCCACAGAGCCCGGCCCTGACGATTTAGAGGCTCCAAGCATCTATATATAAGATTAGTCTTTGTTCTATTTTTTGAGAAGATATGCTGTTTATTCAGAAAATAAGAATAATTTTTTTTTTCAAAGAAAGCAATTGATCTGTTTTTCTAATTTTTTTCTCGGCTCCCAGCTGTATTCAGCGGTGTCAAACAAATTCATGTCAACAAAAGAATAAAACAGACTCATGTATTTAAGTAAATATCTATATAAAAAAAAGGCTGTAAATTTTACGTTAGTGCATATTTTCATGCCATAAAAGGAATAATATCATCTTCAGATTCATGTATTTAAGTAAATATCAATATAAAAGAGAGGCTGTAAATTTTACGTTAATGCATATTTTTATGCCATAAAAGGAGTAATATCATCTTCAAATCGGAAATGAATGGAAAAAAAATTATCCATTATCGAATTACCTCACCATAATTACACCTTATATTCGGTTGACTGTAGAAAAAATAACTAATAAAGAAAATCCAGAGTCCATATATAAACAAACAATAACAACACAGATTACCACCATTCACAAGTAACACACAACTTCCTCAAGTTGTATAATATTCTCTATAGACAAAAAAAAAAAAGACAAAAAAAAAAGATGGAGAGCAACAGAATGGTGATATTGGTGACAATGATGATAGTGATGGTAATGGGGAACCTTCTGATTCAGACAAAAGCTCAAGCTCAAGCTCAACCTCAACCTCAACCTTCTCCTTTAAGAAGTTGTTACCAAGGTTGTGTTGTGACTTGTGCCTATCAGAAGAAGTTTCCAAATGTTTTGCTGTGTCCATTTACGTGTATAATGCCTTGTCTTGGTCCCCAAACACCAGTGCCTTCTCCTCCTTCACAGGTGGTTTCAACAAACGAAATCAATCATATTGATTATTACTGCAAACTCGGTTGTGCTACTCATCACTGTGTTTCCCTTTCTTCTATCCGAAATCCGAGTAAGTTTTTTATTTTATTTATTTTAAGATTATGATTATTTTGGTTTATTGACATTTATCAACATAAGATTATTGAATTTATGGTTTGTTGTTGTTGTTGTTGTTGTTTGTGGCATGAGCAGATGTAGACAAAGTTGCGGACTGTGTGGATTCATGCTCGGACAAGTGCTCCACCAAGAACTAATAGCCTACTTTTACATTTTTTATTGTAATAAAATATCGATCTAATTCCCAAAAAGAAGAAGTAGCGATCTAAAAGATATGAACCATTAGTTTGTATCTATACAATATTAAAGGTTGTCCGCTACTGTGTTTTCTAGTTTGATTTTCGCTTTTAAAAAGAAACAATTAACCTAAAAAAGGGAAAAAAATAAAGTAGACCACAACTCTTTCTTTTATGGGCGGGCCTAGGTTCTATTTTGACATTGGATCAATCATAAAATATTGTATTAGTAGAAAATTACCGTCTTTTGACATTGGATCAAGATGCGCATCTCATTTTCAGCATTTGACTTTACAAAGTAAACCTCATTGCCAGACATGTTAAGACTTGCATACATGAACAAAGCATCAGAAAGTTTACGAAGTTAAGATTACATATGACTTGTGATACCTTCTTCGATATTTAAATAAAGAATGATTCTACTTTGAATTTTGGTTCGATTCCACAACCACTTCTATTCCTCGGACGCTAATAACAAAGCAAAATAAAGAATCTCAAATTTATGAAAAATATGGTTCACTGTTGTTGCACCTGCTCGGAGCTTTGGCAGGTAGTTTTGCGCCCGTTTTCAAGGATCAGAAGGAAGCGCTATAATGACCACTACGTGCGTTTCATTCTCTTCGATCTTAGTCGTAAGCTTCCTATTTTGCAAGAGACTTAAGCTTCCTATTTTGCAAGAGACCTGTGAAATCTTTTATATTAACGCTAGGTGAGTACCCCTTTTTACGAGCTAATTTCTGTCTTTACTATCTTTCGGTTGTTTAGCATATTTTATAATATTTTTATTTTGGTGTTTTGTATAACTTGCAATATGTTTGATATACGATTATAACTAGTTTTGGGCGTTTGGTTTTTCTGGATCGGTTCGGGTTGGGTTTTTCGGTTTTCGAGCAATTTGGGTATGAAATTTTGGTAATTATATAGGAACCGACTAAAATTCGGTTTGGATCGATTCGGTTATCTTCGGTTTCGGTTTTGTATGGCCGTATGAGTACTTTGAAATTTGAACCGAATAAGACCCGAATTTTTTTTGGTTCCCAACGGATTCGATTCCGATTAGTTACTTTGTACCGAGGAGAACCTCTATGCACCGTGGAACGCGGCTTATGAAGCAATTTGGACGACGTCCTCAACCTCCAAAAGAAACGACGATCACGCAAGAGAGAAAAGACGACGCGACAAAGAAACTGTTTCTATTTCAAAATGCTTTCCAATCGCGTCTTCAGGTGTGCATTATAATCGTCTTTTGTTTCTATTTTTTTTATTCCAAATATTTCCGTATAATATTTATTTATTTTCCTACACATTTGTATTGTTACTGTTGTAACAATTTGGTATATTTTATTTGAGTAGACGTTTTATTCTTCCAAAATTTATGGAAGTACCCGAAATAACACCTGATAACTCCGATCCAAAATCGGATCAATCATTTGTTTAGCATATTCTATTTACAGGATCTGTACATAGTCAATAGTCAGAAATGTAGAAGGGGAAAAAAACACAGAATCATATCAAATCCAACTACTAGAGAGCTATTATGACATAAGAGTCACTAAGATCGTGGAGAACCCGTAGCCTGTGGTGGCTTGGACAAATGCCCATGTGTATGTGTGGGTTAAAAGTCTGAAGCTGGTTTTTTCAGAAAGCGCGGCAGAGTGTATTAGTCGTGGTCAAGTTAGAAGAGTGTTGCTGCTCAATGGGGTTATTGGTAGGACTACAGACTCTGCTTCTCTTTGGTTCTGAGATCCTCACGTTGGAGATTGCAACAACAAGCACATCGACCACACCGCTCTCATCTTCTTCCTCCTCTGTGTTGGAGAATGAATCAGTTGGTGAATCAGATGTTGTCTTCTTTTCTCTGTTAGTTCTTTTTACGTCAGATTTCTCTGTGGGACTGCGATTCTGGAGGCACGGAGGAGATCCTGCTTGACTCTTGTGCTTCGACTTGATACACATGGTCTTGAGTGTCCGATCTGTGTAAAAGAGTATCCATGGATGCCCTGACACAAAAGTGGAATACTAAGTCAGTTTAGCCTCGCTGCTAATGGATTCCAGAATAAAATCAAGGTTAAGTATCAAACATAAACGAACAAAAGATCCAGCTACACTGAACGTGTAATTTAAGTCATTGCTGCAATTAAAGAAGCTGGAAGATGTTAAAAGGCTTACTTAGCACTTCATCCGCTGTGATTCTGGCAGATTCTTCCCTTGTTAGCATTCTTGCCAAGAGATCACGGGCAGGTTTGGACACGGACTCCCACACTCCCGAGTTGAAATCAAGCTTCACATTTTTTATTGCCTCGAATATGGCATCCAATGAGTCTCCCTTAAACGGGAGTACACCAGACAAGAGAGCGTATAATAGGACACCTGCACTCCAAATGTCGACTTTCTCTGAATAATTTTCAGAAAGAACTTCAGGTGCAACATAAGCAGGACTTCCAGCCAATCCCGACAGTGTTTGACCTGTAAAAACCAATAAACAAACATGTAACTAATAACTCAATTACGCTACAGAGAAAAGGTCAAACTTTTATTTCAAGTAGAAGATGTCAAACGCTAAGTAGAGGAACCACAACTTGTCCAGTAATAGAAACATAACCAATACTTTAATCATAATAAGTAAAGCTTAACAATAACTATCTACTTTAGTCATAGAAGACTAGCTTTCTTTATCTATTTTATGGTCAAGAAAAAATACTCATTACCCAGGGAATTGCAAGTTAAACTACTAAAGGAAAAGACAAACAGATTACAGTTAAGTTTCATACAGAAATGTGAGATCACGGGTCTCATAAGCTTATTCACCAGTACTGTTAGACCCGTTACCATGCCAACTTTCTAACTTAACAGCATCAAGCCGCTATGTTCCCTGAACAATGTGTATAGGAAGTCGTTGCACCTGACATTTTCACAAATACTCTACAAAACACTACTCTGAATAAAAGCATTTAATTGCATACACAAAATGCTAAGGAAATTCACGACCGAATATGATTACCTTTTGCAATTCTCATGGCGAGGCCAAAATCAGCCAGTTGTATCTTCCCAGTAGCTGTTAGGAGAATATTCTCTGGTTTTATATCTCTATGCACAACTCCCATCTCGTGGCAATAATTGATGACTAGCATGAGGTCCTTGAAAATATTAGCTGCTCGCTGCTCAGAATACCTGCCCACCTTTACCATCTGATCAATCAAACGTCCCCCTGAACACAGCTCCATCACAAGATGGAAACAGTCTGACTCTTCATATACAGCATGCAATGTGACAACCCGAGGATGACCAGATAAATGTTGCATTATCTCAACTTCCCGGTGAACAGTCTCCTCCCCCTTCTTCAGAGTTTTACAAGCAAACTCGGTCCCATTCTTCCTAGACTTACAGATCCTGACTGACCCGAATTTCCCTTTCCCAATATTTCGACCAAAAACATAGTCATCGTCTATTTTATTCTTCCTACCAGTCTGTGTAGAAACATCTATGCACCCTATCTTCCTCTTCAAACCTCTTCCTGATGAAACCAAAGACGATGCACCACAAGGAGGTGCAGTAGCAACACCAGCAATTCGTCTCTTAAAGGAACCAACAGACTCGACAGCTTCATTCTCCTTACACCGCTTCTTAAGTCTAGCATAACCCTCTAGTGAAAAGTGCGACCTAAAGTTGGATGATCGTGATGCAGTTGAACATAATAAATCCTCTGGTAAGTTCTCCCAACCCTCAGTTTCACTACCTTTCCGCTTCTTCCTCATCAAACCAGCCACAGATAAACGAGTATCAAAATCACTTACATAAGAAAATAACGGGTCTTCTCCTGCAAAATCAGAAAAAAACGAATCAGTCATCAAAGCAACTACAAAAAATACAACGTCATAGAGCCAATCAAAAAGATAGTACACCCATGTATCGAAAAGCCAATTTCCAATACATTACAAAGAGTAAGACCAAAAATTTACCCCATCGATTGCACAGATGTGTACATAACTTCACAAGTACAATCTAGAAAGCAACGCAAAAAAGACGCAACTTCAATGACTCAGAAGCTCCCCACAGATTTTTCGCGCGAAACCCATTACTTTTCCCGGAATAAAGAAGAAGGATGCTAGATCGAAACAGCAAAAACCAAAACTCAATCCTTTAATCAAAGTACGTGAAAAGGATCAAGCTCAGAAATTAGGGAAGATAACGAACCTCGGGAAAAACCAACGCGTCCTTTCACCGAGACGAAGCCGATCAGAAAAGACTGATGGAACCTAATGAAGCGAATCGAGACGAAATTGTCGATCAATGAATCAGAGAGGAATATATTAGCACAGAATCGAATCCATAGATGTTAAACAGCAGCGAGATCGAAGCGGAGAAACCCTAGCAATCCCGATGAAGCTATATTTGGGGGAAAAAGAAAAAGCTAAGCCCAAATCATGCAGATCTTCGTTAGAGATGATATATATATATATATATATATATATAACGACATGTTAGAGAATAGAGAGATTGTGTGATATACATACAGTATATCTCTCCCTCAACCGGTACAATGTCCGTCGTGTGATAACCGGTTTATCTTAAAACTTCTCCTTCTCGATTTCAATTATTTCAGTTTGTTACTTTTGTTATCAGCTTGTTTTAATTTTTTGATCATATTAATTTAAAATATTTGCTATGTATATAAGTAACGGATTCTAGCTATACAACAAAATAAGATAAAAAGCGATCTATAAGAAGGGCAGGGGATAAATCCGGATCTGGTTAGATGTGAATAAAGATTCGATTAATAAAGACCAAATACATCAAACACCAACCGGGAATGGTTAGCTTTATCTCTCGTTGATAGGATTAAACATTCAAGAAAGCAATATCCAAAACACTTCTGTCCAATCTACCATCCGATAACATATCCATAACCATCTTTGTAGGGGAAGCAGCAGCAGCGAACCCACCCTTTTTCATTTCTTCCATGAGTGCAGCTGATGTAATTACGTCACTACCTCGGAGATGTGCTCGGATTAGAGTGTTTAATGTACAATTATCTGGCGCATGCCCATCCTCATCCATTTTTCTAAACAATTTATTTGTTTCAGATAGCGACCCTTTCTTACATAATCCTGAAATCATTATGTTGTATGTCTTTAACATCCGGCTTCAGTCCTCTAAGAGGATTTGGATTTAGAGTTTGCATGGAACAGATAACATTTGACTGCAAACTTTACAAAATAAAAGAGAAGAGATACCATTTTGAGAAGATGTCAAGGCAAACATTAACAAAGGTTCAGCTACTAAGCCTGAGTTCCTCTCAAACGCTAACTCCAGGAGATCTCGTTGGCGCTTTGAACCTGCCAACACAATCACGCAGAAAAATGTTTCTGAGGTTTAGTGATCAATCAGTTTAAAACCCGTTTAGTAGATCAAATGTCTTTGAACCTGGTAGCGCACATAACTAACCTTTGCTAAGACAATATCTGAGTGTTAACCAAGCCAAAAAAAAACCTTTTCAATGCTCTAAGACAATATTGAAAAACCACCAAACCGCTAAGAAAGCATATCTAGAAAGCTTTTGTCCAATTCACCACTCGATAACATATTAATAACCATCTTAATAGTGGAAGCATCTGCTGAGAACCCACAACTCTTCATTTCTTCAATAAGTTTGGCTGATGCAGTTAAGTCACCATCTCGGAGATGTGCCCGGATTAGTGTGTTGTTGTATGTACAATCATTTGGCGCATTCCCATCTTCCTCCATTTTTCTAAGCAAGACGTTTGCTTCAGACAGTGACCCTTTCTACATAATCCTGAAATCATCACAGTGTATGTCTTAACGTTAGGCTTCACTCCTTTACAAGGTAGGACACCGAATAAATTCCATGCATCTTCCACTTTTCCACCCTTGCACATCCCCTCGATGATGATTGTATACATAACAATATCAAGATCCATCTTACTCTTTTGCAAATCCTCAAAAATTTCCAGTGCCTTTTCAAGCTTCCCATTGTCACACAAGTCATCAAGCAAAATACCATATGTCATAACATCAGGAAGAACACCGCGTGAAACCATTTCTAGGAAAAGTTCCTCCGCGATCTTTAGTTTCCCGGATTGACAAAACCCTTGGATAAGAATGCTATAAGTAACTGTATTGGCAACCAAGCCTCTCTTAGAAATCTTGCGGAAGAGTTTCAAACCATCGTCAACCTTTTTCACCTTACAATATCGTTTAATGAGACTTGTAAAAGTCACGATATCAGGATTGCAATTATTCCAAACCATAAGATCCAACATATTGTTAGCCTCGCTAAGGCGGTTGTGCGTACAAAACCCATCCATCAAGGAGTTGTAAGTAATAGTATTAGGAGTTATATCACTTGCGATCATCTCCTTGTACAATTTGTTAGCCTCCTGAAGCTTCCCTTCTTTGACAAAAACATCAATTAATACATTGAAAGTGATGACATTAGGGATGATATTCCTACTCATCATATCCTTCAACAATTGTGCACCATCATTCCATTTACCGGCTTTACAAAGACCTCCCACAAGAGAATTATAGGTAACAACACTAGATTTGATCCCTTTCGTTCCCATTTCATTGAAAAGGTTAATTGCAGCATCCATGTAACCATCTCTACAAAGACTGTCAATGATTGTACTATAAGTAAATACATCGGCCTTAACATTTCTTTCTTCCATCTTTCTGAGCAAATCTAAGCCCAAAGAAGTGTCTCCAGATTTACATATTCCATTTACAATCGAACTATAAGTAATCACAGCGGGTTGACATCCGTTTTTGACCATTTTATCAACTAAACCCACAGCTTCAGACACTTTACTCTCGAGACAGAGTCCATTGATCAGAGTGTTAAACGTGGTTGTGTCAGGCTCATACCCAAGCTTCATGACTTTTCCCAAAACAGAATAAGCGAAACAAGTTTTACAACACCGGCAAAAGCAATTGATCATAATATTCAAAGTATAGATGTTATGTGCAATCCCATTCAATTCCATCTGCTTGCAGAGATCTAACGCGAGATTGAACTGTTTTGTTCTGCAACGGCACTAAACAATCTACTGAAATCAACTAGAGTAGGAAGAGGACGAGACCCAATCATTTCTTGAAATAGATCAATAGCATCATCTGCTTTAATATCAACAATCCCACTTCTCAATCTCTCTCTAAAACAGACTTTTTTCCCATTGCTAATATCAGAAAAGTCTCGTTCGCAGCTAGACAAGAACCCAGAAAGGCTACAGAGCAAATCAGTTTTAAGAGTACCTGTCTCCAAGAGATGAGGCTGAACCAATCTCAAAACTTTCAAATTTAAAGCAATCGTTCTCCTTATCATCGTCAACGTCATCATTTCTTCAGCTGAGTTGTTCGTTTTTGCTCTGTAACAGGTAAAAAAAACCTACAACCATCAATGGAGAAGAACTTTGGGAGAAGAAATGAAAACCCGGTTCAATAATCCTTTCTATAACCGGTTCAGTTTCACACGGTATAAATCATATACCGGAATTGCTCTGGTCTGTACTGTGTTTGGAGTCTTTGGGACTAAAATTTATTTCTCGTCACTTCTCTAATAACTAATCTGATACTTCTATACTATTTGCATAATAATGTAAAATAAAGTTCACCTTAATGGATCTGAGTTGTTAACTTTGTAACATATAATTATTCTTATCGTAACTAATAAAGTCGTAACAGATTATTTAGTTTCATAACCAGAACATATCATTACAGTTTTGCAACTTCAAAACTTATTAAGTTAACAAAACAAAAACATAACAAAAGCTCTCTAACAAAAAGCTCTAACTACATCTATATAAGGCTAAAGAACTGCATAAAAAAACCTGCATTAACCTCTCACTGAACCGGATCCGGATGAAACATTAAAACCGCTTCAACTGGTCTTTACACGAGCTTGGGTATACGACTACAGAGTCTAGAGATAACCCGCCTTTGGTATGTGTACAATCAATCTGAGTCATCGAAAACTTAATCTTTGTAGATGACCTATTCGATTCCCGGACAACAAAATCTCCGGCGTGGTAGTGAGTCCAGTTTCCTCGCTCGGTTAACATGCATTGAGATGAGGAATATTGACCATCTTCTGTCCAGAGTTGAAACCGAACCGGTTTAATGTCCCAACCATGGACTTGTTCGGTGTTACAGACCCGTTGACCAAACCACTTTCCCGACCGTCCTAATTGAAGCCTAAAGAAGATGCTGTAGGTTCCAACCGGGAATGGGAAATCGATTTCCCCATCAACTTCAAACCACCAGATTTGTTGGAGATAAGCTACAGAAGAAAACCTACAATAAGCAATAAAAGATGGCTTACTTTAAAATCGCAGAAAACACAGATCATAGCAACACAAGATAATTAACTTCAATACTCATTTACCGATCAAAATGAATCGATTTGTCAAGTCTTGAAAATATTCTACTAATAGGGACTGAAATGAGACTCGATTGACCAGAAAAAATGTTAACTCTGACTGGAAAAGATGAATGTCAGACCATAACATGTATCATAACGAATCCATATTCCCATAAACTTTGATCAGAAAACGACGGATCTCTAATTATACAAAGGAGTTTAACCCAAATAACATAAACATAGTAATAAACCCAAAAAAAATCATACTTGAAAGAGAAATTACGAGAAGTTTGAATATGAAATCACATATCAACACACAGATTCAGGGGGAAAAGCATGTGATAAAGCTTTTGTTAGGCAATCGAACCAAGCACGTTACGAAAGAAGAAGCATACTTTTTTAAGACTGAGTGAGTGTTAGGCAATAAAATCAAGCAAGCAAATGCCACAATGATCACTGGATCTACGTACAAACATATGCGATTGGTCTATATGTATGGAACTTGATAAGAAAGAGATAAAAACAAAAAAAAAAAAAAAAAAAGGAAGAAAAAAAACGAATAGTGAGAAATCTAACCGAGATTCATCAGTGGGAATATGACTCCAATATCTACGATCATCAATGCCTGTGATGGATAATCCTTTAGCTGAAATGGATAGACAAACACCACTGGTTCGTTTATCTATCCATACCTTCTGCAGAATCAAAAGATTTCGTTAACATAATCAATACTCGTTAATGGGATACCCGATTGAAAAAGTTTCCAATTTTTAGAAAGAAAAAAAAATCCCAAATTTTTGAATCTGAAAACCCAAATTTGTCCAAATAAACCCTAAATAAGAAAATACAGAGAGGGTTTTTAGAATAACGAACCTTGGTGCCTTCATCAAATGAGTTAATCCTGCAGAGACAAGTATAAAGGTCTCTTTTTTGCAAATTTTCCGGGAATCCACCAAGGATTTTCTCGAGAAGAACTCTGTAATTTGGAGGAAGCTTCGATTCCCACACACAATCAGCCCAAGAAGCGCCTCGAAATGCTCTATTGAGCTTCGAGAATCTACAGATCTCAACGGGATTCAAATTCTCAACAATCATAGCCACACAAGCCTCTGGCAAATCCCCTAAACCAGGGTTCAACAGATTCCGATCCCCAAAACAAGACGACGACGAAGAAGACAAATCATTGTGAAGACGAGAGTGAGCCACACCCATCTAAACCTTAGAACACCCTTTCGACGAGATCCAAAAATCTCAAGTGGGTTTTGAGAAAACGGGTCTTCTTGAATCTTCAAAAAAAGTTTCGAAATTTCAAGACTTTCTTCTTGAGGTTTCTTCGCACGCGAAAAATCAAAAGTTTAGTCAAGAACAGAGCAATAGAGAATAGAAAGGTTTGGTGGTGGACCTGGTGACAGACAATATTGGACGGTGACGCAAAAGGCATGTGGATCGTGTTATATATATAACAACGATTTTGAGATATGTTATTCTGTTCTAATCATTCAAATTTAATTAGTTTGAAGTTTTTTTTTTTTTTTTAAGGTAATTAGTTTGAAGTTTGTACCATCAAAAATTAATGTAAAAGCTGTTGGATTGGATGTTGAATTTTGTTTTCTTGTCCGTTTTTCCTTATTTTTTCTTTATTTTAGCCGTACACTAAGATTCATGAGTTGTAACTTGTAAGAACCATATCACAAAACAATTATAATATCCAAATCCTTACCCATTTGAGATTTCTGTTATACCTAATCCAAAATGTCAACGAGAATCTGTTTATTTATATGAACATGTAGATTGCATTGTCATTTTAATAACGTTTTTCCCCACACACACGATCGTTGTGGATATATATTTGTAATATATATAAAAATTATATATGTATAAGTTTATTTGTGTACTAGTATTATATTATGTTGTATGGTTCATAAAATACTCTGGAAATCTTTTACAGCTCCTACAATTTACCTTAAAATAATTATATTGTTGTTGTCTACGATTCACAATTTCACATAAACATATTTATTGTAATTTGATTAGTACCTTATGATTCAAGAGATCCGACCAAATTATATCTTTGTATCTAACAGTTTTCACTTTTCAGTTCTCTGCATCACTCGAGCTTTCGACCATCCCATTGGCCATCGTTATGATAAACTTAAATTTCACAATTGATGTTCACGTTCCAAGTTGAGATATCCAATTGTTGAATGAATATGAGTTGTCAATTTGTCATCATGAGTCTCGTGAGACAAAAGAAAAATAAATAAATAATAATAATAATAATAATAATAATAATAATAATAATAATAATAATAATAATAATAATAATAATAATAATAATAATAATAATAATAGGACGTATCCATTATGCTGTGACTATATTAATTGTCTTTATTCAAATAAGTGCTTCGTTAGATTACCTCCTCATGCGTATACGAAGACGAAGATATCTAACATTATTACTGTACTCTTTTTGTTTGATAAGAACCTTAGATATTTTGTTTCTCCTATCAGATTAATGTCAGAAAAAATTAACACATATATAATATTTATAGAATTGTTAATTGAATTTTGTTTCTGTCGGTAATGGACGGGGTTACACTGTGCATAATTACAAAACCATATCTCATACTCATATTACCAATAACCTTTTCAATTTTGTAGCCAAAAGGAGCTATTTTTGTAACTTCAACAGCTAAGTGTTCTCTTTAAATTTAAAAGAAAACCCTTTAACAAAAAAACTATTCAATGTTACATGTTACAACAAAAAAAAATCTTAGTAATTGGTGGTAGTTCGATTAAATATATACTAGATGATAGATCTTAGTATCTCAAAACTTGTTTTTTTTTTAATATTAATTTTAGAAAATGAATATGTTTATATAGCTAATGTATTTTCAATAACAAATTAAAAAATAATTTGGTATTACTCTAGATTTAATATTCGGTATTAATACAGGTTTTATTTATAATCTTATACAGTTAACTTGATAATTGATATGATAAAAACTCTATTAAAAAAAAGATTAATGAACAAACCTTGATTGTCACGATGGACCAATCCTTTGTAATCACAAAAGGTTTGTGAATTCGTAAAAGTACTAATTATCAATATAAAATTTACAACTCAAAATGAATTACTAGAGATCATCTCATTAGACGACCATTTTTGTTTCTATTATAATAATTAAACATTAGTTACATGGCAAAGCCCGTAAAAATACTACGAATCTATAAAAAGAAAGAACCTAACTAAATCCAAAGGAAAAAACAATAAAATGGTCCACCATAACACATCTAATGAGATTCTTGACAGCATTTGGAGACTTCTAGAAAGATTTTGACGTATAATGTGCTTATCAGCATATATGATGAGATTTTTTTCAGTGTACCCAAAAATGATATGGTCAGAAACTAATTTGATACAAATATCTCGAATTTCCTTTTCTACTTGATATGACATAGGACCGAGAAAACGAGGAAGAATAATCTCAAATAAATGTCTTAACCAACTAGAAAAACAGAAATTTATATATAAACAATTTTGTGTGTGCAGTGCAATAACAAATAAATATACGTAAGTCTCTAAAAGAAGGAGATGTTCAATTGATTTGTCTAGGAGAAACGAGAGATGGTCAAGTACGTCGGAGACATGCTTTTGTTCATTTGTTATTCATTTTAATTTACTTTTGTGTGTTGACCAAAAAAAAAAAAAATTTACTTTTGTGCAACTTGTTCTTTGCTTTTTCTTCTACGATTGATTACTTTTTCTGTAAACAAATTAGTTTTCACCGAAAGTGTGTAAATTATCTAAAAATCAGAGAGGGGCAAAATGATTTAAAATAGTAATAACAAAATTTGAGCACAAAAAAGTTTTAAAACAGTTACGAGTGAGCCCATAACTAAATCAGAAATGAAAAAGTTATATTTATTAGTTAAGTTACGGGCTGGTCTGAAGTCAAGGCCCATACTTATGGAAAGCAGCCCAATAGTCTATTTTGCCAAATGCCAAGTGCAACACTAATCTTTTCCCTTTTGCTCACCAACACCAACATCAACATCAACATACAACGACGTCGTTTGAATGTTTAATCCCAAAAGCATAATAGCGACGTCGTATTCACTGTTACGACTAGCTCGCTGGGGAATGAAGGAGGAGAAGAAAGACGTCGGAGATATGGCAGAGAAGGAGCTTCAGAAACCTTACAGGTTCTGGATTTGGGCTATGGCTTCCGCGATTCTCCGATTATTCTTCATCTTTTTTCCCGACAATTTCAACCTACCCTCCCGTCCGGAGGTCTCCACCCCTCTTACAAGCCTTCGCCGCCGTATCGCCTCTCACTCTCATACTCTCTCTCGTTCAGTCATTCTCTCTCCACCATCTCGAGTTTCGCTTACAGTTCTCTGTTCGTTTTTGAATGTTCAGTTGCTGAAGGTTACTGGTTGAAGCAGTCATCGATGTCACCATACGCAGGTTTGTGATTGTCTCCTACATATGGAATTTGAATTCTATCGATTCTGGAAGTTGAATTCGTACTCGTTTTTTTCTGTGCAGGATCAATGTATCATGGCTCTCCATTGCTGCTCTCCTTTCTCAGTCCGCTCACAAGTCAAAGGTAGTGACTGTAATTTATTCAAAGTTAAATTGTTGGGCTGAGTTTCTAAGGGTTCGTGCATTGTATCATATGAGCCAAATTAGAAGTGGTATTGATTTGAAATTTTGGTTGGAACATATTTGGATGATGCGCTTCCTTGCTTTCGTTTATTTAGTCATCTCCTCGATTCTTAAATCTTATCCTTCAGTAAGTATTTTAACTTCACTATGAAACAATATTTGTATCTTTCTTGAAAAGCTTTCTGTTCATATAATCTTACATCTTGAATCTATTCCTTAATCTCATCACTAGGTTGGAGATGCAGCTTTATACTTGAGTTTATTGGCATTGTTTGTCAACGAATTAACAGGTAGTAAAACAAATCTTCTCATTTCTTTCAATATGATCTTGAACCGTCATGAGCTTTTCACATATAACTCGGCTTCTGTGTAAATGTTAGACATGGACCACTTGTTCTTTATCTTATGTGGATATATTGGGTTTTCGCTTCTCAGCCCTGTGATGCACAACATCTGGATATGGAGGGTAAAGCTTCGAACCTCAAGGTCCTCAACTCAATTCAATCACAACAAAACTTTCAAAGAAACCCATCGGTTATTAATTACAAACACTGTTGAATCAGAACCCATTTGAGTTTTGGCTTTACAGGGAACTGGAAATGCAAACTTCTACTTCGAAATGCTATCGGCTACTCGTGCTTTCAGGTTAAAAGCGTAAAACCTTGGATTCGTTTTTGACCTCATTGACTCGTGAGATACCAACAAAAAGGGTTGAGTTGTTATTTTGCATTTAAGGGTCTTATATTAGTTGGTTGGTTTGTTATTTACGGGTTTATGGTTTTGGCTGTATTTTTTTTTTCAGTTTATGTTTGTGGAGGAAAGTGTAAACGCAATGATCAACCATGACCAGGCGCTGAAGAAAAAGCTACTGCAAAAATGAGGGGAAAACGGTCGATTTTACTATGTTGTTTTTGTGTATTTATACATGAACTTATGTGTTGTGCTTTAAACTACATGAACTTACCTACAATTTGAATTTACTACACGAACTATTCAAACGGCTAAAACCCACAAATCGATTAACGGTGTTAATATTCCGTTAATATATGTCACATGAATACTACGTGGAAGTCATGTGGCGTTCACACAGATGTCACATAGTCTATGATGCCACGTGGAGATTTTTTTTTTTTTTTTTTAAACAGAGATAAAATATTATTAATCCTACTCGAGCCGGTGAATCCAGAAACAACAGATTTGAGGCTACTTTACAATGATTAAGTTAACAACACAAATTTTATCATCGTTAAAAACAATTAACAAATTTCAGTATAAGAAAAAAAATATTGTAAGAGAAGGTGAGAGATCTGTGTTCCAAGATTTGAACATCATAGACTATGTGACATATGTCTGGACACCACGTGACATCCACGTGGCATGTGGCATATATTAACGGAATATTAACACCGTTAATCGATTTGTGGGTTTTAACCGTTTTTGAATAGTTCGTGTAGTAAATTCAAATTTTAGGTAAGTTCATGTAGTTTATTAAGGCACAAGACATAAGTTCATGTATGAATTATTGTTCTCAGAGTTTATCAACACACAAACATAAGTGAAAATACTTCGATACTTTATTGATGAAGCTTACAAAGCCTTAAATAGACAATAACTTGAAGACTAAGTCTTCTACAATAGAGAAACAGAAACTTACGGAAGTAAAGCTAAATAATAGGACAACTAAAACAACTACTCCTTGATTCCAATAAAACAGGAACTTATTCAAGAACAACCCAAGACTCATTCAACACCAACAATGCCTCTCTTAAACTAAAAGTGATAGCATTCAGTTTAATCTTTCACAAACTCCAAGCTTCTCCCTTAGCATGACAAAGATTTCCAGCCGTAAAGGCTTAATCAAAATGTCTGCTACCTGATCATTTGTTCCGCAATGCACCAGCTGAACAACTCCCTCCTTAGTGAGATCCCTTAAGAAATGAAACCTGACATCGCTTGGACCATGAAGTACCGGATTCTTGGACAACTTGATAATGGAACTGTTATCACACAGTATCATAATACTCTATGCCTGCTCAAAATCAAGTTCCTCTAGAATTCTCTCATCCACACACATGACAAGCATGCTGCTGCCACAAACTCTGCTTCTGTTATTGATAATGTAACTAGAGGTTGCTTCTTAGACGCCCACGCCACTGCTGCTCCACTTAAGTGAAATGCATAACCACTTGTACTCCTCCTATCATCCATATCTCCAGCATAGTCACTGTCTGTATAAACAGTTAATTCTCCAACACTTCCTCTCTTGTAGAACAAACCAAAAGAAAAAGTACCTTTTAGATACCGAAACGTTCTTTTTGAAGCCTGCATATGTTGTTCTGTGGGAGCAGCCATGTATCTGCTTATTAAACATACCACATACATAAGGTCTGGTCTGGAAGATGTGATATACATTAAGCTCCTGACTAACTGCTTAAAGAACGTTGCGTTTACTTTGCTGCCTTCACCTTCCTTTGAGAGCCTAGAACCTGGAACAATAGGATTCTTAACTGCATTTCCACACTGCAAATTAAATCTTTCCAAGATTTCCCCAGCATACTTTCTTTGATGTATGAAAATCTCCTCCGCATCTTGTATGACTTCAACCCCTATAAAGTATTTCATTTTTCCTAAATCGGTCATATCAAATTCCTCCTTTATATCGGACCACAAAGATCAGAGTGTACTTTTTGCAGTCTCTTTGATGAACGCCATAGGCTTTTCTTTGGAATAGGTTCTCGATGTTGTTTCCCAGTTAAACAACTAACACACGCTGCATCTTCTCCTCCATTCTTCAGGTGTGGAATCCTTTTCACCATATTCTGATATTTCAAAGTTCTCAAGCCCTTGTAATTGAGATGGCCATACCTGCGATGCCAGAGTTGGAATACATCTGCGGATGTGGTTTGTAAGCATTCTTATACTACATCTGCTCTGTTTATGGCTGCTATGACTTTAAACAATCTGTTCGATGTCATCGGAGATTGCATAATCCACCCTACTCTTGGATGATACAGCTTGAAAACTCCATGTTTTATTAACACTTCACACCCTCTCTCAAGAAGTTGTCCAATGCTGATCAGATTGCTTCTTAAGTCAGGAACATAATAGACATCGGTAACAGTGTGAGTCCCTCCTTCAAATCGTAAGCTCACATCTCCTTTTCCCATCACTCTTAATTGAGAGTTGTTTCATAGCATCACAGAGTGGCGAAATCCATCATCAAATATGGAAAATCACCTTTTGTTTTCACACATATGATTACTACAACCTGAATCTAGGAACCAAGCTTCATGTTCATGTTCATCTTCTGTAAAAGCCATGAGCAACACATCCTCTTCTTCGCCATCTACCTCAGTGTAATTGATTTTTCCATCCCAATCTGGACATTCGTATTGAAAGTGTCCAAGTCTATGACATTTGAATCACTCGATTGTAGCTTTGTTGAAAGCTCTTCCTCCTCGACCTCTTCCTCTTCCTCTTCCTCTACCGCCTCTGTCATCATACGTAACTTTTAGTACTTGGTCTTCTCCACCATTACTATGTTTTCTCATTTTCTGCTCATGTACTAGTAATGAGCTTTGCAACGCATCGACTGAGAGACTGTCAATATCTTTCGATTCCTCAATTGAACAGACAATATAATTGAAGTTCTCAGTTAATGTGCGCAAGATCTTCTCCACGATCTTGACATCTTGCATATCTTCTCCATAATTTCTCATATCATTGGCCTCCACCATGACTCTCGAAAAACAATCCGTAACAGATTCTCCATTCTTCATCTCCAGTAGTTCGAAATTCCTTCTCAACGTCTGCAGTTGGGCACGTTTCACCCTTGAGTTTCTTTCAGTGTAATCGTTTTGAGAATGGTTTTATCGATTGCACTGAAAAGATAGTTCTTTGCTTTGAGATCCTTCAATCTTGCTTCACCGAGAGTCTTCCTTTGTTCGTCGGACAACGTCGCTTCATTTGTTGCTTCAACGAACCCATCTTTCACTACACTCCAGTACTCTTTCGATCTTAGCAAGTTCTCCATGAGAAGACTCCAATGATCGTAGTCACCGTCGAACCTTGGTATGCTCGGCTGAGCACAAAGTTGTTTGAATCTCCCATTTCTCTCTCAGTCACTCACCCGTGTTTTCACTCTCTCTCACTCGTGTTTCCCTTAACCCATAAATTAAGCTCTGATACCAGATTTGTTGTTCTCAGAGTTTATCAACACACAAACAGAAGCGAAAATATTTCGATGCTTTATTGATGAAGCTTACAAAGCCTTAAATAGACAATAACTTGAAGACTAAGTCTTTCTGCAACAGAGAAACATAAACTTACAGAAGTAAAGCTAAATAATAGGACAACTAAACCAACTACTCCTTGATTCCAATAAATCAGGAACTTATCCAAGAACAACCCAAGACTGATTCAACACCAACATAAATACGCCAAAACAGTATAGTTGGTGGGAGAATCGACCGTTTTCTCAATAACTGAGCCATTATGGCCATTCTTTTAATGTTCAGTTTTATCGTCTCTAGCTATAAACTTGTGGCAAACTTACACTTTGCTTTATTCTTTTAAGAGTTTCCTCAGTTTTTTTTTTTTTTTTTTGGTTAACTCTTGGAAAAAAACAGTTTGGGCTTTGGTCTCTACCTAGAAACGAAAAAGCGGTGAACAACATGTATTGGGAGTTGATTGGTTTGGCCGCAAAGTGTCACATTTGCCAGTGATTGTAGTTGCACAGTTTTAACAAGACCTCAAACTCGGAGATCCAAACCAAATGAGACGACAGTAATTTGACGTCGACTACCACTTAATTACGATTTCTTGGTTAAGTAATTTTATAATATATTTTTTCCTCTTCTTTTTTGTTTGACAGCATATTTTTTCTTGTTTTCATAATCTTTATAATTTTTATTTTATTTTATTTGCAATTTCGTTAGTTTTATTTATCATTATTTTATCCATATTAACACTATCACTGTATATTTCTCTCTTTCATGTATTGATTTAATAAAGGATTGAATAAAAAAAGAAATAACTAAAAAGTGGTGGTCTAATGAGGAATTTCAAGTGGTGAAAATTTTATATATACTTATAGTTTAGGACTTATATCCTCCTATCTAAAAGTCTTAATTGATAACTTCTCTTTGACCATTGTAAATTTACATTTAAATGTTTCAGATTAGTATGGGTTTCATTATAATATTTTTGTTTGTTTTTAAAGATGAGAGGACTAAAATTACTTCATTTAAATATTTTAATATATTTTTTTTACAAGAAATTATATAGAAAATATAATTATAGAGCTACAGAGAATATTATTTTGTTAGATGCAATGCAACCAGTAATGAAAGTTGGGTGGACCTTATGACAAATGCAAAATCACGTGGTTTTGAAGTGCGAACAAAACAAATCAGCACTTTTGGAGTTATGAGCATCAATTTTATTATGCATTAATTTAAAGTTTAAACCAATCTCATAATTATATTAAAAATTTAACTTCTGTTCAAATAAAGAAATCGATGCCATGCAACTATATAATATACGTATACGTTATATATACATGCATAATAATCAAATGATATTCATGTTTCCCTAGGCCCCTGATTTATGACGAAGTTTTTTGGTCATTGCTTACCGCAATGCCAATTATTTTACTTCGCCCACAATTTTCTTCTCGAGTTGCTAATATTTTTATTCAATTCTATTCATTAAGAAACACTAATTGATATCGTAAGTATATAAAATTTGAATACTAAGCATGTTGTGTTTTTTGAAGTATACAATACTCATATGGACACATTCCACGCTAAAGTTTTTTCTTTTTCGTATAATTATAATGGATTATCTATATGTTAAATATTATAAGAATACCATAGAATCTTCGTTGACTTGTATTAAGTAACAGAGAAATTGCTTACGAAAACAGTACAACCAAATTCACTTTGTATCATTAAACAACTCTCGAGTGTCGTTTTTCGTGTATATATATATAATAACTTCAGATTGTTTATCTAAGTAACTAATAAATATAACCGTTTGGCTCGTAGTGCTAAGTTTAGAAATTTAGATGAGTTGTATATAAATTATTTTCTCCTAGTTTCGATCATCAGACATGTTATTTAATTTTTATGTGTGGTTTAAAAAATTAATTGAGCATGCATCGTTAGTATAAAATAACTTTATAATTGTATGGCTCAAAATTTATTCCGAATAAATTAGCGGAAACCCGACAAATCCACTAGACCACTCGTGTTAACTGCTAAGTAACGTGGTTTGAAAAGATTAAAAAACAAACAAAGGATTAAAATTAGTAAATTACGTATGAAATCAAAACAAACTAAAAATGAGAAGTAGACCAATGGTTCGATATGTGACTCCTCCCCACGACTGGCGTTTTACTTTTGTGAAAGGTCAAACCCTACGGGGACAAGCAGACACGTACGACCAAATCTGTCTTTTTGTATTTTCTTTTAACCTAAAAATGAGTTTATTATTTAAATATATCGAACATATATCTTTTGCCCTGTCACCTATGTAGCACAGAATCGTCGAGCATGTATCAATTCTCGTTTCAGAATCGGAAATGGAAGCGAAATCGCCCGGAATCGCGAGAAATCGTCTTGGAATCATGATTTCCAAGAAGCGCAAAATTCCGAATTGGAAGCATCGACGGAGTAGATTGGAAGCGGAGATAACAAATAGAATCAATAGATTTGAGCTTTTAATTATTTTTTTATAGGCCAACATTAAAAATTAAAACCTAATTAATAAATCAACTAAAACATAATTAATAAATCAACTAAGAACTTTTTACCTTAAAATGAGTTACATTATTTAAATAATGTATTGAATTTTGTTGTTTAAAATATTTTAATTTTATATTTGATATTTTATGATATAGTATATATTTATATACTATACGCTTTCAACACGTACCCGCTTCTTAATTTTTTAAAAATATTCGCTTATCCGCTTCCAAACGTTTCTGCTTCCGCGTATCCGCTTCCGATTCCATGTAGCTTAGCTTGTCAAATTATAATTACTTTGTCGATTAATCGGATTATAATTTACCACCTTTAATTGACCTATTCAGGAGCGTCTTGGCTGGTGGTTAATGCCGTGCAGCTCTTTTCCTTGTCATATTCTCTTAATTAGTGGGCTCGACGAAACAAAATTGACGTCAAGTTTGTCCGAAAAGGTGAATTTCACTCACCCTTGCCATATAAATCATCAATAAATCAAATCATCAAAATATTTGTTACATACATAACAAAGAAAGTGATAAAACGATTTCTACACATTCAACTATATCAGAGTGAAAATAAAACATTCTTACTTTTTTTTAATATGCTGCGTTATTCGTTTGAAAGTTAAAACACTATAAAACTTTTAAAATATACAGGGCTTGCCCCATGCGTACGGCATAGACAACATTAACGAACTTTCTCCACAATTCTCTCAAATCCTCGTGTAGCTTCAATCATCTTTGATCATAAAGTCTTATTTCTATATATTAATACGTTTCTTTATTTCTTATATATCATATATATAGTGTGTATATATATATATATATACGAATTACAATTTGAGACCTACCGTCCATCATATATTTCTTATAATTTGTTAAAATTTGGAATTCTTATCCTTCATTTTTGTCTCTTACTTTTCTTTTTTTTTGTTTCTTTTCAATTTGCCCTTTTGTTTTTGTTAAAAAGAATCATGAAGCATTCATATTTGTCTCCATTGATATACATATATTTTGTATTTGCTAGATAGGACAATATGGTATCTAAATGTTAACTAACTAACCCTAGAAAGAATTAATTAACTCGGTCAGATGTTAACACTATCGTAAAAGTACGGTCTACTTATCAACCCAAAATGTTGATTTGTTGCTCGATTCATCTGATCAATGACTAAATCGATATAAATGTTTAGACCAAAGAAATATGCAATGCTTATTATGAAAATAAAATGTTGCAGCCATAGGAATTATAAGTAAAGACTAATTAATAAATATACTCTTTACGTATTGTTTTTTTTTTTTTTTGTGTTAAAGTATACTCTTTACGTTTACAAATACCTTTTCAAAGTTATAAACGTAAATTCATATATAACAAATAAATTTGTAGGAAAAATAAACAAATAAATAACTGTAGAAATTACAATTAGATGGATAATATATTTTCAATACGAAGATATGCTATGTATCACGTGGCCAACTTTCTGTGTTAAAAGCAGCCAATAAGTTCATGCCACGTTAGAGAGGAGAACATGTATGACCCAAGTGCACTCGAAGCAAATACAGTCTTACCAGGGAACAGCTCCGACCAATGACAATTAATTTTCTAACTCTTTAATTTTAATTATAATTGGAAGTATTTTATAAACTCAATCATAAAAAATTTCAAAATTTCTTGCCATCACAAGTTCAAATTTTCAAAATTCCCCATACCATAATCACAAAAAAATGTATATATATACAAAAAGATTGCAAAACAAGCCAATTTGAATCAATTTCGATTAACTAGATAATATAAATTATTAATATTTTAATGCAAATATAAAATCTTAGATATGATTATCTATACCCAAAAGAAACGAAGATATTTCCAACACTAATATTAGGTTTGATGAATTTGTTACTTTTAATATTATTAAGCACATAATAAGAAAATTTAAACAAAAACAATAGCTTATTGAGTTGTCTCTATCTTGGTACATCCCCCTAGCAATCACATCTCAGTACTCTAATGAGTCTATTATTTATGTTTTCAAATTTTTTTTAATTAATTTCACTAAAACCCTAATGACGTTACTATTTTGGATTCTCGCCACCCAGTAAGAAACCTGCCTATCATACACAATGACACAAACACATCAATCCAACCCTAATCCTAAAACATGTTGAATTTTGCTAGCAATGACGATAATGTTAATACTCCTGTTTCTTTTCTTTTTTTTCCCCTATAAAAGCAGTTCTAAGCTCTTAGGCTTTGTCTTAATAACCCTGTGTATACACAGTAGTTTCTAGGTCCAAACTTTAGAGTTGTCTTTTTTGACCCAGGATTACTGATGAAGGAACCACTTTTTGTCACCAATTATGTAACACTCAAATTGCTTTATCTAATGGAATAAGAGAAAGGTGAATAATAATGGAGACGTATTTCACAGTAACCTACCTAGTTGAGTTTTTGTGGGTAGGAAAGTGGAATTGCATGGTTTGTTGCATAAATCCTGAGCCCGTGGCTCAATGGCTAAAACACATATTGTCCTGTGATTGGTTTAACCTGATGGGTCCCAAGAGCCGTCTGAGGTCATATGTCTCACACCTAAAGCCAAAAAAAGAAGATAATGATAGTATGATTCAACTCTCAGGTTAATTATAATCTGGACAGAGAATTTGCAGATGCAGTGGTTGATAACAAGATCTAAAAGCTGATGTATGTATTATTTTGCAAGATCTTGAGTTTTGACCAGTGGAATTTTTTAAAAGTATATGAAGATAATAATGATATATAATGATTAAAAACACATGACAAGCAGATCTAAAGAGGAGATCCTGAGCATGAATGAGAACAAACTGAAATGTACTTTATTTGTTAGTTAATTTTGCTTCCCTGGTGTCAAAGATTGCATTAGATACTGAAATTTTAGCATAGATATGGAATGATAGAAGGAGAAACAATTATGAAGCCAATAATGCAACGCTGGAAACTTAACTTTTCCCATTTTAATAGCAATATGAGTCTCAAATTTTAAGTTACAGCATCAATTTGTAATTATTATCATTGTTTTTTTCTTTTGGTTTTAAAGTAACAATGGTATCATCATTCTTACTTTAATAAAATCTAATGGAGACGAAGAGCTCACAAATGATCTCCTAAAATGAAGCTGAAAACTTGCCTAATGTTCAGACTTGTGTGTTTAATGCCATATGAGACGCAATAAACTAGGAGGAAAGAGGAACCTTCATATCATATTTCCTAAAAAAAATTTAATACATAAAAAAAGCTGCCCTTTCACACGGATAATGGATTCTATAAACAGGGTTTAAGTATTTTTTTATTGCTTAAACCTTTTTTCATTCTGCAACTACTTTTTGAGAACATGATATATTATTATCTTATTAGAGTTATGTCTAGAAACTTGCCTTGCCTATTTAAGCACTCATCATAATGGTTGAAGAAGATGGGCCAGCACTCAACTTCTCTTTCTTCTTCTTCTCTTTATCTCTTTCTTCTGCACGTTTTCAGTTTCTATCTAAAGAACACAAACCCAAGAAGAAGTCAGAGGGGGAAAAAAGTGTTTCATTTCTAGTTCCGTCAAAACAAATCATATATACTCTTTAAATTGTCTTACTGTGATGTGGGCATTGTTCATTTGGGTTTCTCTTCTTCTCATAAGTATCACACATTGGGTTTACAGTTGGAGGAACCCTAAATGCAGAGGGAAGCTTCCCCCTGGTTCGATGGGTTTCCCATTACTAGGGGAGACTATCCAATTCTTCAAGCCAAACCCAACTTCAGACATCCCTCCCTTTGTCAAAGAAAGGATTAAGAAGTAAGTGTCTCTATTCTCTCAATGTGATTAATGCTTCTAGTGTGTATACAAAGGTTCTAAAACTGTTGTTAATACGTGCAGGTATGGCCCAATTTTCAAGACCAATCTCGTGGGCAGACCAGTTATTGTATCAACAGATGCTGATCTGAGTTATTTTGTGTTTCAACAAGAGGGTCGTTGTTTCCAGAGTTGGTATCCAGACACTTTTACCAACATCTTTGGGAGAAATAATGTGGGTTCACTACATGGGTTCATGTACAAGTACCTTAAAAGCATGGTCTTGACTCTCTTTGGCCATGATGGTCTCAAGAAGATGCTTCCTCAAGTCGAAATGACTGCAAATAAGAGGTTAGAGCTTTGGTCAAATCAGGATTCAGTAGAACTCAAAGATGCAACCGCAAGCGTAAGTTTCATGAGAGATAGACTTTTCTGTTTCAGATATAATCCTATAATGATTTATACCTTGTTGCTAACATGTTGGTATCACACATTTTATCAGATGATTTTTGATCTCACCGCGAAGAAGTTGATCAGCCATGAACCAGACAAGTCATCAGATAATCTAAGGGCAAACTTTGTTGCTTTCATTCAGGGATTGATCTCCTTCCCTTTTGACATCCCAGGCACAGCTTATCACAAATGTCTACAGGTGAATCATCATTTGAATACCAACAGTCATGCTTCAAGCATTTCTTGCCTCCCATATTGGTACTAATACATAAAACTGTCTTGCAGGGTAGGGAAAAGGCAATGAAAATGTTGAAGAATATGCTTCAAGAGAGGCGTAAGAAACCGCGGGAGAACCCAAGCGATTTCTTTGATTACGTTATTGAAGAGATTCAGAAAGAGGGGACAATTCTGACAGAGGAGATTGCACTGGATTTGATGTTTGTCTTACTATTTGCCAGCTTCGAAACAACATCTCTCGCTATAACATTAGCTATCAAGTTTCTTACAGATGACCCTGCAGTCCTAAATCGTTTAACGGTTAGTCATGGGATAAACACAATATATAACTTACCAAGAAGTGAAAACTTTCTGGTTATTATCAAAAAGCTAAACTGTACATGTTCATCTTAATCAGGAAGAACATGAGACAATTCTACGAAACCGGGAAGATGCAGACTCTGGACTTACATGGGAAGAATACAAGTCAATGACTTACACATTTCAGGTTGCTTAAGATTTTTATGAAAGTATGATAATTTCCTAAGTCTCAATACAAAATTCAGCTGACAAAGTCTTAAATCCTGTATGCAGTTCATAAACGAAACAGCGAGACTAGCAAATATAGTTCCTGCAATCTTCAGAAAGGCGTTGAGAGATATACAATTTAAAGGTATGATAAAATAAACAATAACATTCTCAATGATTTAAGTGCCTCTTTTTCTTATATTATCATTAAGACTTTGTCAATGGTGCAGATTATACCATTCCAGCCGGCTGGGCGGTGATGGTCTGTCCTCCAGCTGTACATTTGAATCCAGAAAAGTATAAAGATCCTTTAGTCTTCAATCCATCAAGATGGGAGGTACGGTCAAACCTTTTAAGTAACTTCTACTCCAAGTAAAACTGAAAATAATAATCAATCAAGAAATTGAAATCGGATGTCATACAGGGATCAAAAGCTACCAACGCATCAAAGCACTTCATGGCGTTTGGTGGCGGTATGAGGTTCTGTGTTGGAACCGACTTCACCAAATTGCAGATGGCTGCGTTTCTTCACAGCTTGGTAACAAAATACAGGTTTGTAAAAGCAAATATGTTACACTCTCTTAAATCTTAAGTCACTCCTTTAGAGTATTAGATAAATAATAAGGCTGATTTGATTCTGGCCCTTGAATTTATCAGGTGGGAGGAGATTAAAGGAGGGAATATACTTCGAACTCCTGGATTACAGTTTCCAAATGGTTACCATGTCAGGCTCCATAAAAAAAAAAAAGAGACTAGAGAATGTTTGTAAGTAAACAGAATTGGTAGGATAATACGTTATACATTTTCTGAGACTACAATCATCTTGAACAACTCTATAAGTTAAGATGTGTCTTAGGTTAAGGCTGAGAATCAGCTACAAAGGTGAATACACAAATTTTGTTTGTAGCTTCTGTGTCTGGTCAGAAACTGTAATGTATAGTAATTTTGATCACAAGGCATGTAAGAGAAAACAAGTGAATGTACACTACTTTAATTCCTGAGATGCATCAGGAGGTTTCTCGTTTAAGTTCTGATCAAATCCTATATGTGAATTTCCTAAAGAAGTGTTTCTATGCATCTATTTCTAATAAATCATCAGTTTCATAGCTCTCCAATCTACAAAGCTTGCAGAATCTCTCACTAAGCCTAAATCTTCAATAGGAATACACATCAAAGCTCTAGGATGAAGATGAAAGTACTAATTTATTTTTGGGATAGTTTCTGTAAAAATACCTAGGAACTTTTCTTTGCTTGATCGATAACGACACTCTAGTTTTTAAGATGAAGATCGCCGCCAGAGGAAGCCACCAACCACATTTTCACTCTCGTGTTCTGCTGACGTGTCGGCTACTTCCACCGGACGACGCCAACTAATTTATACATGATGATGATGCCACCAGTTTATTTTAGAATTTAAAATGGGCTAATAAGTATCGTTTCAAGCCCAATCTATAATAGCCCAACATCTTTCAACTTGTGGAATCTTTGCCTCGGTTTTGTTCCAGTCTTAAGCTACATAATCCACTCAATAAAAATCCAGTTCAGTTTGGTTACAATTTAAAAACAAAAGGACAATAAATGTTAGAAAGAGAGAGCAATAAGAACAGTTTTAAAAAATGAAGTTGTTTTTTTTCACTTTTTACAGTACTAATGATGATTGAAATTATCAACAAGACCATTTGGAAGTAGGATAACAGTCTAGGCGATGGCACCATTTGCAATGTTTGTTCCCGTTCTCTCCTTTGAACAGCATCACCATCCCAACTGTTAAACCCGCTACGACAAAAACAGCGGCAATAAAGAACAACATGTACTGGCACGGGTTATACTTTGATCTGGCACGGGCACCGTAGTGAGAAGAGTTGCAGGACTCTTCCCATCCGAACTGAGGCCGGATCAGTAGTACAAACCCAAGGAAAAATCCGGTTAAAAACCCACCAATGTGAGCAAAGTTGTCAACCCAAGGAAGCAAACCTATTGCCAAATTGATTGCTATGATGAACAAGATTGTGAACAAAGCGGCCAGCTGGAAAATTTCAGAAACTCGTCAAGTCAATGCAACAATGTTTCATTTCGGTTAATGTTTGTATCTTGAGAAAGAACAGGACATACGATACCTTGTTGGCGTAGATAGTCCAGTTGATGAGAAGCTCGGATAACATTGCTCCCATGAGTCCAAGGAGAGCGCCCGAGGCACCAACTGAGATGCTATTTTGAAGGAAGAGAGCTGAGAGAATGTTTCCGCCAAATCCCGATATCAAGTAGATGAGCCCAATTCTTACTGCAGAGTCGTTTTACAAGGCATTATGAATACATGAATAGAACAGGCGAATGAGAGGATCGTGGGTAATAGGAAAGACTTACTGAAGCCAAACTGCTGCTCAAGGCGGATACCGAAGAAGATCACATTAAACATATTAGTAAAAAGGTGAAAGATACCGGCATGGAGCCACATAGAAGTGATGAGCCTCCATTTTTCGTTGCCTTGTACGACTTTCCTCCATTCCAAAGCTCCCATTTTCTCCAATCTGAAATCATCATCAGGTTCAAATCATCACGGATCGGATAAAGCATGGAATCACAACAATACCAAAAGTTACAGACCCCATTGCTAATGAAGCTCATAATCTTAAATCCAACCATGTCCTCAAAGATACAAGTTAGATTTGGGATTCACAAGTCGTTTGACCAAAATCGTGTTGTTTAGTCAACAGAGCAAAAGGCTCCGATGACCTTTATCTTAAGAACAGAGTTTGTTTTGAGTACAATATGGCATCAACAGAGTTATTGAAGCAATCGTAGATACCAATGAGGTTTGTGCATCAGTAAACCCTAATGTGGCAAAGAGATCAGAATCCTTTCTTAACATTTTGGAAGAAATAGGGATGATATTGAGACCCACAAGTTTGAACTTGAATTCTAAGGTGTCAAAGGGTCAAATTTGAAAATAATGATGAAACAAAAGATACTATTAAAATACCCCACAAGCCTGAACCTGATTTGTAAGTCAGTACAGGATCAGACTGTCAAAATCTTGAAAGTTGAGGGAAAAAACTGAGACTTTTGGGGCTTTTGGAATTTAAAAAAACCAGAATTAGGATTTCGAGTTTTTAAAGAAACTTACGTTGAAGAAGATGGGCCTAAGAGAGGGTTTTCTCTGAGTGGCTGAAATGAGAACCTACGGAGAAACTTCGCCACGCAATCTCCGTTTGCGCCATTGGTCGTCTTGGGGCAGTCGTTGATGAACATGACAACGATGAAGACGGCTACATTAGCCACGACAATAGTCGGAGTCAGCCACGACGTCCACTGGGTGTCCCCTCTGTGTTTCCTACCTCTCTCCATATCTCTACTCGACATTCTCTATAAATAGAAAACACAGAAATTAAATCAACGGATCAAAGACGGTGAATAAGTGGAAGAATAGATCGAGACAGAACACATGAAACAGAGCATCTATTATCAGATTCAGGCAGAAAGTTTTTAACCTTCAGTTTTCTTCTCGATTTTTCTGTATCTATAGCTGGATTTGGAGAAATTCAACCGTTGAATCGGTTTTCCCAACGGAAAATGAATTTTTTCTCGTGTATCCACAAAGTTATTACCTTTGGGCACAATAAAGCGAAGAGCTTTGGTGGTGTCAATGGCAGCTCCTTGAAGATATTTTCTTTCCTTTAACTTTCTGAAAAAAATCTCAGACCTGAGAGAAAATAAATCAGACGTGAAATCACTTATTAATATATTGATTCTGTTATCTTCGTAATTTGTGGTGTATGATCTATTAATAAGTTGATGATGTGAGAGACAAAGTCTACGGGCAATGTCAATAAGGCATATTAATAAACTTACTATAAGATAGAGTCTACATATAATGTGCCTGCACTATCCATTTTATTTACCTGACAAAAAAAAACAGATCCAGTCAAAAACTGATTTTGACGTTTACAGGGTCAACAGGAGCATTAACCAATCCAATATATAAGTCTCTCACCACAATCAATAGCCAGTCAGGTAGGATTTAGCTTCAAAGATTCAGTTTTTAGTTGTATAGCTTCTCAACTACACTTGATCATGAAACTTTCTTTCAAGAATCATTCAGAAGTAACTCAAATCTAGAAAACTTGACTAACCAACGAAATTCCTTTTTGTATATCTGAATGTAGAAAGCATATAACTGTTTTATAGGTCGCCGGCGGAATTTACCTGGCTTGGTTGGCTGCTTTAGCTGTTTCATGAGCAAGGGCTAGCTTATGCAAAAGACTGCATAGCTGGGAGATATGATTCAACCCCATTGCCGATTCTCATAGGAGCGAATTATCCCGTCTCCTGCAGAAACTTTAGCCCAAGACGAATGCAAGTCAGTATACTTTAGAGACCTCTCCTCTCTAGTTTCAGATGCCCTTTGCATGAAAGGGTCGTGGAATCGTGATCATGTCAGTTGGATCATAAAATGTGTGTTTAGACCATGAGAGGCATAAAAAAATCTCCCTTCCAATACATAGAGAATCATTTATTTTAGTATTTCTGAAGTTAAGTGGGTAAGGCTAGTCACAGACCTGAAAAGAGGGAAACTGTTGAAGAAGATTCATGATTGATGTGCTTTCATTGGTTAGAAATCAAGTTTAGCATCAAACATTGTCTACGTTTTCTTGGTTGAAAAACCGACATGCACAATATCTCCATTGTACTCCTCATAGCCTAGTGTGCTCCAGATGTCATGCTGGTTCTAGGAACCAAAACAGAAAGAGGCAACAAATCAGAAAAGACCTAGGGACGTAGTTAAGAGAACAGTGTAATATGCAGAGAAGAATAAAAAGACTTGAGTAAAGCGACAAACTATCAATCGAAAATTCAGGAATACTTTCATCTATAGTGACAGTTTCATGAAGCTCCTGATAACAGGCAAAAAAGATGGAAGACAGAATCCATTAACGATAACATATGACATAACTTGATAACTATAATCAGAAGCAAATTAAACTATGAACAGATTACAGTCACACATTGATCTTGAAAAGCTCGGTATTACTCTCATTATGATGCTACAGCTAGAAGTCAGACCCTCAAAAGTATACTTCATCACTTTGCAACAGTTTTCATCAAGTGGTAACACCAAAGCCCAGAACATATCAATCAGACAATGAAATTACAAAATTCCACAAAAGTTCCTAAATTTGAAATCCTATATCCTCTAATCAACAAAAGAGCAAAACTAATGGAGGTCGTCATAAACCATGATTATCATTGATAATGATAATCGTGTAAATGGCAGGTTTATCCAGTGACTAAATTACTTATACACTGAATTAGAAACTCCTGCTACACAGAAATGAAAACAGTGAAGCTCACCGATAGTAATAAATTAAGCATGAGTCCGTCTTCAAGAGCGAAATTTAGAAGCGTACAGACACTAACTTCGTTTCCTCCCATATCGACCAATCTCCACCGACGAAAGAGGTTGAAGACGAAGACGCCATTACTGTAGAGAAATTTGAAGGGCCTTAAAAAATATTAAAAATAAGAATCATAGACACATTATAATATAACCCTCGTGGCCCATATATATATATATATACCCCGCTTAATTTGCCCTATAGTTGACTGTTGACTAAAAGGGACCACACGGCCCACGAAACTATTAAATGACTTGAGAGATTCAAATTAATCAAAAATATTTTACCAATTTCGTCAAAAGACAGATATTTCTGTTAATTTCCATCATCTTCTTCATCATCTCTCTCTCTTTCCTCTTTCTGTGCACGCTCGAAACCCTAACAATCCCAATTTCGTTTTCTCAGATCGATTCCTTACCTTTTTATGGCGTAACGCTACACCAATTTCAACGATTTAGGTTTTTTTTTTTTTTTTTTTTTTTTTTTTGAAGAACCAAACACAAGAAGAGAAACAATGTCAACGGAGAGTACTGCGGGGAATTCGTCATCGCTACCACCATCATCATCATCCTCCGACGCAATCGATCCAGCACCGTTGCTTTTAAACGGCGATGATAATGAAGGAAGCAACGGAGGAGGTGGGGAACGGAGATCTGTGAGGAGACAAGGGTTGAGAGAAGCGGCGAGGTTTCTAAGTCGTGCGAGTAGCGGACGTGTGATGACGGAGCCGTCTATGCTTGTGAGGGAGGCTGCGGCGGAGCAGCTTGAAGAGAGGCAGAGCGATTGGGCTTATTCAAAGCCTGTGGTGGTTCTTGACATCGTTTGGAATTTGGCGTTTGTTTCGGTTGCTACGGCTGTTTTGGTGATGAGCAGGAATGAACATCCGATTATGCCGCTTAGAGTTTGGCTTTTGGGGTATGCTTTGCAATGCGTTTTGCATATGGTTTGTGTGTGTATTGAGTATCGGAGGAGGAATAGAAGGAGAACGAATAGGACTACTCCACGGTCGCGTTCTTCTTCTTCCTCTTCATCTTCTTCTTCCATCGAGGAAGATGCTTTGGGTTCTAGGAGGAATTCAGATGAGCAGGACTTGTCGCTCGGGCACTTGGAGAGCGAAAGCAGCAGGTATGTGGCTTGATCAGATGTTTGCTTCGCGAATTTTGATGTATATTTTGCCTCAAGCTTGTCTAGATTTCGAATTACGGATAAGTAGATACTTGCATGACTTGTGAGCTTTGGTCTGGTAGCCTTTTAAAAGCACAGGCTCTTGGCACTTAATTTCTGGTTTCTATCAGCTGATAAATGAAAAGATTGGATGTGATAGTTATGGCTTAAAAGATCGAGTTTTGGTTTGGATGATCGAATTGCTTGCTTATTCTATGATCTTCTTTAACTTGTAGTGTGGTTTCTAATCTAAAGCTTTGTTCTGCACCTTTTCTGATCCTTGATGCATCTTACAATCTAATTGAGATTAAATGCAAACTGTAAAGAAAATGTGATGTTACCCATCAATTTTTTTTGGGATGTTTTCTTATTTCACTTACCGTTTCCAAAAGCAGTGTTGCAAAGCATCTGGAATCTGCCAACACAATGTTTTCATTTATATGGTGGATCATTGGATTTTACTGGGTTTCTGCTGGTGGCCAAGAGTTGGCACAAGAATCCCCGAGGATTTACTGGTTTGTTCTTTCTCTCCATCTCTAATTCATAACTCATAAGTGGTATAACCTATTCCACCACTGAATGCCTTGCTTATTTCAGGTTGTCTATCGTATTTCTTGGTTTCGATGTGTTCTTTGTTGTCTTCTGTGTTGCGTTGGCCTGCGTTATTGGAATTGCTGTTTGCTGTTGCCTGCCATGCATCATTGCAGTTCTATACGCCGTTGCCGATCAGGTATGTCTCATAACCAATTCATCTTATATCCTAAGCTGCCATGTTGTGCTGTTTGTTTTAACACAACATGATAAAAAAAAATTCAGGAAGGTGCTTCAAAAGAAGACATTGAGCAGCTCACCAAATTCAAGTTTCGCAAAGTAGTTGATGCCAACAAACACACTGGTGATGAAGCCCAAGGAACTACTGAGGGAATAATGACAGAGTGTGGTACAGATTCACCCATGGAACATACTCTTTTGCAAGAGGATGCAGTAAGTATACACTATAACACACCCAATCTTCCTCCTCGAAGAACAAATCCTAACTTAGATAATTATGCTTCATGATTCTTATGATTCTGCGTTATAGGAATGTTGCATCTGTCTCTCTGCATATGAAGACGGAACAGAACTAAGGGAACTTCCTTGTGGACACCATTTCCACTGCTCATGCGTAGACAAATGGCTATACATCAACGCTACTTGCCCACTCTGCAAATACAACATCCTCAAGAGTAGCAACGTGGGTCGAGAGGAAGTCTAGAGGAAACAGCTTTGCTTATTCATGACCCACACGACACTTGATCAGGAGACTTGGGGTTAAGGTAAAAAACAAGACTGGTTTGTTTTTTAAATATGATGCGTTGTTTGTGATATGATAATGATATCTATACAAATTATTATACTTTTGTTTGTTTTTGTTTTTTGGTTTGGAAACTAATCAGGTCTGTACATCTGTATCTATATCTTCTTTCACTTGAAACCAATGTTTTGTACTACCTCTTTCTCAGTCGAAGTGTGTCAATGAAGATTTTGATTGTTAATGTAAAGTTTTTCTAGTTTGTTCTTTGATCCTCATGCTCAAGTACAGGTAACGATTAATTCTGATACTACCATCACTTCTAGCTCAAACAACATCATCACTAATAAATAAATAAAAAAATATAATCGGAATTACATAACAAACCATATCGGATTATATTTTAATTTTAGGGTGTATACTTTAGACAAAATTTGAACAATACAAATCAATTCGAGTCAGAACCTGTAGAGAAGATTCGAACAAAACAAATCAAATTCGATTCAGAACCTGAATTTTATTAAAAGTGCCTTTTACGATAAAGAAATCCTAGAATGAACCGGTTTATCTTCAGACCCGGTTGTTTTGTCCGGTTTGGTAAAATTAGAGCAGAACCTTTTTATCCAGAAACTGAAGACGCAAGTGTTGTTCTCCTCGCATCGTCGTCTCATGGAGACTATTATCAGGTGCCTTTCTTTTCTATCTCCTCATCTATGGCTTTGATACGACCGTTTATTTTCTTATTCTCGTATTGGTAAGCTACAATCTTTCTCAGCCCTTGGACTCGGACACTATCTTATCTCTAGTGTTGATACCTATGTTAGCCATTTAGATTGCATCGGAGTTTTTTGGTTTCTCTCTGGGTTAGAAATTGTGCGTCTCGGCCTGATTTCTTAGAAGCTTTTGGCCGGAGTGGAGTGGCTATTGTTGTGTACGCTGCCACCTGCTGCTAAATTCGCTTGTTAGGTGATGATGCTTTTCATGCCCGCGAAGTGTTCGACGAATTGCCTCATTATTGGCTTGGCTTGTTTCTTAATATTGTTTTGGCGTTTTATAAAGCTGATTCCTATTAAATATATCTCATTTGATATTCGTATTACTAGATTTTAAGAAATTTCATTAGTTTGTCTACTAAATCAACAAAGCTGATATCTTTTACTTCAGCCTTTTCGGTGTATCTGCGAATAGTATGTCTTATTGCTGTCTTATCTAATTTCACGAATAATTTTATCCATCTGATGTGGATTCCATGTACTTTGCAGGCTGTTCTGAGCAAACGCTGTGATAAAGAGGCTTTCTTTCTTATTAACAAGGACACACCAGTGACATGGCGGCATCAGCTTCAACCCGATTCCTCGTTCTGCTCAAAGAGTTTTCAGCCTTCAGAAAGATATCACGGAGTTCTGCTGCAACTGATTACCTCCGCCAATCTCGTTTTTTATGCCATGTAGCAAAAGAAGACGGATCTCTTACTCTTGCAAGCCTTGAATTGGGGAACAAACCACGGAAATTTGGGAAGAGTAAGGCGATAAAGCTTGAGGGGAGTTTTGTTACTGAAATGGGTCAAGGTAAGGTAAGAGCGGTAAGGAACCATAAAATGAAAGTAGTGAAGGAAAAGAAACCAGCTGAGATAGTGTCGCCTTTGTTTTCTGCAAAATCCTTTGAGGAGCTTGGCCTCCCAGATTCATTGTTAGACAGCTTGGAAAGAGAAGGTTTCTCTGTCCCAACAGATGTCCAATCAGCAGCTGTCCCAGCAATAATCAAAGGTCACGATGCAGTGATTCAGTCTTACACAGGATCTGGCAAAACCCTAGCTTATCTACTTCCAATATTATCCGAAATTGGTCCACTAGTAGAAAAATCTAGAAGCTCCCACAGTGAAAGCGAGAAGAGGACTGAGATTCAGGCAATGATCGTGGCTCCATCAAGAGAACTCGGTATGCAAATAGTAAGAGAAGTAGAGAAACTCCTCGGACCTGTTCACCGTAAAATGGTTCAGCAGTTGGTTGGAGGTGCGAACCGAATGAGGCAAGAAGAGGCCCTTAAGAAAAATAAACCCGCAATTGTTGTTGGCACTCCTGGGAGAATTGCAGAGATAAGCAAAGGTGGGAAATTGCACACTCATGGGTGTAGATTCTTGGTGCTAGACGAAGTCGATGAGCTTTTATCGTTTAATTTCCGAGAAGATATTCACCGAATACTAGAACATGTAGGAAAGAGATCTGGGGCTGGTCCTAAAGGGGAAGTCGATGAACGTGCTAACCGGCAGACAATTCTAGTCTCTGCAACTGTGCCATTCTCGGTTATCCGAGCAGCTAAGAGCTGGAGTCACGAGCCGGTTCTTGTCCAAGCCAACAAAGTCACTCCTCTTGATACCGTTCAACCATCTGCACCGGTGATTAGCTTAACTCCCACAACTGCTGAGGCTAATGGCCAGATTCAGACTACTATTCAGAGCTTACCTCCAGCTTTAAAACACTATTACTGCATTTCAAAACATCAACACAAAGTTGACACATTAAGGAGATGCGTTCACGCCCTTGACGCTCAATCAGTTATAGCTTTCATGAACCACTCAAGGCAGCTCAAAGACGTGGTCTACAAACTCGAAGCTCGTGGTATGAATTCAGCTGAGATGCACGGAGATCTCGGAAAGCTAGGGAGATCAACAGTTCTAAAGAAGTTCAAGAACGGGGAAATTAAGGTCCTCGTGACAAACGAGCTCTCTGCTCGGGGTCTTGATGTTGCTGAATGTGATTTGGTGGTGAATCTTGAGCTTCCAACGGATGCGGTTCACTATGCTCATCGAGCTGGGAGAACAGGAAGGCTGGGAAGGAAAGGGACGGTGGTTACAGTGTGTGAGGAATCACAAGTGTTTATAGTGAAGAAGATGGAGAAGCAGCTTGGTTTGCCTTTCTTGTATTGTGAATTTGTTGATGGAGAGCTTGTTGTCACTGAGGAAGATAAAGCTATTATAAGGTGAAGATCTAAAGATGTAATTTTCTTTTGTTCCTCTAGTATTCAGATACTTTTATTAACTAATTAAAATTTAGAATTTTCTCTTTTTTTTTAATTTATTTATATATATCATAAACATATTTGTACTACACTAAGAACAGCTAAAACGATTGATGAATTTACAGTATGCCATAAATCTCAAAGGATTCAAGAAACGTTTGCAACTCCACTTTTAAACGACTCAAGCGTGCGCGAGAAAACCATTAGATTCCATGAAACAGCAATTCTTTGAGGCATATCACCGAACAACTTATGGGCTATAGAGTCGGAAACTGAACCGGTGTGGTCATTGAGCTCGTTTGTAAATTACAGAGAGTGAGTTTGAGAAGGAACGATTCAGCTCTGAGAATTGAGTTACTACAAGTCCGAAAAACTCAGCTAACCAATTCCGGTATAGATTTTATTGAACCGGTCTAATCGATTTGTTTCGGGTATTCATTCTTTTGTCTCTAAGCTCGTCCCATGGCTGTTTGTACTTATAGTAGGGTTTGCAAATTACACACACAATGAGTTTGAAAAGGAACGATTCAGCTTGAGAATTGAGATGACGTTGATGATACGGATATGGAGTGCTAAAGCTTTGAAATTTGTTCAGCCTCGCCTCCTGGAGACAGGTACTCTGAGAAATGCTTTATTCAATAATGAGCTAATTTCTTGCTGCGAACGAGACTTTTCTGGTTTCAGCGATGGAAATCTCTCTTATAGAGAGAGATTGAGGAATGGGCTTGTAGATATTAAGCCAGATGTTGCTATTGATCTCTTCCAAGATATGCTTCAGTCACGTCCTCTACCTAATCTTATCGATTTCAATAGATTGTTTAGTGGTGTTGCCAAAACCAAACAGTATGATCTCGTTTTAGCTCTCTGCAAGCAAATGGAATTGAATGGGATTGCGCAAGACCTCTTCACTCTGACTACTATAATCAATTGTTTCTGTCGACGTCGTAAACTTTGTTTGGCTTTTTCTACTATGGGGAAAATTATGAAACTTGGGTATGAGCCTAACACAGTCATCTTTAACACTCTATTCAATGGATTAAGTCTCGAGGGCCGAGTTTCTGAAGCTGTGGAATTGGTTGATCGAATGGTCGAAATGGGTCATAGACCCAATCTCATTACACTGAACATTTTGGTCAATGGATTTTGTCTCAAAGGTAAAGTCTCTGAAGCTGTGGTTTTGATAGACCGAATGGTGGAAAATGGCTGTCAACCCAATGAAGTTACATATGGACCGATTATAAACAGAATATGCAAGTCCGGGAACATTGGCTTGGCCTTGGATCTATTCAAACAGTTGGCAAAAAGAAAGGTCAAGCTCAATGTAGTCCATTACAGTATCGTCATTGATGGTCTTTGCAAAGAAGGGAACCTCGACGATGCATTCAACCTTTTCAATGAAATGGAAATGAAAGGGACCAAAGCAAATGTTAATACCTACACCACTCTCATAGGAGGCTTTTGTAGTGTTGGTAGATGGGATGATGGAGCATAGTTGCTGAAGGATATGATCACAAGAAAAATCACCCCAAACGTCATCACCTTCAGTGCGTTAATTGATAGTTTTGTGAAAGAGGGAAAGCTTCTAGAGGCCGAAGAACTGCACAAGGAGATGATCACAAGAGGTATAGCTTCTAATACTATTACATATAGTTCTTTGATAGATGGGTTTTGCAAGGAGAATCGCCTAGATGAGGCACACGAGATGCTGGATCTGATGGTTAGCAAAGGGTGTGATCCTGATATCGTGACGTTTAATATCCTCATAAATGGATATTGTAAAGCTAAACGGGTTTACGATGGTTTGGAACTCTTCCACAAAATGTCTCTGATAGGAGTGGATGCTAATACATTCACTTATGGCACTCTTATCCAAGGGTTTTTTCAATCGGGAGAACTAAAAAAAGCATTGGAAATATTTGAAAAAATGCAGAAGAGTAAGATGGACCTTGGTATTGGTATTTATAATATCATCATTCAAGGGATGTGCAACGCTAGTAAGGTTGATGTTGCTTGGGATTTATTCTTTAGCCTCCCTCTCAAAGGAGTAAAGCCCGATGTCAAAACATACACTTTAATGATTGGGGGACTGTGTAAAAAAGGCTTACTGTCTGAAGCAGACCTGTTGTTTAGAAAAATGGAAGAGGATGGGCTTGTGCCAAATGGTTGTACATACAACATACTCATCAAGGCATATCTTGGATATGGTGATGCAACCAAATCAGCTAAACTTATTGAAGAAATGAAGAGGTGTGGATTTTCTTGTGATGCTCTCACTAGAAAGATGGTTATCTATATGATATCGAATTGTAGATTGGACAAAAGGTTTTTGGATATGATATCTTGAATATATGATCTTTTATCTAAAGAGGGGTAAAGCCAACCATTCCCGTTTAGTGTTTAAGAGGTATTTGGGTTTATTAGTTGAAGCAGTCCATGAGTGTCTTTTTTTTTCTTTCTCAGGACTGTTTTTTTGTTAGATTCCTTTTTTCCAGTTAATGAATGCATTGAAAGTTGTGGACTCGGAGATAAAGGCGGAAACGAGAGAGAGACCTTTCTCGGTCCAAAGGTATTTGAAGATTAGAGACTTGAAATTCAGATGTGGTCACTGCTCAAGAGTAAAATTTAGTACCCTAGGGCGAAGATAATGAATCAATGATTCATGGCCTTAAAATCAAAGTCGACTAGCAACTTAAAGAGCATCACAGCAAGAAAACTGAATCAAGCCAAAAGCCAGAGATCCAGAAAAGTTATGGACTCTACAATCCACCTTAAAAATATATATATATATTAAAATTTGAAGGTGAAATTTAAATACCGTAATCGTATATCTATCTTCTCACAAATCCAATCACAGAGGCAAAACTTGTAAAAGCAATATTAAGTTAAAGATGTTGAAGTAAATGGAGTTGAATGGGATTGCGTATGACTTGTACACTTTGAATATATTGTAATCAATTGTTTTTTTTTGGTACACAAGACTTGGTTTTGCTTTTTCTGTTCTTGGAAAAATTGTGAAACTTGGGTATGAGCCTGACACGGTCACATGTCTTGAGCGTAGAGCCTCTGAAGCTGTGGAATTGGTTGATCAAATGGTCGAAATGGAACATAGACCCAATCTCATAACGCTTAACACTCTGGTCAATGGACTTTGTCTCAAAGGTAAAATCTCTGAAGCAGTGGTTTTGATAGATCGAATGGTGGAAAATGGCTGTCAAACTGATAAAGTTACCTATGGACCGGTTTTAAATGTAATGTGTAAGTCCGGGAAAACTGCCCTGGCCATGGAGTTGCTCAGAAATATGGAATAAAGAAAGATCAAGCTCGATGCAGCCAATTACAATATCATCATTGATAGTCTTTGCAAAGATGGGAACCTCGAGGATGCATTCAACCTTTTCAATGAAATGGAAATGGAAGGGTTCAAAGCAAATGTTATTACCTACACCACTCTCATAGGAGGTTTTTGTAGTGCTGGTAGATGGGATGAGTGGTTGCTAATACATTCTCTTATGGCACTCTTATCCAAGGGTTTTGTCAATTGGAAAAACTTGAGGTAGCCAAAGAACTCTTCCAAGAGATGGTTTCTCGTGGTGTGCCACCCAGTGTTATAACTTATAGTAATTTGTTGGATGGTTTGTGTGACAATGGAGAACTAAACAAAGGATTGGAAGTATTTGAAAAAATGCAGAAGAGTAAGATGGACCTTGGTATTGGTATCTATAATATCATCATTCACGGGATGTGCAATGCTAGTAAGGTCGAACTCGATGTTGCTTGGGATTTATTCTTTAGCCTGCCTCTCAAAGGAGTAAAGCCCGATGTCAAAACATACATTATAATGATTGGGGGACTGTGTAAAAAAGGCTCACTGTCTGAAGCAGACCTGTTGTTTAGAAAAATGGAAGAGAATGGGTTTGTGCCAGATGGTTGTACATACAACATACTCATCAGGGCACATGTTGGAGATGGTGATGCAACCAAATCAGCTAAACTTATTGATGGAATGAAGAGGTGCGGGTTCTCTACTGATGCTTCCAGTATAAAGATAGTTATCAATATGTTATCGGATGGTAGATTGGAAAAAGACTTTTTGGATATGCTTTCTTGGAATTTTGGTGTTTACATCATATTACTGTCTCGGAGCATTGAAAGATTAAGTTTATGTAGTCTTTTATGACAGCATTTGATCTACACAACATGTTTTTTGAGCAGGTCGACCACCAAGATTTAGAACCATTCTCCGGGCATGAAAGCAAGTTCTTCTCGAGTAATGAAAGCCGCATCTTTTCCTTATCACTTTGTTCGTCTGTCTGCTTTTCAGATTGTAATTGTAAAGTTATGTACAAATCTGTTCATTTGGTGATAAATCTATCAACTCTTTTGTTTGATTTGGAAATTGGCTTTTCGGTGCATGTGTGCATTCAGGTTTTGTGTTTATGAGAATATTTAGTAATTTACACTTTTCTTTATGATGATTTGGATGTGCAGACTGCAGAGGCTCAATGTGCTTTCAGGTTTTGTCCTATTATTAAACACTTTGAACTGAATTTGTTTTTGAAATAATTGAACATTCAATAGAATCAACTTACCATTTATTCATCAAGAGAGACCTGTTCGATACATGTGGAAAATAAAGCACAGATATATTATATGTATAATTCTTTCTTTTAGATTGAGTAATTAGAAATGGTAACTAAACAAAAAAAGGGAGTAAATTCAAAGCTTCTTCTGGTAACCCCATGGATTGTTGTTTGCCCAATTCCACTGATCTCTGCACATCTCGTCCACTCCATACATTGCCCTTAAACCAAATCAAATTGTTTAATAACAATTTAACCCCTAAACCAATCATGTTAATGGTGAAAGAGTTAACTTACTTCCAGCCAAGTTCTTTCTCAGCCCTCTCTGTTGAAGCATAAACTGCTGTTGCATCTCCTGGCCTTCTCGGACAGAGCTTGATCGGAATTTTCTGCAAATGTTTTGGTTTTACCATTTTCAACAAACCATTACAAAATTTTTTACCCTTCTGATTTCCATTAGCTGTTTTTTTACCTTGCCCGAAGCTTTTTCAAAAGCTGAAACCATTTCTAACACAGACGTTCCTTGTCCAGTCCCTAGATTGTAAGCAGTACAGCCTGATATTACAATAACACATGTCTGAGAAGAATCCATTAAATCAAACTAAACTCAATAACAGTTAACTGTGTGAGAGACTTACCAATCTTTGGATCAGTAAATAGCTTCCTGAGAGCAGCGATATGGCCATCTGCCAAATCCATCACATGGATGTAGTCTCTTATCTGTTTCAACTTTCTAAAATGATAATCCATATCTCATATCATTCTAAAAAGGCATTCAAAACTAGCTTTTCGATTTATCATCACAAAAATGAACCAAACTGAACAAGAGATTTTGGGATCTGATTTGTATTTACCGCACTACCATCCTTGGTGGGATAGTCATGTCCATAGACATTGAGTTCAGGTAGACGTCCAACGGCCACTTGTTGGATGTAAGGCATGAGGTTATTGGGGATGCCTTTTGGATCCTCACCAATTGTGCCACTCTCATGTGCTCCTACAGGATTGAAGTACCTCAGCAGAACAATTCTCCATTCCGGTTCTGCCCTTTGAATATCTCTAGCTATTTCTTCAAGAAAGAGCTGCACAAAGGAAAGGTTGTAAACCCACCATGACTTGCAACAATTGAGCATTGTTATCTTTGTTAGGCTTAAGAAAGGCTTCTTGGCCCAGGCAAGGTTTGGAACAATTTCAAGGTATCAATCACAATTGAGCCAACTTTCATAAAGAGTTTCCAAAGTCTGGGACTTAGATAAAGGAGGAAAGGCGTGAGAGACATTCGCGGTCCAAAGGTAGTTTGAGGTTAAAAACTCGAAATTCAGATATTCTCAAGAGTAAAAATTTACCTTAGTACGACCATAAGGATTCATAGCCTTTAATTCAAAGTCTTCCATGCATGGAATCTTTTCAGGTTGTCCATAAACAGTGGCAGATGATGAAAACACCATCTGTATATTCCAACGACACATCAATTTGCATCCCCACCAATTTAAAATCCAACAAGAAAAAGCTTAAAACATTTCTGAAGTTTAAGAATCCTATCTAACCATTTTGCAGTTGTACTTTGCCATGGTCTCATATAAATTGATTGTTCCGACCAAGTTATTGTCAAAGTAGCGGCGAGGGTTTCCAACACTCTCACCCACAGCTTTAAGACCCGCAAAATGAATCACAGCATCAAATCTGTTACCTCACAAGAAAATGAAATCAAGACAAGGGCCAGAGATCAGAAAAGCTATGAACTCTATAATTCACCTGATATTATTTGAAAACTTTGAAGGTAAGAATCTAACATACCTCTGCTTGGAGAATAGTTTCTCAATGTCCCCTTTGTTTCTTAGATCACCCTGCAATCAATCAACAACAAAAGCTTATCTATTATCTCCTTACAAATTCAATCCCAAAGATAGATAATATTTAAAAGCAAGTCTAAAGGTTATAGAGATTAGTTAAAGTTCTTCAGTTTTATTGAACCAAACACGAGAAATTCAGATTCTTTCTTGTTTTCATACGAATTTGGAAAAGAGAATCGATTTCTCTGTTTCAAAAGTTAAGCTGGACTCTAACCAAAGCCAACACACACCGAGCCTCGTCAAAGTAGAATTACAATTATACTAATCCAAACCAAAGATTGAGCGAAAGAGGTCAACCACTTAAACATTTCAAACCCAGCCAAAGGACATGTAAGAAGAGAATCTTATAAAGAAACCAATTTCCCAATCCAGAGAGCCAAAAAAACTTACAGAACAGACCAAGTTATGAACAAATACAATCACAGAGCAACAATTTCACCTCACAAAACAACACCTTCGTAGCACACAGGGTAAACAAAGAAGCAGTAGTTACCAGATTGAACTCGAGCTTCTTGGAGAGATCAGGACCAACAAGCTCCCTAACCCTATCGACAGCTTCAATAACAGAATTATCAAGATTATCGATGATCGAAACCTTAAAACCCTCTTTCAGAAGTTGAACAACGGTATGTGTCCCGATAAATCCAGCACCACCAGTAACAAGAATGTTCTGCTCCACAGAAGAACCCATTTCAAAGAAGAAAGATTATCAAGAACCCACTTTGCAAGATCGATTCTTTCTGCACTTTTAAACTAAACCCTTTTGGATAAAGAAAGAGAGATCACCCGAACAGAGCAAATGAAGAAGAAAAGAGTTGGGTCCTTATTTAATGATACTTTTGTAGCTTTCTTTACAAGTTGATAAGAACGCACGCAAAGCTAAAAATAGGAAAAAGAGTGGGCTCGAAGATGTTTTTGTTGGTTTCTATAAAAACGGCAGTGATGATGATGACAACGATGATGATCCGTGTAAGCGTGTGTAGATTAGATAGCTTTGATTCCTCGATTTTCAGTTACGCATTGATCGTGAATTTTTTTTGTCTCTTTTCCCAGCGGATTTTAATAAATTAAAAGGGAAATAATAAAGATAAGTCTTTTTTTTTTTTTTGCAATGACATTTTTAACCTATTTTTGTAAAATGAATTAACTAGTGATGACCAAATCTACTAGGATTATGGGAAAACAGGGAGTAAATAGTAATTTAGGATAATTTTGTACCGGTTAAGATAAGATAATCTAACTGTCCTTCTTCGTTAAGCCTAATCTCTAATTACTGATTGATAATGATAACACGCTAAAAATTGGATAGTAACGTTGTCCAATCAACGATTTTGTTTCTTTTGTTAAAGTTGTCCAATCAACACTTATCTTAACCACCATAAATAAGAGTGTGACAGGGACAGCAAAGATCTACGGTAACTTTATGATCAAATTGATGACTGGTATCATAATTTCTACTATTTAGGTACCCAATTTGGGTACAATTGAAGTGTTTTGGACTTTTGGTGTTAGAGTTAGCAAATGGAATTGTTTTTAAGAAGGAATATATGTTTAATGTGGTTTCTTTTCTAACAAAATATATCTTAAAATAGATAAAATTTTAAAGAAATTTCATAACACGTATTATGCATCAATTTGCAAGTAGGAATGGTAAATTCCTCGAATTTCATAACACACCATGTACATTTTTACTATAATTGACACAAATTGCGGGTAAAATCTCTTACTTAAGATAATATGTGTTGTAGATAACTTTAAATCCCGATAACATAAGTAAGAACACAAAAACCCCACCTAAGATATGCAAAGCCATTCCACATGGGTTTTGCTAGCTTGTCGTTTTTGCTTAAGATCAAAGAAACCCAGAAACCTAAACATCAACTAAAAGAATTCAAGTGTGGTCATTTATTGTGCTTAACTATCAACCTTATCAATCTACCAAACGTTTCATAATTCAATTTGGTGTTACTTCGAGTAATTACTAACATTAAAATAAATCGGTACCGATCTTTATTGATTAAGTTCAGATACTAAACATCATCTAAACACTTTAATAGGAACGAATGTTAGAAAACTACTGCTATTCAAACAGAGCTAGCAAAGGTAAAGAAGTGAGTCATTTTACTTACCCGGTACTGGCTCCTATAGGTGTATGTATTGTAGCTATAGCAAAGGACTACGAAGAGTCTTTGAGTGGTACCTTTATAAACTGTTACAGCCAAGAATAAGATGGAGAAGTCTTGAGACGTTATGAAGTTTATATGCAGCCAAGACTAGTGATCTTACAACTGTTTCTGCAGTCATCAGTTTAATTTGGGACTGAGGTAGAACTTGGGATCTTGGAAAAACCTGGTGAGTGTCTCAGCCTTTTCAGAAGAGAGATCTGTGTTTGCTAAAACTTCTTCTTTGGATGCTTTAGCGATTGCTTCGATTGAACCAATAGCTTGGTATAGCTGTAACCAATAGGAACATAAGCAAGCAAGCAGAATTCATGGTGAAGCGGCATGAATCACAATCAGGTTTAAACTTTGAAGTTGGAACTGTATTCATAGTATCAAAAATGCAAGTTAATCACTTGACCAGCTCATAAGTAAAACATTACCGTGTTTGCATCATGCCTGTTAATGTTGGGTATGGATGTGACAAATCTGATGAAAATGTCTGTATCCTGCACAGTTCGCTTTCTCTTCACATGAAAGAAAAAGAAGGAAGCTTTAGGAGTCGCCTAAAAAAGATATTGAAACAGATCTTGTAGCGAGTGATCTTTCAAAATTTACCTCAACCTTGAGTTTAGACGCAACCTTCTGTTGCTTGCACACTGCAGCTCAAGTTTCAATCTAATCAGTCACTCAAAAAAACCATAGAATATCTTAACTAACACTAAACAAAGGATTATTACCCCCACGAGAGTGAGCAATCTTAACAATCTTCTCGAATCCCATCTCAGCATCAGTGACTTGTACAAATGCAGGTTTCCCAAACTCCATCTCATATCTATAATAAAGAATTATCGAACTTCATTTTCGGCAAGACAGATATGCTAAATGATGCAAAGTAAAAGAGATGTGTAGACGACTCACTGGAAGTAAGATCGCATGAAAGAATCACTCTGCTCTTTAGTAGAAAGTGTGGCAACAACATAAAGTTGCGCAAATTGTCCTTTCAGCCTCTTTACTCTGCAAAAGTTAAGTCAAAGAAATCAGAAAAACAAAACACAGACAAATAAGAGAACGGAATCTAGAGAGGTAGAAAGTATAAAAATGATGTAAAACCTGCTGAAGATGGAGGCAACATTGGAACAATCCCATTTTGTCACAAAAACAAAAGCAATGGACACGCCTCCACAGTTGAAAATCAGATCCTATCACATTCACAGCAAACAAGTGTTTCTTTAGCTAATTTAGATCCAATTCTCCAAAAGATTATACACAAAGGAAGGCACATACAGGGGAAATCGAGACAAAGTTAAGGCGGAAAGAGTTTGTGGTAAGAAACGCAGATATGAAACTGATCAGTGAAGGATCTTGTTCATCTTTCCATGTATTGCTCATTATACAAACACCAGCAGCATTTCCTGTCAGTTTATAAAGAGATTATACATAAGAATTGGCAGATATCGTAAATCAATCCAAGTTTTATACAAAATCACAATCTAAGTGTCTTGGAGTGCAGAAGTAAGATGAATTTAGCAAACCTTAGACTCATCACCCAAATATTAGGGAAATTTTCGCAGTAATCAAAACACACATAACCTACACTAGCACTTATCGACAAATCTACATTAGAAATGGAGCTATAACAGAGTCTAAACAAAGTTTGATTCGAATTGAACAAAAAAAAAGCTTCTTAGATCTGATTCAAATCACAAATAGAGAAGGCGAGGTCTCGTGTTTACTCTGACAAATCGACACCAAAATTTTTTTTAAAAAAAACCTAGATTCTAATGATGGAGGAAATCGGAGATTTCGCTGACGGAAAAAGAGTGTACCTAGATTCACGAGAGATGAAGGAACTTGATGATCTGTTGAGGCACTGTAGCTTGATCCCGCAGTCGCCATCGACGAACCTCGAAAGCTTTTGAAAGACGAAAATATTGGCGGATGACGAAAAAGCTCAAAATTTGAAAATAACTCAAAAGGAAAATAATGTAATACCGGGTTTTTTTTAGTCCCACAACGCTCTGACTTTGGTTCTCATAAACCGGTTCTGAGTAATCCCCTATATATTATTTGAAAAATACATTTATAAAATAAACATTAAAAAATGTATATATTTACATCATTTTGTCATTACATCAAAAAACAAATTTTAATTTCTCATTAAATATATTTTTGTCATTAGTTATTATATGATCATTTAATTAGTATATAAAAAATATGTAATTATTATTGGTTTTAAAAATCGGAACTAACTTTAAAAATCGGAACTAACTTTATTATTATGTTAACTTAAAAAATCAGAAATATTATTAGTTTATAAAAATCAGTTTTATTTACGAGATAATTTACTTGATAATAATATTTGTTTCGAATATGGAAATTATGTACGAGATAATTTACTTGATAATTATTGTTTCTTTAAACAAAAAAAAATATATTTTCCAATATGTAATTAGTATTAAAAATCGGACCTTTGAACTATTCGTTATTATTTGTTATTATTCCAAAAAAAAATTCTTATTATTCAAAAAATAGGAATTCCTTTTTTAATATTAATCATAAATGCACAAAATTTGGTAACCATAAAGTTGAAAAATTTGTTAATATACCATAATTTTTCGGATACCATAGATTATTCAATAAAAAATACATAAAATCGTTTGTAAAATTAGTTTCGGAAGGTTACCGAATGCTGATAATATCCTAATATTTAACATATCCAAACTTTTTGACAATTATTCCTATATACAAAAATTTTGGTAACCATAAAGTTGAAGAATTTGTTAATATTTCATAATTTTTGGATGTGGTAATCGGTATTTTATTTCATATTTGTTATTATTCCGAAAACTATTCGTTATTATTTGTTATTATTCTAAAAACTATTTTTTATTATTTCAAAAAATTGGAATGATATTATTTTAATTAAACCATATATGCAAAAATTATGGTAACCATAAACCTTAAGGGATAAGATCTTTTAAAAATTAGAAGATATGAATATTGATAAATATTCATATTTTTATGTTCTATATATTTCCATATATTTCCAAAAATAGGTAATTAATATATAAAAAATTGGTAATTGGTTTTAAAAATCTGAACTTTGAACTAAATTTAAAATATATTCTTCAAAAAAAGTTGGAACTAACAATCGGTTGGATCTAAATTTTTGGTTAACATTTATATTTAATAGTTTTATAAGGAAATTAGTATATAAAAATAAGAAATTATTATGTTAACTTAAAAAATCGGTAATATTATTAGTTATAAAAATCAGTTTTATTTACGAGATAATTTAGTTGATAATAATATTTATTTCGAATATGGAAATTATTAGTCTAGATAATTTACTTGATAATTATTGTTTCTTTAAACAAAAAAACAAATATTTTCGAATATGTAATTAGTATTAAAAATTGGAACTTTTATCTTCTTGTGTATAATCTCCTATATATTATTTGGAAAGTACACTTATAAATAAATATTAAAAGTGCTAATATTTACGTCACATTGCCATTACTTCAAATAACAAATTTTAGTTTCTCATTAACGGTATTTTAGTCATTAGTTATTATGTAATCATTTAATTAAATCATGGCCATCGATTTTAATAATCGGATTATAAAATTGAATTAGATTTTTTTGGTAAGATTTTGTCAGTGATTTTATCAGAAAAATTAATTTAACAATTGTTTTAATTAGTATCATTGCGATTACCTTTTTTAAAAAAAAAAATTCTGATTCAAAATAAATATTGATCGGTTAGTTATAAGCAATAATAGTAAAAAACGATTTTCTTAATTTAAAAAATTGAATTAGGATTTCTGTTTTTGGCCAAGATATGGATTGATATCTTTACTGATTTTGTTTTTCCATATTAAAATTTTTGTTTTAATTCTGTGTAATATAATATACGGCCAAGATTTAAGATTAAAACTTGGATCTAATTTTTCTGATAAAATCACTGACAAAATCTTACCAAAAAAAATCTAATTCAATTTTATAATTTAACACTAAGAATCAAAAACATTAAAGATAAAGATTTCGGCCAAGTACATTTCTGTCAAAAATTTAAAACCATTTAAATCATCTTGGTGTATTAGAGTTAAAATACTCCATTCTTTGATGCATTATGCCAAGGAACAAAAATATTTTTTGAGATGATTTTGTAAGTTTCACTCGCGTTTTAATATGTTTAATATAATGTAATATTTATGATATTATGATAAATATTAATGTTTATTTGTGTCTATATTTTCAGGGTAACAAAATTCAAGTAAAGATTAAGAAATAGCATATCTTAAAATTTCAATTTAATGTTAAGAAATATTAATGTTTTTACCTTTGTGTTTAGTTTTCAGATTACTTTTAAAATATGAATTTAATATGTTCATATATGAAAATTTCAATCCGTACTTATGCACGGGATATATTCTAGTATATATATATAATTCGTGGTTTCGAAAATTGGATGTAAAAGTACACTCAGATTTTTATTTCTCTTATCTGTATTCTCTGTTCCCAGTATTTCGACTTTGACTTCTCCAAGATACGCAAGGATTCCATTCCAGTTTAAAACAAGTAATTTTCGATGACAATTACTTGACTCACGAACCTGATACCAATGGAGCTTTAACGACTAACGAGGTTGACTATAAAAAAAGTACAATGACGACCAGGTTTGTTAAACTCTATCTACATAAAACTAATTACATCTGTAGATGCTGACTTTACTTACTTTGGTTTGTTTTGTGGCATCTGTAGATGCTGACCTTACTTAGATTGGTTTGTTTTGTGGCAAAAATGGGAACAAAACTTGAGGTAGTCAATGTTTTGAAAGTCAATCATCATCCTGGAAGGGGACACACGCTCTACAATCACGTTTGAGGCCAAAAATGCTACTCAGCTTCACCCAAAGGCCTTTCAAACTATAATTTCTTACCTTCCTATAGATATCAGGATCATATCGTGCAAGCCTAAACCATGACATAACAAAAGGTTATTCAATCTTCTCAAACTTCACCTGTTTAGGCATTGCTTGTTACTCAAATCCCTGTCTGAAAATTTCAAATAATAATCACACAATTGAATAAAATAAATGAAATGAAACTGTGAAAAATGAAAATTATTGAAACTACGGTAAGTAAACAAGAATTAACTTTTGTTTCCAATCTCTATAATGAAATACAAAACTCACTACGTATATTGAACAAAAGATCTCCACAAACGGAGACTAAGAGATCTAGATGAAGTGAAACAAAAATGCTAAAATATTTATCGTAAAAACAAAACAACATTTTATCTATTGTGAAGCGGGTTTGGTCCCGCAGGAGCTTCTCTACCGGAAACTCCATAAATTAGGTCGTACTTATCGCCAGAGTGCATCACCGTTAACATTCTCTCCACGGCAAATCCCCGCCGCCAAAACTTTTCATAGAACTCAGCCGTCGAGTAGTGCATCGGAATCTCCGTCTTTGCAGTTGTTATACGAAGATGACGGCCGTCGGAGAGGTAAAGTCCGGCGATGAATACGAGCATGACAATTCGAGATGATAATCTTTGGCTCCACGATTTCATTTTTTTTTTCTTTTTCTCTTGCTATCTCTCTCACCCTTTTGTGGGTTTTCTTGATTTAAGAGCCAATGAGTTAGGCAGAGATTTATATTAAAATAAAAGACGAGGCATGTTCATGATTATTGATTGACCTATGAATTAATCAAAAACTGGAGGTAATATGTGAAAAGTCGAAAGTAGCCTCTTTACGTGCTAAAGATTTTATATTTAGGTATACGTATAAAACTGATTCGAGATTTGTCTAGTTTGACGAAATCATATATTTGATGAGAAAACTATTTGTATTAATGTATATTTCATCATTTTACTGATATAACAAAATAATTTATGTAATTTTGTTGTCTTATAATTACATTTTCTTACATATATAACTGTTTTCAACTATTTCGCTATTTATGGTACTGTGTTACTAACTCTTAGTCGATATAATAACATATTAATATTGTAATATAAGATATGAATAAAAATCCGCATCTATTACAATATCTTGTCTAGAAATGGTGAAATCTAAGCGGTGTTTGGTGAATTTTCTTTTCTATTATGCCTACTTGTCCCAAAATCCAATTCTAAAACAGTAATAATGACCTTCTCTTTTGTTACTTATGTTTTGTTTAGTCTTCTTGTTTCATGTGTTGGCGAGGACGTAGAGGAGATGGAAGTGTTGTTGCTTTTCACACACGACATAAATTGAACAGAAGGGTATTTATGTAAAACCATAATCCCCCTGGGCTAGATGGAGAGTGCTCGCGTGGAACACAGGTTACCAAAGTCGACGGTCTTTGTCTCTTTGATCATGCCGTTGACTTTTATATCATTTGTTAATTTAAACTTAACCATCAAATTATATACCCGCAACAGTACTATTCTATATGAATAAACTACATATCATATTCATACAAAATTGTTAATCCATTCAATATTTGGCATGTTCTTCACCAGAATTTTGTTATTGACAAGTCAAACTGTCTACACGATATAAATCTAACCAAATATATAACTCACGTTAATATGTTTCGTAATCACGTTACTAATGGGTTATTTTATAAATTTGTTTCAGTAGTTACTAGCTAATGGGTCAGCACTTTTTTTGTGTGTGTAAAGAGTCGTGACATCTACTACTGAAACTCACATTTATAAATTTAAGGTTTAAATTTTAACCATTTTAGAAGATATTTATTCAGTAAATAAGAAATAAGTAGATATAATTTTTTTCCGCCAAAAAAAAAAAAAAAAAAAAACCAATTTTGTGGCATAACCTGCCAACAACTTCTTTTACCAAATATATCAACCAAATAAGCTAATCAATTGCGTAAAGTGGCAGCTTTTATTTTTCAGAGAAAAGAACAAAAGCTATAAATCAAAGGATTTTAGTCGACAATTTAAATGATATAAAACTTAAAAACCACCAAATTTCGTGACATTATATTAATTAACTATGAATGATGTGTTGACCTTGTTTTTTATTTCGTGGCAGATTGTCTATGGGAAGCTTGAATGTTGAAAAACAGTTAGAGGTTGCCCAATCATCAAATAAATTCCATAACAAAATTTGATTATTAGATCTCTGAGTAGATAAAAGTTGAATAGTTCAAATGGTTTGCACTAGTGTTTAAAGACTTTGTATTATGCATACTTGATCTTCTTTTCTTATTTTCCTATCATTTTCATGACAAAATAAATAGCCACTCACAGGTGTTAGGGAAAATTGACTTTTTCATATCCCACAATTCAACTATGTTGAATTTATGCTCCGACTTTATCATAGTGCTAAAACGTACACGATCTAACATAAATTTGAATTTAAATATCCGACTTTATATTTTGTGCGATGTCATACAAATTGACTAACACCGTTAGCGAACCGTCAACAAAAAATGACATGGATTTTGACGTATCCAAAACGACGTTCGTTTTGGGGCAAAACTCAAAATTGAAAATAAAGCAAAAACGACACCGTGCCATTACCAAAGGAAAACAAAAATAAAAAAAGCCCAGCAGTATCTAGAGTAATTGATCTCAACCGTCCGATCATCCATCTGCCTTCACCGTTCACCAATCCCATACACAAATTTCTTTTGCCGTTTCTCGCTCCCCTCTCTCTCTGGATCTCGCCGGCTTGCAGTTCTCTTGGGTGGCGAGTGTTTCTTCTGATTTTTTACATATTTTTTTTTTCCATCGAATTTCCGGTTTACTTTGATTTCGGGGCTGCGTAATTCTCGATCTTCTGGTTTCGAATCGTGTTTTTTTTTTTTGGGTATAGTTTTGATTTCATTTGTGTATTTCTATGTTATGTATTCGAAAAACTTTGTATTTGTGACAACATATGAACCAAATCTTGAAAGCTGACCTTTGGCAAATTACTTTCTTTCCCAAATCCAATGGGAATGTCATAAGTTCCAAGCGTAGCAACAGCCTGCAATTCGTGGAACATAAATGATAAAAAGATTTCATATACCACAAGTAAAACAAACATTTTCCAGTTTCCTAAATTGATTCTGATCTAACAAAACTTTGACTGAAAATTCGAACTCGGACAGAAATTTATACTCACATTAAAGTTCAAAACTTTAGCAAACATCCAGAGAGTAATTGTGACGGAAACATCAGATACGAAAAAACCCGGAAAGAAAATGATAAACTCCAAGCTAGAAACTCAGCAAAACCAACAAAAGTTGCATCCTTTACAACAGCTAAAATGTCGAAGTTCTAAACCCATAACCATAAATCACCAGACTCGTTAAACGTCCGGCGAAATTCACCATGGAAGAGCTTATCTCGGAGTTCTCCAGCCGTGAATTTCCGGTAACTTTCGTCTGCGCCGGTAATCGCCGGAAGGAACAGAACATGGTGAAACAAACAATCGGATTCAATTGGGATCCGCCGGAGTATCAACTTCTCTCTGGAAAGGTGTTCCGTTAAGCGAAATCCTCCATCGTTGCGGGATCTATAGCCGGAGAGGCGGCGTGTTAACGTTTGCTTTGAAGGAGCGGAGTCGTTCAATACCCAGCCTGAAATGGAGAAGAAATAAGAGACGACGTCGGTTGGAGACAGTTGGATTCTCACTTTACAGAAAAACGACGTCTTAGGCCACATAAGCAACGGTGTCGTTTTTGCCTTATTTTCGATTTTGAGTATTGTCCAAAACGACGTCGTTTTGGACACGTCGGAATCCACGTCGTCAACGGAAGTCCACTAACGGTGTTAGTCGATTTGTATGAAATCGAACAAAATATAAATTCGGATATTGAAATTCAACTTTATGTTAGATCGTGTATGTTTTAGCACTGTGGTAAAGTTGGAATATAAATTCAACATAGTTGAATTGTGGAATATGAAAAAGCCATTTTTCCGTGCCTTAAGTGAGTTACCAATTGTGTTAGCCTGCTTTTGACAATTTTCACAATCCTCTATTTAAACAATTTCATAACTCTGCTTTTACAGTTCTCTTGTTCTGTATAATCTACTTCGTACCTCAAAGGAGAAGTGTTTCTATATTTTCCCAGTTTCTAGCTTTTATGGGGAAATTGTTTTCACATCATAAAAGCTCAGAATATATTACATTAGAAATGATATAATATTGTTGTACACTTACTACATAAGTCTTTGAGTGATACCACTTTGAAGAATACAAAAAAAAATTAATGGAATCATTCATCCATTCTTCAAAATGTTCTCATTCTACTCTGTTGGTGCAAGACATGATTGTAGATTTCATCTCTTCTTTGCTCAACGATGCTTCAACAATAAGCTGCAAATAAACAGTAAACAAAAAAAACTGAATCATCCAAGATTCATAAACAAAAATTATAAATTAGATCTTTCTCTTTCTTTCTTTTACCTCTTGTACTCTATTTCCAGCTCGAGCAAGCAATTTGTATTGGTTCTCAAACACTGGAGCCATGTAAACCTACAAAGAGAGAAAGAAAACAAAACCAGAGATCTTAGATTTTGATCAAAACATAGAAACTTCACATTTTTCGCTAAGGATCACAACAGTTTTAAAGTGTTAAAGTCTCAGCGGTTTGGTCTGTTAGATGTTTTCGTGTTTAATATATGCATTTAGGCGATTAAACTGTGTACCTGAAACGTTGGAGCAAGACCCGGGCTCAAGAAGAAACGACTTTTTGAAACTGATTGGATTCCTTCAACCATTTTAAGCTCTTTGATCAGAGATTCCACATCAGGCCACTGTAGAAGAAATTTTTCAGAAAACCGTAATACTGGTTTGATCACGAATGTCATAGTAGGTCTTTAATACCTCAGCGTCGAGCTCTGCTGCTTGTAATCTCCCCCCCAACTGATCATTATCACCACTAACTACAGATTCTAAGGCTTCGGTTAGAGGATCAGGCTACATAAAGACATCAAACGGGTTTAGATATATATCAAATGAGTTACTGATTTCTACAAGATAAACTTTTAAGATATCTTTCTCACCGTGATTTCTTTTAGCGACAAGAAGATACGTTCAAGAGCAAAATCTAGCTGGTGCACTTTCGCTTCCACTATCTGATAACACCAAAAAGAAACGTTTGTCAAACAGTTTCATTCCTTAGCAGCGTTTACGATAGTTCGAGATATTACCTGACCAATCTTGAAATATGAGGCAGGGTCTAATGTTGCATCCCATGAAACTTCTGATTGGTGAACCAATGCAGCGACACCTTCTAGCTGTTTCAACCAGACTTTTTAGCTTTACACAACAAACTGGTTTCTGTTCTTGCGGGTCTATTAGCACGAAGTTACTACAAACATATGATAAACTCCGGTATAGTACCTCACAGAAAATACCAAAATAGGTAATTTTCTTGATGCAGCATTTCACAACATCCCCAACACGAAGCTTAGCCATAAGATTTCGTTTTTTCTCAACTTCCTCTTCATTTTCTCTCGGCCTCATTGAAAATATAAGCTTCCTTGAGTTTCGATTAGCCATAACAACATTCACTTTGATTTTCTGCGTTGATTTAAAATGTTTAGGGAGGAAAAACAAGCATTTCCATGTATGATAATAAAAGTTATAGATTTTTTGTCAAACCTGGCCAACATAAGATGACAGGAACTTCTGCTTTTCTCCGTCATATACCATAAGAAGATCTTCCAGCTTCATATCAGAAGAAACTTCTCCGTTGATCGTCTTAACAACTTCAGAATCTAAGCTTGAATCTGGAGATGGAGCTTTACTTGTGACATCTTGACCTCCAATTACCCCAAGGTTTTGTCGATACAGTGATGGATCTATACCTTTTCTTCTTAACCATGATTCAAATGCGAGAAACTTCCATTTTGCTGCAAGGTTCCGGTAGGGTAAAAATCCGATCAAAGATCCATAGGAAACCTGAACAAAGAGATTATAAATGGTATTAAAAAAATAATTAGTAGAGCAAAATGGGATGAAACCAGAAATGAGTACAGATCTTACTTACAGCAAATCCTTTAGTGCTTGAACTTATTAGCTCAACATCTGCTCGTAATTCTGTTTTAACAAGAGACTCTGCCTTATTCCAATCATTTTCCTATAAAAATCACACAAAACGAGTTTATCATATGCCTCTTATCTTATGAACGAATAAATAGTAAAAGAGTGTTAGTTTTGAACCTCCAAGGACGATCTGGTAGGAGGGCCCTTGAGCTCAACAGAGACCTGACGACCTTCATGGTTCACGATTAATGGTTGTCCTCTGTTTGAAACTGATGGCTCTGCAGAAGACGGATCTAATCTATAACAAAAGTAACCAGTCAGTCAAAACTGGAAGAAAGGAGAAAGAAAGCACAATTCCACAAAATCAAGATACTAAACCAGAACTAACCTTTGTGGTTTCCCTTGTAAAGAAGCTTCTACGATGGTTTGAGAAATTTGTTTCGAAGGAATTCTCTCGAGTGGATCACTGTTACTGATTTTCTCCTCAGAGGATCCAGAGGACATCTCGCTATTAAGCTGTACTTCTTGATAAAACAAGAAACATATGAATCAGGTCCATGTTAGACTATTTTTCAAAGGTCTTAGTTTGTGTCTATACCAGTTGGAATTGAGTTATTTTCGGTCTCTGATGATTCCACAGCTCCGCTATCTCCAACTTCCTCTTCTACTACGTTCTCAGGCTCGGGACCTTCCTCTTCAACGTTCACAGGTTCGGGCCTCGCTTCTGGCTTATCCAAAAGAGTATACTCTGAATATACTCCATCTTGTTGTTCTCCTTCCTCCATAGTTAACCCATTAGAGAGAAGCTTATCTTCAGAACTTTCCTCTTCCGCATCTACGCTCACTGGTTCCGGTTTTCTCAACAATGTCATGTCACTAAATCTCTCATTTTCCCTCTCATTCCTCACTTTCAGAGTCAGATTCGGTTTCAACCGCAACTTAGACTCCTCATGGTCGTCATTACTCGCATAAAACGAACTCGGCTTTCTCAATATAACATTAGGCAATCTCTGCACTTTTGGAGCAGCAGCTTCCAATGGCTTCTTCAAAACAGGGTTTGGCTTGTTCATCACAGGCTTTTCGAACTTGACTCCGTCTTTCGGAACAGGCTTTACCAATTTCAATCCATCCAGTGAACTAGATTTCTTCTTCTTATCCTTTGACCAATCCAATGGTATCTCTTCAACTTCAGCAATTTTACCTTTATTCTTGTAGAAAGATTTCTCAACTTCATTGAAAGAAGCCTCTGGATTCACTTTTCTAGCCACTATCTGTACAATTTCATCATTAAAATCCTCAGAAGGTACATACATCATTAGATGGGTCTGAAGAGAATCAATAGACATAAAAATCGAATTTAATTTCAAAAATTCAAAAGAACCATTTTGACAGAATCTCACCTTAGCCAAAGTCAATTTCGGGTCTTCGCCGAGTAAACGGCCGAATTTGAGCTCCATTTGATCCCATTCGTTGAGCTGAGGCTCTTCCTTTTTCGAAGCAGAAACCAAAAATTTCTTCTGTTTAGCTAATAAATTATCCCGGTTTCTTCTCACTCTAACCCTAGAAGGAAATAACGGGAAGTTTCCGGCGATAGAAGCAACGGGTGCGACGGCGGAAGCGGAAGAGGATAAGGCGAGAGCGTCCATTTCCCGATTAAGCCCAAAGATAATAATTCCTCCGAATGAGAATCATGGGTTCGATCAAAATCTCGACTTTCGTTTAACTCGAGTGAGACTGTGTCTCTCGAGCTCTGTCTCTCACTCTCGCTCTATGTGGACTATTATTACAGAGAGAAGAAATGGCTATGGCGGATGAAGGAGCTTTATCAGTTTAGCTTTGCAATATTTCGCTTCCTGGTTAAACCAGTAAGGTAATGACACGTGGTTGATGAAGGAGCAACAAGAAAATAGCGATTGCCTTTTAACGTTTTTCCGTTCTTTCGTTTTATACATGAACATCACGTCGTTTTAACTTTGCTTGAACGTCAACCATTTCTCATATAGACGACGTAAATTCGTTTGAAAACATAGGGTAAAAGTGTCATTTAGCTGAGATGTGAAAAATGACAAGGAGCTGAATGTAAAGAGGCGTTACGTTACGTTCTTCGGTGGTTTTCATTCTGAAAACAGTATACACTTGTGGCCTCACGGTTTACGGCTCCTCGGACAGTTTTTAGAAGTTTTTATTGGTTCATTGATTTATAAATCCATATGGAATTTGAAAATTCTTATTGATTTTGAAATCAAGACATATGAATTTTAAAATAACATGATTTAATCACGGATTTGAATCATTCTATTTTTCACTTTCAAATCCATTCAAAACCATTTAAAATCTAATATGGATTTTGAAATCCAACATTAAATCATTAAATGAATAACACATGATTTTAACTAGTATTTAAAAATCAATGAATGAATAACACGTGATTTCAACAAGAATTTTAAATTCAATAAACCAATAACACATGATTTTGCTTTGAATTTCTAAATCAGTTAAAATCCATGAACCAATAAATCCTTTTTAGATTTTTGAGTAATATTTAATTCTAATGAAGTTTTAATTTTCACATGCTTTAGTAGATTCTCGAGATTACCAATCATATCCAATGGTGCTTTTTAACAATGTTTGAATAGACAATTGTTTCTTTTTTTTTTTAAATTGCTTTGCTTTAGCCATTATTATAAAGGGACCAATTGTGATATGAATTTTTTTTTTTTTCATTAATCTTTCATTAAAGATACTATGAGCTATTAAAGGTCAACATGGTCACAAGAACCCAACAGTTCTCAACGAGATACCAAGACCACCACATATCAATCCAACAAGCGGAATTGAGGGACTTAGCCATTTATGCATCAAAGTTTCTATATTTCAATAAAATAATAACAACCTAGATGACTAACCAAGACGGTCGCGAGGACCAAACAAAATACAAACCTACTATACTAAAACTCCACCAAGCCGGCTTGGACATGAAGAAAAGCGACGAATCGAATCTCATTCCCGGAGAGATAAATGCAGCGCTGCAGAGACACATAAAAGCCGACATGCTACATCTTCAATTGACTCTAAAAACGATAACCCGACAGCGAGAATTAGCAAGTAGGAAAGCCAAGATAGGCAGAGGCCTGAAGCCACACTAACACCATGAACCAAGATAAGATTTGTGTGAAAGTCCCAAACGAGCTTAAACACGAGTAAGAGAGAGCGGCAAAAATGACGGCAAAGATTCTTGTCCTCAAAGAAAATCAACCTCCATACCAAGACAAACTCAAACTCAAGATTAAACTTGATAACAAACCATGAAGCCCGAGAACAATCCAGGGACGGATCAATTCTACTAGTTTACTACTAGCCAAACTTCCACACATGCCAAATCCACCGAATAACCAAAAAACTAGTGAGAGAAGCTGCAATTGAGAATTCTAAGTAATAGAAACCTAAGCTAGTCCTCGAGCCTAAAATAACCATACAAAGAGCTTCTCAAAAACAACCACTTCAACTGACATTGGTTACCCGTTCCAGACGAAGGGAGAGTGGCCCGAAAACCTATCGCGGCCACCACCAAATCTGCTTGTCTTGAGCCGAACCCACCACCGAACACCAACCAAACAGAGGTAGAAGAGAGACCCTCTAGGGTCGACAACTATCTCCAACTACCAAAGCTGTTCAAGACACCGCAACACCACCTGAGATCACAGACATGGAGAAGCGATGGCCTAAACTTCCTAGGCAACTCCGATCGAGACAAGACAAACAAAGAGACTACGGCAGGGAAAACTGAGAGACAGAGAAGGGAGAAAGGCGGCGGAGGCGGAGGCAACGGAGTCCTTCAGCTCCGACAAAGCAAACGTCGGAGCAACCACCAGATTCTTCAAATCTGAACTCCATAGCCAATTTACGAAACGCCGAAAAGAGAAAGAGAAGAACGGAAGAAGGGAAAGGTCGGGCCGGCGCTAGCGCTGGAGGAGCCGTCGGCGCCGGCAGAGAAGCTAATAGATCTGGTGCTTTTGTTCGACGGCGGCGGCTTGCTAAGCGAGGAGAAAAGGGCGAACTAGCAATTGTTTTCTAATTTTTGAAACTTTTTTATGTTGGGATAATTGGATGATATGAATTTCTCTTGCAATCAATTATAACGTACAATTTCATTCTTTGTATTTATTTATATTTTATTTGACTCACTCAATATAAGTAGATCACTCAATATAAATAGTTAAATATACGTGATGTAATAAATATATTTTAAATATGTATTCAGCCAAAGTTGCACCAAAAAGATCATCTTTTAATCAGAAGAATTGGTTCTATCATGTCACTTTTGAAAAAAGAATCCATCGAATCCATGAAAACTAGGTTCTATATTATGACAAAAGAAAAAAGAAAAAATTATAACTGATGCAAATATGACAAAATTAATTATGATAAAAAAAAAAAGAACAAATATACAAAATAACCAACACAAAACACTTTTTGGTTATCTATTATATTATTTCACAACATAAAATAACCAGCATTCACCACGTGTACACATCTAGAATAAGGGGCAAAACATCTTTTACGGAAAACATTTTAAATAAATCTGTGTAAGTTAGTTAATATATGTGCAAAACATGGAACCTAACGCCCACAGTTTTTCCCCATCTATAAATGTTATACTTTAGTTTCAGCCTCTTCACTTCAATTACATCAACAAACTGCAAACTCTGAATCAAAACATTTATTTCATAATCATTACCCTAAAACACCCCCAAAGGTTTTCTACTTCTTGAATCCCTTTCAACAAACCAATGGATGTCTTTATATCTGAAGAGTATGTCAACCGCCGGAGAATGGAGAAAAAAGCTGCCGCCGTTACCGGAACAAACATGATGTTTGGCTCTGGTTCAAGCAAGAGACCGGAGAAGAGAAATAGTAATCCTCGGATATCGGTATCTCGGCCGGAGAATGAGTTTCTGGTCACCGGCGGTGGTATTTATGAGAGTTTTGTGTTTCAATGCTTCTCGCCGTAAAAAGCAAATCGTTTGCGTTTAGCGATCAAAATGCAGGTGCAATGCATGGACAGTTTTATTAATTGTATAGCTTTTGTATGTCTTGGTTTTAACATTTACTTAAAATTAGTATATTGTTTTTTTTCTTAACAACGTGTTTTTTTTAGTTGTGATTCATCATTCAGATTTCATGTTTACCAAAGAGTAGTGATTTGTGAATAACAACACATAATTAAGAACATAAAAAAAAAACACGTTTTTTTTTTTTTTTTTTTTTTGAATACTCTTTGGTAAACATGAAATCTGAATGATGAATCACAACTATAGAATAGCTCTTTTTATCAAAAATATTAAAAAATATACAATAGATAAATTATAGAAAATTAAATAAGATATGTCAAATAAAATTACAGAATTATTAAACGACATAATTATTTTAATCACAGAATAAATAGTAGTATGATAATAAATGAAATTTGGAACAAAAAAACATCTATAACTATAAAGTTATAGAATTTGGAATCAAAATTTCAAAACCGATAAATAATGAAATTAAGGATTTTCTAGGTCAGTGGTAGTTGGTAGAGCTGACGATCAGAAGCTACGGAGAAGACTGCGAGATCGCCAGATTAGTAGAGGCTAGAAGTAACATTTGGTTAGATTTTGGCTTGGTTTAGAAAGAACATACCAAATTCAATTCAGATGGCTCAGTCTCGAATTTTTCATAGGTTACCAAAAACTCACCACAGTCGAACCAAAATCAGATAATGACTGGTTATTTCGAACAAAACACTTTCGGTTATGTTTTTGTGATTGCTGACTTGTTAACATTGGTAAAGATAAACCAGTTTGTAATGAAAAATTGGACTTGTATTTGGTGAGGTGTGCCAGGCCCTCCCAATAGTGCAAAACAAAGGCGACACGTGAGAGTCCAATCAGCAAGCCGACTTGGCGAACTCTCCCCCATAAATAAATAGAGTTACAACCCAATTAAACCCGTGTATGCATAGAAACTTCGTTTTCATATTTAGTGGGATGAGCCAGGCCCGTGCAGTAGTGCAACGCATGGACGACTCACGAAAGCTCAGATAGCAAGCTATCTTAACGAGCTTTCTCCCTTAAAAAATAGAGTTAATATCGTGTGGGCCGATGGCCCACATATCAGATATTAAACTGATAAGAACAGATACTACACTTGATCTTAGCCAAAAGGCCGAGAAAGGTATGATTTGAATGATAGCTCCTGAATTATTTTTATATGCCTCATGTGAGAGCGAGCGAATCCGGAACTATCGATGTGGGACTTTGGAAAATAACTCGAATGAGGTAATCGAGTATTTAAAATTCCGGCCCAATTTCAATATTGAGAGTTAGCCCAGTTACTGTTTGACGACTAGATCCCCAAACCCAAATACACAATACTTGAATAAAATAATTGTACAGTTCGATTTTCTTAACCAAATACAGTACGTGTAATTTAGCTATCTATCTCCATGTAGAATTTTCGTTTAGTTTCACTACAAAAAATGAGGCATATTGCATCAATTATTTAGTGTCAGAAAATTAGCTGATGCTAATTAGTATCACTTAAAAATAAGTGATGTAAAAATTATATATTTTAACATCAATTATTATAATTGATGTCAATATTAACTCATTTAGCATCAAATTAAATGAAACTGATGTAAATCAATATTAATTTGTATCGCTTAAAATAAATCGACATAAATACTAAATTTTACATCAATTAAATAAAGTTGCAAATTTTGTGTCTATAAATAAGTGATGCTAACTTAGTTAAAAACGATTGGTAAAATAAACTATTTAAATTAGCAAAAAAAAAAAAATTACCAGTAAAAAATTTCATAAAAATATTAAAACATATTTAATAGAAATGATGAATATTTTAAGGTTAATAAGACTGTCTCATAATGACTGTAATATTTTCTAGTTTTCACTAAAAATTTTCACTATTAATTATTATATTTCTACTAAATTTTACTTAAAACATTTTTTTTTTTTGTAGTAAATATTAAAACGTATATGAATGTAATGAGAGAGAGAGAGAGAGAACCAAAATGGTGTTAATAAAATGCATCCAAACAAAGGTTTAACCAAAATCAAACAGATGCTAGGCTCAAACGATAAATCATTCTCGGCCCAAAGTTCAATAAGAACGTGAGCAACATGATTTTAGTGACACGTGACTTTACTTAAGTGAAAAGGAAAAAAAAAAAAAAAAGACAGCCTGGCACTTCCATAAAAAGTCACCTCATCTTTTGATTTTTTTTTGTTTTTGTTTTTCCGATAATCCCAAACTCTATGATTTGACAAAAGAAAAGAAATGAGCTACGAGAAAGTTCCACCGGAATCGTATCCTCCTCCTCCAGGTTTGTTCATATTCACTTCGATTCGATTCCTTACTTTTTTGATTCTCTGATTTTGAACGATTTCTAATTATTATTTTCTTAGGATACCAATCTCACTATCCACCTCCGGGTTATCCATCAGCACCGCCGCCGCCGGGATATCCTTCTCCTCCGTCACATCACGAAGGATATCCTCCACCTCAGCCTTACGGAGGATATCCACCACCGTCTTCACGTCCTTACGAAGGCGGTTATCAAGGTTACTTTTCCGGAGGAGGTTATCCTCATCATCATCAGGGACCGCCACCTCCTCCTCCTCCGCCGCAAAATTTCAATCACTGCCATCACGATTATCACCATTACCAAGATTCTGACTCTGGTTGCTCCTCTTTTCTCCGTGGCTGGTTCGTTTCTCTACTCTACTCTTCCCGCCTTTAATTTACTTTATTACTTTCCAGAATCATTATTTCCGTTTACTTTCATTATTCGATTCTTGTGTTTTTTTTAGTCAATCTTGTTAACTCATTTTAAAGCTATGATTTTATTGAGCTTTATGTTGGCTTTTTTTTCCGATTCTCTTTTGACAGTTGATTGATCTGTAACAGTTTAGGAGCAACGTATGGTTTTTAAGGATCACTAGTTATGTTTAAGGTTCATTGAACAAGGAATTTCGGAATATTATGATCAAATGATCCTGATCAGAACCAGATTCCTTTGAGTTGATTTATGTATAAGTCATAACGTTAGTTGAATTTGGACAACTACTGCGAAGCTCAGAGTTCCGTTGGGAACCCAGACTTGACTTCTTTTTCATTTTGTTTGGTGGCCATAGATCGGAATTTTAGAGCAATATATTCGTATTAATCCTTAGCTTTAGTTCTCTCAGTGCTTTGCTGATCTTCTAAGGAGGGTTTTTGTCATCTATGATGTGTTTAGAGCTATTCATGTATAGACACTTTTTTTTTTTCCATCTTGTGACACTCCTGTAATTGGATTTTGGACATGATCTTTTACTTTTCAATGGATCTAGTGGCTCTCTTAAGAACTACCTAATGGCTATTATTTTAGATTCTTAACCCCAAAATATCTGTATAACATCTCTAGATAATGTAGAATTCTGAAATTCCAGTGTCTATATCACTCTAATGAAGCTTTATTTTATATTTTAAATAGTAACAGAGTTGTGATTAACCTCAAGTAGCCTAAATCATGTTGTTACGACTTGCGATTAACGGAATCTTTTTCTTTACTGGGTTGCACATTGCAGTCTTGCTGCTCTCTGCTGCTGCTGTGTGTTGGAGGAATGCTGCTTCTGAGAATGCCCGTCTCTACGGATTTCGTCATTTACAGTCAACATTTTATGTCCAATCGAAGAGATATGCCATAACTCTCTATGTCTTTATGTACTATCATGTCATTTACAGTCAACATTATATGTCCAATCGAAGACATATGCCATAACTCTCTATGTCTTATGTACTATCATGTTCATTGTCTGTTAATGTTTACCTCTTTGTTTGAGAGTGCACTCATCCAGAGCATGGATGGATTAGACAAGTACGTTTCTTGTGGATGTTCTTTGTAATTTTTATGTCATATTTGGAAAACGTGTGTGAGATATTTTACCCAAACTTCAGTTCTTTCAAAGACTGAATTATTGTATAATAAAAAATGCATCATTTTTATTTATTCCTTTTTGTTCGTTATATTCACAAGTTTGATAAACGCAAAATCTGGTACCCTACATTGAAGGCAGATCAAAACAAGCAAGTAGAATGTAACTAAATATGAGCACAAAGAAAAGGTTGAAAACACATGAAGCTTCTCAGAAATAAGTTCTTGTCTGAAGCAAAGTACACCTAAAATTGGAGAAAGAGCTAACGAACAATATCAAAAGCCTAAAACAAAAACCAACATGTACCATAGAGAGGTCCACGATGGTCCGGTTGGATGGAGTGGAGACTAAAGAATCCTAACATATGGCGGTGCATCTTTTCTAGTCCCAACCACTGTTCGGTAGAGGTAAAGTTTATCAACCTTCTCTCTTTCGTCTTCTTCATTCCGCTCCATCCGATTATTCTCATTCTCATTGATGATCTCTACATTGAGCCGTGGCGAATTCTGCGCCAGCCTCTTGCAGCCACCGAGTGTTACTTCACAAGACGACATCCAAAGGGATCGCATTCTTTCGTACTTACCCACGTCAGCAAGAAGCGCCACATTCCCAAATGGACTGTCTCTTATCTCCAGCTTCCTCAGCTTTTTGCATCCATTCAACACATAGAGCATTCCTTTGTCAGTGTCCCCCGCAAAAGCTATCGAAAGCATCTCGAGCTGTTCTGCATACATACCGATGTAGAGGAAGACTTGATCCGTTAAGAGACCGGAGACAGAGAGTCGTCTTAGCCCCGTGCAAGCTTGTACGATTGCACCAAAGCCCTCGTCTAGTGATTGAGATGTGATGTGGTCGGGTTTGTGTGGCTCGAGGATGCATAGCCTGAACCGGATGAAGTTAGGGCAGTTTTTGGCCACGGTTATGAGCGCCGCATTTGTCATCTGTTTGCAGAAGTATAGAATCGAATGAAGTTTAGGGCAACCTGCGGAGATCGCAACTAGTCCGACCTCAGTCACAGCTGCGTTGTTGTCTTCTTCACCGTGTACATCAGAGGGAAAAACTCTTAGCTCTTGCAACTCTTTGCATGTGGCAGCTACGACCACAAGTCCTTTGTCGCCAATACTATCCAATATCTGTAGGAACCGCAAAAAAACAACTGTTAAATAATAAACCCATTTTTTGTTGGGTTAGCAAGTTAGTTCTTTTTTCAGGACGGTGAAAAGAGAAACCGAGATCAAACTTACCCATAACCGTTGAAGTCTCTTGCAAAGCTGAATAAGCTTAATGAGGTGGTTGCCTTGGATCTCGGCTGCATAGCTGAGGTTCAAGGAGATAACGTTTTGGCAAATCGGGTAGAATGCTGGGAGGCAGAGTGGAGCAACCTCTAAAAAGCCCGACAAACTCCTTAACGCGGTGCATTTCTTTATGGCAGCCATGAGTTTCGTAAAAGAATCTGGATCTGGCTCATTCTCATAAGACCCTACTCCTAAGTCCACTAGCTGCGGCGCACAACTCATTAACCTTGCGAGTGCGTCAAGCGGTACTGCACGGTTTAGCTTCAAGCTCTTCAGGTTTGGTGACCTTGCAACAAGCCTCTCTAGAGCAGCCACATTGGTTTCTCCTTTAAGACAGGCGAAATTCAACGAGATAAGAGTGGTGCAGCTGTCTGGAAAACAGTTCAGCCATTGACCTCTGTGATCATCAATTTCATTCTCTTGCAGGTCCAGCTCACGAAGATGCCTAATAAGAAAAACAACAAATTTTGTAAACGACTTAAAACCCTTCAGAAACGCCAGTAAAGGGAAGGCCTTCACTGCAGAAACTCAAATCCTAGAGAAACCATTGCCAATCAAAAGAACGTGAACTCCTCATATTTTCATCCAAGAAAGAACATTTACCTGCAATTGGCGGCAATGGAGGCTAAGCCGTCAGTGGTAAACCCTTCACAGCTGACAAGAACCAAAGACTTGAAATTTGCAAAGGAACGTGAAAGAAGCTCCAAGCTTTCATCCGTCACCACCATCCGCTTCAACCTCAGCTCCTCAAGCCCTACACGGCTCCTAGCCAAAGCTTCAATCCAAGGATGCACGAAACCTCCCCATTCATGAGGAACCAAGTTGAAGTCAGCGAAATGAGGCTTCCCTTTCAGAGTTAAAGATTTGAGACATGGAAACCTCCCGATTAATCTCTCCGGATTGATGGCGTAGCAGTTTCCGATGAACACGTTCCGCCTACTACACCTCTCGATCTTGTGCCACGATTTACACACCAGAGATATGGAGTTCCTGTCTCTGTGAGAAGCTATGAAGTCAAAAACATGCTCTATGACCTCGTCCGGGAAATAATTCATCTTCCTCTATCGATTGCCGAACCCTAATAGCCTTGATAGAGGAATTGACTTCAAGCTCAGCTCAGTGAAGCTTCTTGGTACAGCGAGATCCACAACACACTACCAGGATTTGCTAAGCTAAAGAAAATTCACCGGAACCTGAAGAATCTGCAAGAAAGCAAGATTCAAATTATAAAACCAATTTTGAAAATCTCGAGCTCGAGAAACAAAGAAATTAATAGAAAAAATGAGTACACCAGATCCTGATACTCAATAAACTAAACACAGAGATTATGATTCAGATCTACGAGACAATAAATGAGCTAGATCTACGAAGAATGAGTTTCAAGACCTCGATCAAATGAAGATACTACGATCGTCGTCGGAACCAAACTCGCCAATGATTCGGAAGAAGACGAAGACGAAGAAGAAGAATCGGAAAAAGAAAAAACTCAACGAGGAAAACGTTGAAAATAATGAATCTGGATAAAACTGTGGAGTTTGCTTCAAGTCCAATGATGATGAGATGATCAAAGATTTGGATGAGAGAGAGAGAAAAGAGAGATCACGCAAGCAAAAACCAGTAAGTAACTCTTTAACATTTAACCAGAGGAGAAGCTAACCTAGCTGACCAAAAACTAACCATGGTTAAGTTTAATAAGCTTTGGTGTGGATGATCCAACGGTGGAGACTAGTTCAATATGATAGCCACAAAAGGAATCTTGACCGTTGAAGAGTGGTATGGTGTGGGCATGTGTTGTTTGTTGCTCACCACTGGTTACGAGGCCTTTCGCCAAAGAGAAAGGGTCAAGTGATGTATTAGTGTCAGAGTAAGATATATATATATATATATATATATATAAAATGCCCCTGCATTTTTCATATTATTTCCAAAATTGCCACGTAAATCATATTCGCTGTGAATTCAATTTTAATAATCTTCTTTCACGGTTGTTAGAAAGTGCAACAATTACTTTAAAAGTATTCGTGAAAAAATGATATTTGATGTGGATTAGTTAATACTTTATTATTGATTAATTAATTAAAATCCCAACTTACAGTCGTATCGTACTGCACCAAAATATATCTGTTATTCCCATTTTAGACACTTATTTCAGTAATTTAGTTTATTTTAGTCAAATAACTCGTAATTTAGTTAATTGTGGAATAAACAAAAAGAAGAGAAGCAAGGCTGTCTGAATTTTTCGTGGGACGAGGACACCTTTTGTGGATTTGCGGAATTAGAAGGTCATGAGATTTTTTTTTGTTTTTTTTTCCGCCATTTTTATATACTTATACAATTTTTATAACCAAACAAATCCAAAAGCTAATTGAACTCCCATCTTTTTCAAAAGAAGGTGGTTATGGGTAGGGTTCAATCTCGATCAATTCGTTACTCTGTTGAAAAAACAATCATAGTTTAATCTTCAAACAATAAAAAGATTTTTAAGTAGTTTATTTCTTTCAATTTTAACTGAGACTAAATTGATTCTAATTATAATTTGGTTCATTTAAGACAAATCCTAACAATCATAGTTTATTGGTGTTATACTGCCTAAATTCAGAATTTATTATATATATTCTAGATGAATAGACAAAAATCATTTAAGAAAAATATTATAAAAGGAGCAAAGGTGGCATAGGATTCATAATCAAACTCAATAATAGACCCACTTGCAGATTATTACATCGAGAGAGGGGAAGAATGAAGAGTACACAAACAAAATCATTGTTACTGGTTGAAAGATTAGAGTAATTTCTCTTGCACAACACTAATTTCGAAAATAATTATAAAGATAGTGGTATTAATTATTGGTAAGTACTTAAGAGCATATACAATCACATATTATCAACAATTATCTTTCATATTCCTCTGAGAATTTCCCCAATGGCTAATCTTATGCGGAAACAAATTTTAGTCATTCAAAATCATTTAAGTTTGGTTGTATTTAATATTTTCATTTGATTGAAAGGTTTTCTTTTCAATCTTTGTTTTGTATTGTCGTAAAAAAAATATTCCTCAAGCCAAGAAAAGAAATACACGTATCTCTTTTTTGTTTAACAATTTTGGAGTTTGAACTTATTATTTTCTTGACTGTAACATCATCTTTCATCTTATGAATTTCGTTAAAAATATTCTTATGGTAAAAATGTTTTTTTTTTTTTTTTTTTTTTTTTTTATACAAAATGTTAGATATCTTGTGTAAAAAGGGGATGAGTGATGATTTCACCTCTCTTGACCCATCATATGCTACAATGGCTGCCATGTGAAGACCACCTTTTAGTAATCATCTCTATTTACACCATCGATCCAATTTTATTTTTTTTTACCATTATCTTGGTTTTAGTTGACTCGGATAATGCCTGTATTATTGGATTTTACTGTGCAACCAACCCCATCTCACCTATATTATAAGTTAATGCGGGTAAATTATCTGGTAAATTATCTTGAAATTCCATGAGTTTATTATAATCCCGGAGAATGGATTATAGAGAAAAGAAAACTATTCCGAATATCCAAAATATGATTATCCTTGGTAAAAGTTTTTGTATTTATATTCTAGAACTCTTATCTTCTTTTATTTTTCCCCAGCTTTTTGTTGGTTCATAAGATTCCTTTTCCTTTTATCCTATGAATCCAAAGGCCAAATTCAAAGGCCCAAAAAGCAGAGAGACTCATAATGGCGCATGTCTCACTTATTAATAATCTCTACATACCAACACCATTACACATATCAACCACACACATCCATATCATATCATAAATCATATACACATATCGATCGATATACATACACATTTTAAGTATGTATGTATTGTATCTCCCAATTTGAGATTCGGAAAGGAACCCTTTTTCAGTTCTCATTGTCACTCCCTGGTGGTCCAGTTTTCTTTGCTAAGAACATAAGAGTTATGATGATATTCTCCTGACAGAAATCTGTAACTCCTATAATTGAACTATACGAATCTATGCGTAGAATATAAAAATGGGTAAAATACTACTAACGGTTAAACGATAAAAATCATGTGGTGATTCACACTTCAACATAGACTGCTGAGCCAAGAGACTTTGCAAAAATGTTTTCAAAATACACCTTAGAGAAAGGGGTCACAAAAACAAGACACTTAATATTAAAGGGGTCACAACTCACAACTCACTATATTCTATCACAAGCAGCATAGAATCACATCAAAGAACGACCTCATGAACATAACAATCGAACGAGTATGTTATCGTCATTTCATCCTATGAGTTGTATCAGTCTCCTTACTACCGGTTGAAGACAGACCAATGAGGATGCAAATTGAAAGTTTCGACCTTTACTCATCCTCGAGATGAAAAGCAAAGAACATAGCCAGTAGTGATCTTGATTCTAGTACTCTCATAATCTCTTTAACTAGTTTAGCTTAACCCAACCCCGTCTCATTAACCTTCTAGGATTTGGGTTGCATTGCCAAATGAACACAAGAACATGAACTAGTTTATTCAATAAGCTGCATAATTATCTACATCAAGAATGTTCACTGCAATGCATGATGTCTCAGACATCTCAAAACCCTTACTTGAAAATGACCAATTTAATACCAGTTTTCTCTAATGTAAAGTCACAAGCAGCAATCTTTAAATCTCACACAGAATCGAGAAAAGATGATCAATTTACACATCAAACGACCAAAATCGAAAACCCCCAAGAGGCACATTGGATTAGACTGCAAGAACACCATAAGATATATATAATAACCCACTTTGGTCCAAGGGTTGAAACATTAGATATAACCAATAATCACTGAACAGAGACAAACTCTCTTTAGAATCAAAGGAACTAAATTTTGATTTCCTTAACACTAACCTCGTTAACTTAGGTTTTAAGCATCACTATCATCACTGCTATCATCATCCTCGTCGTTGCCGCCACGTTTACTGACTTCATTGGAGATGTAAACTCCAGGCTGGCTCGATCGTCTCCTAGTCCTCGACGGAAGGATATTATCCAAATCAACCTCAGCCAAAGGATCATCGGAGAAATCACTTTCGTCATCTTCATCAAAACCTTCGTCATCTTCATCATCACTATCGTCTTCGTCGTCACTTTCATCCACTTCAATCAATTTGCCTTTCCCCTTGTCCTCTCTCGGAATCCCTTTACCTTTCCTATCAACCTCGTCTTCTTCTTCCTCGTCGTCTTCCTCTTCATCTTCTTCATCTCCAACTTCTTGCTCCTCTTCAGCTTCAAGATCGCCGATTACGCCATTCTCAACCTTTTCAGCTACTTTCCCCGGTAAAACCGATGATTCTGCCCCAATCTTCGCCTCGGTGGAAGAATTCAGATTCTCAAGGCCACTTCCATTAGTTTCTCCGTCTTTGGACTCAGAATCAGCAGAATTCGATGAAGGATTAAGCTTTTGAGCCTTGTTTGACACATTATCCTGGTCTTGGCAAAAGAGATCAGATTTTCGCTTCACAGGAGGAAACGAAGAATCCTGTTGATTCTCGACATCCGCCATAGATGAATGAAACTTCTTACTTCAGAGAATCGCGGTTGGTTTGAGGACGATTCAGAGTTGGGGCTTTGAGCAAACTAGAGTCAATTTAGGTGGTAACCCTAGAAGTTTTTGTAGGGTTTCTCAATGTTTTTTTTTTACCGTCTCTGTACTTAATTATTTGGATCTCAACACATTGGCCCATTATTAGCCCATTTGTCTATCTTCTCTAACATATTGGTTATTAACAACAATTAATCGCTAAATCAAATGGTAAAATCTGATTGATCATGAACCAATCTGACTGATCATGAACAACCGATTCGACTTTTTTCTACATACACGAAAAAGCCCTGCCAGAAACAAAACCAAACAGAAAAATAAATCAAAGTTTTAGTTTCTTATAAAACTATGTAAATTCAAGCTTAACTATATACAAATTTCATTTTGATTTGTACATTTTAAAAACCGGACTCGAACCAAGATCAGATTCAACCATTGTGGTAACTTAACACGAAAGGGCAAAAATGGCCGAGTGTGTGTGGCAGCAGGAGAACGTGCCGGGGGATACAAAACCGGCCCAATGCTACAGTCTTACCGGTTTGGTTTTCTACTCGTTAGTATATAAATAGAACCGGTTATCCAATTTGACAGGCAGAGAGGATTTGATTGAAGTACAGATCCATCGGAGAAGAAGACAGAGGGAGAGAAAGAGAGAGAGATTGAAGATCAATGACTTCAAGGTACTGGGTTGTGTCTCTTCCAGTGAAGGACTCTGCTTCTTCGTTATGGAATCGATTGCAAGAGCAGATCTCCAAGCATTCCTTTGACACTCCAGTTTATCGGGTACTCTGATTTTGCTCGATTTGGTCTATTCGATTGCAATATATGGCTGAGATCTTGCACTATCTCATCGTAGTTTAGTTTCTACGATGCAAAAAGGATCTAATTTCGTGGGTTTTGATTTCAATTTCGCAGTTTAACATTCCTAATCTCCGTGTTGGAACCTTAGATTCTCTACTTGCCCTTGGCGATGATCTGCTTAAGGTAACTCATATGATCATTGAGTGGATATAGTTTTTTTAATTTTATTTTACCTTCCTCTCTCGATTGAGAAATTTTGTGGGTAATGATGTTATGATCTCTTGAGATGTGTAGTCGAACAGCTTTGTTGAAGGAGTTTCGCAAAAGATCAGGAGACAGATCGAAGAATTGGAGAGGATTTCTGGTGTTGAGAGCAACGCTCTTACAGTTGATGGAGTTCCTGTTGATTCTTATCTTACCAGGTATTTGTGATTTTCATCTCACAAGGAGTTAATTGCTAATTTGGTGGTGACCGAATTCGGTAAAGAACGAAACTTTTCTGTTGATTGGTCTCAAGGTTTGTGTGGGATGAAGCTAAGTACCCAACAATGTCACCCCTAAAGGAGGTTGTGGACAATATTCAGTCTCAGGTTGCAAAGATTGAGGATGATCTCAAGGTATTCAAGCTTGAACTTTAGTTTTATCCAATAAAGGTAGCTTAACCTTTAAGCAGGAAAATTAGCCGAAATGAGTCTGTTGGTATTAAAGTCTGCACAATGTGAGTTTCCTTACAATGATCGTCGCTTTGGTTCAAATGGTGGTGTTAACGACTCTGATTGCACATATTATTCAGGTTCGTGTTGCTGAATATAACAATATCCGCGGTCAACTCAATGCCATTAACCGAAAGCAAAGTGGAAGGTAACTTTTTGTTTTCCTCTCACATTTATAATATAAGAACAAACTAGAAATTGTGGGCAGTTTTGCCAAAAAAAAAATGGAACTTTGTTTTCTCATCTATCTAAACTTTGCTTGAAACATGTTCTACCACATGAACGTTTTAGAATAATACTAAGTAATGTTCCAGAATATTGCTGTTGGTCTTTATCGTTATCTCAGCAATTTTAGTATCTTTGTGGCATTGTTGTTGATCTACCGTCTTGTTTCAGCTTAGCTGTTCGTGACCTCTCAAACTTGGTTAAGCCAGAAGATATTGTCGTGTCAGAACATCTCGTGACTCTCCTTGCAGTTGTTCCAAAGTATTCCCAAAAAGACTGGCTAGCATGTTATGAGACATTGACCGACTATGTGGTAAACTGTTGACTTGTTGGGTTTATGGAATAGACCAGTGGTAACACTGTTAGTCTGTGGCACAGTGATTTTAATCAATTTATCCTAACTGTTTTCAGGTTCCTAGGTCCTCGAAGAAATTGTTTGAGGATAATGAGTATGCTCTTTACACCGTCACTCTCTTTACACGTGTTGCAGATAATTTCAGGACGAGTGCCCGTGAGAAAGGGTTCCAAGTGAGTATTCTGTTTAAGCTCCTGATATCACCTCTAGAGTTTTCGTTGAAGTCAGAAATGGTTATTTGCTAGTAGTAGTGATATTTCCTTCAAATTGATATTATTCATTGTGCAAGTTTAGACATTTGGTTGATTCCCAAAGCTTTATTCGTATGCTATACACCATCCTCTTTTAGGTCCGTGATTTTGAACATAGCGTTGAAGCACAAGAGACTCGTAAACAAGAGCTAGAAAAGTTGGTTCAGGATCAGGAAAGTTTGAGAAGTTCTCTTTTGCAGTGGTGCTACACCAGTTATGGAGAGGTATCTACACACTGCTCTGTATAGCTATACTCTTGTAATATCTATACCTGAATCTGTTTTGATCATCGGTCTAATCTGTAGGTTTTCAGCTCCTGGATGCATTTCTGTGCTGTGCGTATATTCGCTGAGAGCATTATGAGATATGGTTTACCTCCGGCTTTCTTGGTAAATTAGGACTCCAAGCTATGCTATCCTAGAGATTCCCTCAACCCTTTTAGCTCCCTGAACAAATTACTTTCTCTTGACATGAGTTATTTTCCAGGCATGTGTCTTATCTCCCGCTGTGAAAAGTGAAAAGAAAGTACGCTCCATTCTTGAACGCTTGTGTGATTCGACCAACAGGTATGTTAAAAGTCTCTGCCTCTAGCCGTCTTAGGATACATGGACGTTTGACATTGAACTTCATATTGATGCCGCAAAGATAATTGTAGCGATAGTTATGACCTTAATAACGAAAGATGCAGAATTTTGAGGAGAAAACCAAGAACCAAGTAAAATCAAACTTGTATCTGGTCGATATGCAATCGAAACCTTACTGATTCTGCCTAGCTTACTGCAATCTTGAGACCAAATGTAGTAATCAGATCTAAGTCGTTTTAGTTGACAAAAGACCAGTTGCCCACAAAATCTAAGGGTGGATTCATCTATATAAGTAGTGTAGTTCGATGAGATTTCGATTTGAGTTTTTGAGTCTCATTGCATGAAAACAATGCAGTTTATACTGGAAAAGCGAGGAGGATGCAGGAGTTGGAGGAGCCATGGCTGGTTTAGCCGGTGACTCAGAGACACATCCTTATGTCTCCTTCACTATCAACCTTGCTTAAAAATCGATGAGAGATGCTTCTCCTCGTCTCTATCTTCATCTGTTATATTTGTTTGTGTTAAATAGATTTCACATTTATTTTTCGTAATATATTTTGAGTTTCAAAATAAGGTGGCACCCAAGAGAAGATGTTGCTGTAATTTTATTTGGGCGGAGTCTTTTAGATTCCGGTGTTTTTCAGACACTTGTGGGAGACAAAAGGTTATACAGTTGTTAAAGCCTTTTTGTCATTTTGTGACCTGGTTGATTTATTTATATCAATTCTGTTTCTTTTTTTGTCTCTTTGTTTTGGTCTGAAATATATTATTGGCATTTTTCAAAACGATGTCGGAATTTTCTTGAGGCTAGCAATCATATAAACTGGTAACATTTGTGGCTGAGTGAAGATGTTAATCCGGGCAAGGTGGTACCAAACTGATGTTTTAACAAAAAAATGATATTTTCTATTTTTATCACTTTGGTTTCTTCCAAGTTCCAACATATTACTATTTACTTTTTTAAATAATAGAGTTTTTTTTAATCTCACTTTACTCTCTTACAATATTTAAGCCACTTTTATATCAATCAGAGTAAATTATTCAACAGTTTGCTATTTGGCTTAAACAAACTACATTACTAATTTTGGTTTCTTTAAACGATTTTTCTTTTGTTGTCTTAACGATTAAAATCGTTTTCTTTTCAAAACTAGTCATCAGAGTCTACATTTTTAAGGATATTACACTCGCTGTATTTTATATAAATAAAATAGGCGTACACATACGTATAACAGTAACAACGTAGTATATGTTGAAGTTCATGAGATTAAGAACAAAAAAAGACTCGAAGCAAGAACGATGATACTCCCCACTAGCGAACCAATAAAGAGTACACGTACATTAATAATGTAGAAACCTAAGGAGCATTAATAAGTCCAACAATGACCAGAACCAACAAAAGATCAGGACGGAGCCTCATTGAGCTGCCTGTAATCTTCCCATTAAGCCGGCCTGAGCTTGGACCAGGCGCATCTGGTTCTAAAACAGGAGAGGTCGCGGTATCAATTGGCCAGTCTTTGGTCGGAGAAGGGAAAAACGAAGACATATCTGGTGCATTGATATACGGTAAAACAGCAGGAGAAGCTGAGATTGTGGATTCACTGCAAACCAGAGTCCATTGAACCGACACAACGATCATGAGAAACGCGGAAACTGAGAAGCTAGAAAACAGAGCCATGGGTGTTTCTTTTTCTTCTGTTCTGCACAAGAAATATTTTTTTACCAAGTAAATATAAATAATAGAACAGAGAAGACAGATTCTTTTGTTCCCATGTGTGTATGTGCGTGTCTTACTAAGAAACAAAGAGTTGAAATGAATGTGTTCACGGACCAAACTATGGGTCCATAACTGTTTCACATGCCTATTTTTGGATTCTTCCTCCTAAGTCATGTGATTTCATTTACCTCTTTTTCACTTCCACCACCTAAATGAGAAGCTGTGGAGAGTCTGGAGACTTCGGCAACTTGCAGAGATCGACGATAAGGCAATAAACTTTGCGTAGATCGAAAGCAGTAATAATCCAGAACATAAGATTTTGTTTTTGTGTTTTCATTAGTATACGAATTACATAGTATTCTTTTACGAAGCTTGCAAATAGAAAGAATCAAACAGAACAAGGAGGCTAAACATCAAAAATAATGAATCTTTAGTTTTTTTTTCCTCAAAACAAACATACAAGAGGCTCGTGGTGGTAGCATGTAATCTGCAAGCTTGTTGATCTTCTTCTGCAGACTTGTGAAGGTCTTGGAATAATTTACCAGCTCAATGTTGTTAGAGCTTTTAGAGAGTAAAAGAATTTGACGATGATGATGCTACAACAGTCTAAGATGAGCGGTGTCATTTAACCGCTTTACCTGCCAACCGGTTTTCCACGAATGCTGTAACACGGTCACAGAGGAATCCTCCACGCAGATCTTATGTGTCATTACCGGGCTGCATCCGAGAATACCGGTTAGAAGACACTTTATAGGTAAAGAGTGTGTGAAAACTCCAATGCAGGTCGAGAGTTGAGAAGAGGAACTCTTGATGTTTATAGCGCCTAGGTGTTGTTCATCATTGTGATGATTAAATATCTCTTCATTAGCCTCGTGATCACCGGTTGTATTCATCACCTGAAACCTGCTCTTCCCAGATTTCTTCCTTGTAAGACTTGGACGATGAATAGAGGTGGCTAAAGAGAACCCTCGGGCATTGTTGTGATGTGTAGATGGAAGAAGTTCTGACCTCAGCTTCTCCGAAAGTCCTGAGACTGTCCCATTCAGAAACTGAACCATTCGAAACTCTACTTGTCTGAGTGATTCCCCCGATGGAGCTGAGAAATCAGGTTGGCATCTTTCTATTAAGCTTAGAGTTTCCGGAGTGTAGATCTCTGATCTATGGAATCCTTCCCAGTCTCCCAGACTCATCTCAACAATGGCATCTGAAGACTGTACATGCTCCTCCGGAAAATTCATTTCCTGCATGAAGTATCAAGGCAGTGTTTAATCCAGAAATAATCACTTACAAACAAAACCATATTTCTTCTTACAAGGATCCTAACTAGTTTCATCGCAGTATTAAGAGATTCTTACTATATTTGTTATTGTTAGTCACCACGCTTCCTTACTAAACCATGAACAACACAATAGAGTCTCAAAGTTGTGAAGTGTTTGCGTCTGAAGTGACTCCATTGAAGGACGATTGGTTTTTCTAGGAATCTTAAAGTTGTTTAGATCTTATACAAGATTATAGAATGATTCAGTTTGGTTTCTTCTCATGAGCTTCCTACTATAGTAATACCAAATACTGCAGAATTGGATTCCAATTTCACAGCTTTTAGATCTAAAACTGAGAAAACGAAGAGTAGAGACTGTACCTGGCAAACGGAAACAGCCATGGATCTAGCACGATCCAGAGGAGAGGAGAAGACGGAGGTGAATCGAACACCTTCGGAGTTTAAAAAGACAGCGAGAGCTCTCGCCTGACGTTTTCCGTTGGGTGTGAGAGTAGCCACGTGGCACCTACCTCCAATCAGATCAGGGCTGAGATTGAGATCGCACTCACCATGGCTGATGAAATAGACTTCGGTTACGGCGGAGCGATCGTGTTCCGCGGCGGCGGAGATACGGGAGAAGAGAGACGGAGAAGAAGGAGGTGGCGCGAGGACGTTGTAAGGGTCCCAGACTTTGATGGAAGGTCCGATTCGAGGCGTTCCAAGAGAAGAGAGCTGAGGAGAGAGTGGAGAAGCAGAGGCGTGACAAGGAAGCATCTCAGGCTCTTGCTCGAGAACCTTCTTGACCAAGAGATTATCAAGCTCGATTCTTCTGTTGTTCAATCCGCCATTAACATCTTCCTCTTCTTCTACTTCTTCACCTTCGCTCTCTGCTTCTTCATCTTCTTCTTCATCGAGTATTTGCGAAGACTGTGACGACCCCATTGTCTTTGTTTGAGAGCTCGGAAAATGCAGTGTGGAGCTTAACACGAGAGACTTACATGGCTTCCAGCGAAAATCATTTTTCAGATCTGATAATGGATGTGAACCTCCAAAATCAGTAGAGGGTTTAGAATCTTAGATATTCGGCCCAAACCCTTTTTTTGGACCTGGCCCAAACATATATATTACAAGCCATATATATATGTGCTCCGACAATTTCCTCCGACTAGGTTTCAGATTTCGATGCACAAGTTAAACCCCACTCCAGAAACTTGGCGAGACATAAAATCAGAATGTTATATAGCATTCGTGAAGGCTACTGATTACAAATTAATGTGGTTGTATAATTCTTATACGTATGGTTCTGATGCCTCGAGTCCAAACGAGGGAGTTACCAAGTGCGAGGTTTTTAATTTTAGGGCAAACGCTTGGAGGTACTTGACTTGCACTCCAAGTTATCGGTTATTCCGTGACCAAGCGTCAACATCTGCAAATGGGTATATTTATTGGTTCACGGAACCATATAATGGCGAAATCAAAGTAGTAGCTCTCGATATTCACACCGAAACGTTTCGGGTGCTGGCCTAAGATTAACCCCGAACCATATCGATGTGCATGTCGAAAAGAGAAGGAGATACGATGATCCAAAATATTTGGAGGTTGAAATCATCAGAAGACTCATGGGAGAAGATTTATACCATAGATTTGCTTTCTTGTTCTTCTTCTTTAATTGGACCAGGAAGGATTTGGTTGAGCCATCAACACCGGTTGCGATATGCAAGAACAAGAAGATCCTGCTCTCACATCGCTATGCCCGCAATCTGGTAAAATATGATCCCAAAACAAAATCTCTATGTTTAGTATTCCAACGTCCTCTGTGTAGAAGATATGTTTCTTATTTTCAAAGTTTGATCTCTCATATATAAAATGATCTCTCATATATAAAATCAGATTCAGCGCGCGAGGAGCCTTCTTCAACTTCAAGCTCAGCAGCGGCATCAACGGATCAGATCGCATGGGCATTTCGAGGCGTTAAAGGCGATTTTCAAGCTCGCGCTCCAAGCATTCTGTTTACACAATTTGGTGTGAAAGGAACAAGCGCATTTTCACCGGAGTTCACACTAGTGCTTCAGCTCTCCGGCGATCCATTGATCGATCTATTCGCGACCGTCTTATTTCGTTTCCGTCGGACGATCCCTCGGCACCCTCTCTTCTCAAAATTTACTTTGGATGTGTTGCTTTTCCATTTTCAAATATTCTAATTTTCTATCTATCCCCTAAAAAGGTAAAAACACTTGTCTTCCACTTTTTGATGATGATGATATAGATTTAACATGTAAAAAAAAAAAAAAAAAATAAAAAATAAAAAAAAAAAAAAAAAAAAAAAAAAAAAGCTTTTGGAAGCATGCAAGACACAAAGCATTAATGGGAAAAAGGATAAAATGTTATTTTGGAGTGATTGATTGGAGTTTTAAACTTTTCTAAAGCCAATATCTAAATTAAAAGCAATCATGCTTTATAAATATTTGAACCTAAAGCAATCATGCTTTATAAATATTTTTCAAAGTCAAAGCCACTTTTAAAAACCTAAACCACTTTTTGGTTTCTTTTTTTGGAATAAAAGTTTAAAGTCATAAATTTTGGGCTTTGAAAAATTTTCTTTAGCTTTTCGTTTATACATGTCCTGTATTTGATAAAAAAAATGAAATAGAAAACAAATTATTATTTTTTATTGTCGTGTGTTTCTTTTATTATTTTTAAAGAAATTATTAAACAAATTGATAAATCCTATATATATATATATATACACAATTATCGTGTAGTCACTAGAAAATAGGAAAATTTTCATTATTTTTTTAAAATTTTTTTACTTAAAACAAATTGATAAATCCTATATATATGTACATGATTGTCGTGTAGTCACTAGAAAATAGGAAAAATTTTCATTATTTTTTTATTAAAATTTTACTTAAAACAAATTGATAAATCTTATATATATGATAGTGTAGTTTATAGGGATACCAGAAAACAAGTTTGCACTTTTTTATCTGAAAAATCTAATTGATCGTAAACATGACGAGTAATCATAAAAATATATAGATTTTTGTCATCTATATTTATTTTATTTAAGTTTTAGATGGTGTGTTTGCATTTTTCGTATTTTAATTTATTATTTATTTTAATTAAATGAATTTTTAATAAATTTATTTTTCACTTATTAATGTATAGATAAAATATTAATATATAATAGACACTAATATTTACCAAATGTTTTGATATTTTAAAAGTCACATCCATGTTTACCAATAATTTTTCATTTAATTCTACAACTTCAGCAGATAAATCTACAGCTCCAGCAGATAAACCTAGAGCTACAGCCCAAAAATCTACAGCCAAAATTCTACAGGTACAGCAGAAAAATCTACCGCCATAATCCTACGGCCAAAATCCTAAATCTATAGTAACAACCAATCATACCTTTTATCCGATAGCATGCTGATATTCATAATAAACGATCGCTATTTTGCCAAATAACACACTAATTTAGTAATTTACCAAAAGTCATACTATGTTATAAAAGTATAGAATTTCTCAAAAATGGGGAAAAGTATTAATCTACACAAAATCACTATCCCTCTTATTTACCATTATGATATTTTGTCGTTTACTTAATTTTGATATAAAAGTCTGCTAATCTATATAATTCTAAACTTTAATTCAATCATATGACCCTACTCTAGATAGATAACTGTATTGACATGTTTAATATATAAAAAAATGTAGGAGACTTGTAATTAAAAGAATTCATCTGATTATTTGACTGTGCTCTTACGAAAAATAAACTGTTACGGCAGTGTAAAAAAATGTGTGGATGAAGGAAGATGAAATATAGATTTTATCTTAAAGGGACCATGGCCTCGTTGTTATAAAAAAAGGGACCATTGCATCCGACATCTTTTATCCGTATTAATCTTGAAATATGTATTCAATATACTTTTTTTAATTCATGTCAAAGTTTTTAGATTAATATCAAATAAATATAATAGTAATAATAATATTTATAGCTTTTTAATAAATATACGGCATTGTTAAATAGTCTAATCTAAACACAAGTTTGTCACTGCAATTAAGATGACACATCAGAAAATTTTGAGAGATTAAATTCTTTAGTACAAAATTCTTAATTATAGGGAAAAAATAACTACAAATTTTCTTTAAAAAATTGTCTGTTTACTGTGAGCATAAATTTCATAGCTAGCAACCAAATTTATAACTGTCAACCAAATTACACAATATTTTGTTTGTCAACCAACTGAATTACACTTAATTTTTGATTAAATCGCAATATTTTTTAAATAAACTAACGGTCGGAATTAGCCTTGCAAATCATCTTCCTTAATTATGACACTCTCTCACTGAAATAATTCTGCAGACAAAAAAAAGACAGAGAGAAAGAGGTGGCAAAGATGAAGTGGAGGTGAGAGACGGAAAGCAAAAATATTCACGAGAATCAACACCAACTCTTAAACAAAGATAGAACAAGAAACAAAAAAAGAAGTAAATAATGGTGGCCTTCACAAAATTGAAATCCCCAAAAATCTAAACTTTTTAGGGTTTTGAGCTCTGAGTATCTCTCATTCTCTCTCTTTTGCTCTATCTTTCTTCTTAGATTTTCTCACTTTTTCTTCTTCTTCATAAGATCCTCGTGATTCCACTTTATAACGCCTCCTTTTTGTAATCTCTCTATATCTACGTTTCTCTCGCCTTGTCTCCTTTTGAGGTTTCATTTCAACTTCTCTCCAAAATTCGAAACTTTTCCCACTCTCTCTACTAGTTTGACATGAACGGCGACGGTTTTTGGCTCGACGGCGCCGGTGAACGATCTTCGGAGGTTGGTAACGGTGAAGCTGCGTCGTGGGTCAGAAACCCAGATGAAGACTGGTTCAATAACCCACCACCACCATCACAACATCTACAAGATTCTCAAATCCTCCATAGTAATAACCAAAATGACTTCAGATTCAATGGTGGGTTTCCTTTAAACCCTTCTGAGAATTTGCTTCTTCTTCTTCAGCAATCGATTGATTCGTCTTCTTCTGCTCCGTTACATCCCTTTACACTCGACGCTGCTTCACAGCAACATCAACATCAACAACAACAAGAACAGTCTTTCTTAGCTACAAAAGCTTGTATTGCTTCTCTTCTCAACGTCCCAACCAGCAATAACAACACTTTCGATGAATTCGGCTTCGATTCTGGTTTCTTGGGACAACAATTCCATGGACATCAAACTCCAAAATCGATGAATTTCGCTGGATTGGACCACTCGGGACCAGATTTTCTCACTTCCCGGTCAATCCCGGCGCCGGAAAACAGCACCGGATCATGTGGATTGAGTCCTCTGTTCTCGAACAGAGCAAAAGTTCTGAAACCGTTAGAGGTATTGGCTTCATCTGGCTCCCAGCCAACGTTGTTTCAGAAACGAGCTGCAATGCGTCAGAGTTCGAGTAGCAAAATCTGTAATTCAGAGAGTTCTTCTGAAATAAAGAAATCGAGCTACGAGAGAGAGATTGATGATACGAGTACCGGAATCATCGATATCTCTGGATTGAATTACGAATCTGATGAGCTTAATAATAATAAAGGTAAGAAGAAAGGAATGCCTGCTAAGAATCTAATGGCTGAGAGAAGAAGAAGGAAGAAGCTTAATGATAGGCTTTACATGCTTAGATCAGTTGTTCCCAAGATCAGCAAAGTAACAAATAAAGATTCTTCCTTTTTTTTTTTCTTTCTTCTCCTTAATAATAACTTCGTCAGACTCTTGTGTCCTTAATTTTGGGTTCTTGTGGCTTTAAAATGCAGATGGATAGAGCATCAATACTTGGAGATGCTATTGATTATCTCAAAGAGCTCTTACAGAGAATCAATGATATTCATACCGAACTAGAATCTACTCCACCGAGTTCTTCAAGCTTGCACCCGTTAACACCGACTCCACAAACGCTATCTTACCGTGTTAAGGAAGAGTTGTGTCCATCTTCCTCTTTGCCTAGCCCTAAAGGCCAGCAACCAAGAGTAAGAATAAGCTCAATAGCTTTTTAGTGGACAAAACCGGTTTCTGTAATTTGCTTAGTAAGGCTTCTTTGTTTTGCTTCGCAGGTTGAGGTTAGATTAAGGGAAGGAAAGGCAGTGAACATTCACATGTTCTGTGGTCGTAGACCAGGTCTTTTACTTTCCACCATGAGAGCTTTGGATAACTTAGGATTGGATGTTCAACAAGCCGTGATTAGCTGTTTCAACGGTTTTGCTTTGGATGTTTTCCGCGCTGAGGTAAAATAGTAGTTAAATGCTATGCTGATCACTGATTAGTAAACTAGTCAACGAAATAGTTATTTTGAGAGAATGATTAGTATAGTAGTAATAAGTTGTTTTGTTTCTCTAATCAGCAATGCCAAGAAGACCATGACGTGTTGCCTGAACAAATCAAAGCAGTGCTTTTAGACACAGCAGGTTACGCTGGTTTGATTTGATTGCGAAACTGAAGGAAGCATCTGTGTAGAACAGAGCTAGATCTAAGCCTTTTTTTTTTAGTCAGCAATTTTCTTACTTAGTTTCATCAATTTTAATCGTATTTCAGATGATATGTTTTATTTTAGCTTTAAAAACATGTGTTTGGGTACATAATCTCAACTTTTTACCAAAATGCCATTGTTTCTCAATAATTCTGCTTAGCTTTTCATTTATGAATTGACTTTCATTGATATGGAAAACAATTCAGAAATGCAAATTCACAAGCAAAAGCTCTGTTTTTTTTTTAAAACAAAGAAATTCATAACAGAGATAAATCTTGGTGTAAATTTCATGTTCTCTGGAAATGTCTGAGCTTAGTCTGATATTTTGATGTCAAGAATATGTAGAAGTTGTGTAAACTCATACTAGGTAAATACAAACATAATGGAATCATGAAAAAATATACTCTTTTCATCGATAAAACAATACATGAAATGCTCTGTTTCTTACATGCTTCCAAGTATATCAAAGGTTGTGAGCGAGAAGATTGGTAGGAAACTGCAACACCTAAGAAATATGTGATGAAGAGGGACACTCATTAAACAGAAGATATACAATTATATATTCATTTTCATTGTAAGAGAATCAACATGTCCAAATATGAGATGATATGATGATAAAACAAAAGAGAATCCAGATCTCAAATATGTTACCAACCTAATATGTAACCAAGTTAAAGAGCATAAAAAAGGATCAAAATCATCATATTAGGGGATCATGACACTACGTAGGCATCCAAAGTTAACCTCTACAACTTTGGACTATTGTCAAGGAGAATCAATTCATTACGCATGAATCAAGACTAAAGAAACAAAGAGGGTTATCAAAATTAAAATTTGTTGTTATGTGATATGTACTTCGGAGGGTCACAGTAGGATTTGGTTTGTGTCGTGGGCGACTGAAGATGGGACTCTCGTTAAATACAAACATATTGGAACCAAAAAAACTTCTCCAATCGGTAAAGCAATAGATGCTCTGTTCTTTCGTGCTTCCAAGCACATCAAAAGGAGTGCATAGTAGTTCTTTTCTTAAATATGAGAGATCAAACTTTGAAAATAAGGAACATATCTTCGACACAGCATATGTTCGAAAACTTAATGGAGAGATTGTCTTTGGGGATCATACTTCACTAGATTTCGGGCATAACGATGTGAGAGTAGAACCTTCTTGTTCTTGCATATCGCCACCGGTGTGGATGGCTCAACCAAATCCAAACTCATCAGACTAGTGGATCATGACAAAGTAAACATCCAAATTGAGTTTTCTTCCCTCTTTTTCGTATTTCTTTCCATTTTGAAACTACAATGGTCAAAGAGAATTTATTCATTATGCATTAGTCAAGACTGAAGCAATGGTTTCAGAATTCTACACCTAAGTATTCGTTTCTCACATGGACAGCACTTCAAAATCGACTTCCAACGGGACACCGGATCAAGGCCTGGAACCCCTCCTGTGATTCACGTTGTATACTCTGCAACAGCTGCGAAGAAACTCGCGAACATCTGTTTTTCTCATGTAACTACTCAACAAGAATTTGGAAGCCACTAGTGACAGAATTACTTGGAAGTTACTATTCTGCAACCTGGAATAGAATCATCTCACTCATCAGCAAATCAGATCAGCCTAAGACAAAGCTCTTTCTCATTCGTTATACGTTTCAAGCTACGGTGTATTCCATTTGGCGAGAACGTAATGAGCGTCGACACGGACAGGTTCCTTCACCAACTGAGCGAATCACAAAACTAGTAGACAAGACAGTGAGGAACCGAGTAAGCTCTATTCAACGATCAACCAATCTCCTACAAGATGGGCTCTCAGTTTGGTTCGCCACAAGAACGATTACTTCAGCTTAATCTCTGCTCTGTTTTCAATTCAACTCTAAATTCTGTTTTCAGCATAAGTCTACTTTTATCATAACACAATAGATACATTCTTATTGTGGAATAAATTTGACATTCATACAAAAAAGAGAGAGTCAAGACTGACGAAACGAGGAGGGTTATTAATACTAGAATTTTTTGTTTATGTGATGCATGTTTCGGATGCTCACAGTAAGGTTTGGATGTCATTGACTTTCTCAATAGGCTCAAGAAGAGCAATTCCAAGGCAAAAGCTCTGTTTCTCAAGATATAGTTGAACCTTTGCCTAACTCATATTCTCCGGATTTAAGTAGGCTTTTGACCTTTCTCTTTGGTTTTGATTTCTAAAAGATATATAAGTGTAATGGAAGCAATACCAAAACACACTTCTAAAAAAGGTAAAACATACAATGAGTGGTTTCTTTTATGCTTCAAAACGCATCAAAAGAAGCTGTGGTAGTATTTTCTGAGGAACAGATCTTATACACAAAAATTGTTTGAAAAATGAGCTGAGAGATTCTGTTTTGGGATTGACCAGATTGCGGGTATAGCGATGTGAGATCAGCATCTTCTTGTTCTTGTATATCGCCACGGGTGTGGATGGCTCAACCAAATCCTTTTGGGTCCAATTAAATCCATCTTTCCAATTATATCCATCGAGAAAATGGGAATAAGAAAGCAAATTTATGGTATAAATCTTCTCCCATGCGTCTTCCGATGATTTCAACCTCCAAATCTCTTGGATGCTCTTATTCCCTTCTGTTTCATACATGCACAAACTATTATCCAGAGTGCACATGTCAATATGGCCAGGATCTGAACGGGTAATAGCCGGGCTAGGCTTAGGCAACAACCGAAATGTTTCGGTATGAAAATCAAAAGCTATTACTTTGATTTCAGCATTATATGGTTCTGTGAACCAATAAAGCGACCCGTTTGCAGATGCTGGCTTTTGGTCATGAAAAATTCGATAACTTGGAGTGCAAGTCAAGTATCTCCAAGCGTTTGCCTTAAAATCAAAAACCTCGCACTTGGTAACTCACTCGTTCGGACTCGAGGCATCAGAGTTATACGTATCAGAATTATACAACCACACTAATTTGTAATCAGTGGCCTTCACGAATGCTAGATGATAGACTGATTGCATGTCTACCCAAGTATCTAGAGTGGGGTTTAACTTGTGCATTAAAATCTGAAACCTAGCCGGAGGAAGTTGTCGGAACCACCGTGTTGCCGGATTAACTACATATATGTCTTGTGTTTTTGGGCAATGGAATCAGAAAAGTCCGTCACAGCTTTGAGAAGCGTAGATCCTATTATGGTATCCATGAGGGAAATTGAAAATATTAGAGGATAAAAAACAAAGAGATGGTCCTAAAACTAATCTCTATGTCTGGATTCCATTTTTCGGTGATGATCATGATTTTCGGATGATCTACGTGTGATCGCTTAGCGATCTTCAAGTGCCTCTGTGAGAAACAGTGAGACTCGATCGTTGATCTCCATTGTTTTGAGAGAGACTTTAGTCTTATCAGGGACTTTACCGGAAGTTTGGAGAAGATTTCCTCCACGACATCGTCTGGTAGTGATGATGATGCAATATTCACTAGCTTCTCATTTCTTCTTAATTCTCTTCTCTTTCTTTGTAATGATGATACAAGCGCTTGCTTTTCTTCTTCCCTGACCATTGATTTTTTTCTTCTTGTTGATACGAGTGAATGTGATAAATTTAATGAGAGTACAAACACAAAAGTGTTTAGGAAAATTATTATTAGATTCAATACATTTTTTTATATAGAGATTGAATATGGTTTAGTTTCTTAATTAAGATAAACATGTAAATAATATTTAGAGATAAATATAATGTAAATATTATTAAACTAATATATTGTCAAATATCATGATTTTCTAAATTTTTTTTAATCTTCATAATTTTCATAATCTTGATATGGTTGATCTCATCGATCTCCCGAAATAGAATGATTCCAGCTATGCTTCTCTTTTTTATACCACACTTAGCTGCAAATTCTAATCTATTAAGGATTAGGAAATAGGAAATGTTTATCCCACAAAAAAATTAAAATTAAAATAATAATAAATAAAAAAAGGAAAGAAGAAAAGCTACTTCAATTTCGACTAGTAAAGCCATATACATATAACATTCGATTTTGATTTATAGTATTGTTAGTAACGTTATTTTTATTTCAGAAACAAATTATATTATAAATATGAAATTTATTTTACAAAGAGCTATATTGAAAATACATAATCAGAAAAAATATTAGACCACAATATAATATATTTTCTTTGTTTGAAAACAAATCTATAATATTATTTGTAATCACTTTTCCCTATAATATAAAAAGTATACAGTTTTATCTTTGTTTCTAAGGATTTGTTCGAATAACCCTTTTATTACAAGCAGATCAATCAATTTTGATTTTACTTTATGGCTCTGGCTAGTCTAGAGAGGGAAGTGGGAAAAACTGAGAGTAATTTCAGCAAAAACAGAAAAATACTACATTGTTTCAAAAAAACAATACCAGTTTGGTTTCAACTGTTTTCATTAAAACACGTCGCAAGTTAAGTTTTTATAGAATCGATTATCGAATAATAAGTACTCTTTAGTGGAGAATAATACTCAGTGAGATAAACAGTAATAAGTCCAATACGGAATCAGATCCTTCAGTGACTTTCTTCGAATTTGTATGTTTTATTTATGGTTATTCTTCATCTTCTGTTTTTTTCTGAGCTCTCAAGAATTTAACAAAAAATTTAACCTTTTTATTTTGAATTTCGAAATTGATTAAATAGAGAGAGAGATAGGTGATGGTTACAAAGCAATGAATGCTCGTTAGTCCAGCTCCTCATTCTTCTCCGCAAAAATAGGAAGAAATTAAACCCAAAAAAAAAAAAAAAACGATTTTTTAGTTTTATTTTTGTGAGCTTGAGATTTTCTCTCTCGTGGATTAATTCTGGAAAATTTTGTTTTTTTGAAAGAAAAAGATGGATTCGTCATGAAAGCTATGATCATCATGTTTCTTCTTACTAACCACAATAAACAAGAACAGGGCTTTTCAAGAACGTAGCAGACAGTGACGCAATCTCTGTTTCTTTCTCAATCCCTTTTTGATTTCGTGTCGCAGATTTATCAATGTCGGTTCTTCCATCTCGGACTGGTCGAGATCATCAACGTTACGACAACAACTTCCGTCTCGTTTCTGGGTACCAACCCAAAAAAAAAAAAAAACAAACTTTTTTTTTTATTTCTTCATGATTTGCAAATCTTGGAATTTTAAGAAACCACAGAATCAGAAATCAAAATTGTTGATTATCTTATTGTTTCTCTACACATTATGAACAGATGCATTCCGTATAGGCTGATTAAAGCTGACGAAGTTGAAAAAGACTCAAGTGTTGACTTTGTAAACAAACTTGAAGTTCTTATGGTTTCATCTCCTAATCGTCATGATCTTGTCTTCCCAAAGGTTTTTTTATTGTTATTTTTTTTTTAAATTGAAAATCTCTCTCTTTACTGTCATTTTGCAGTTGCCCATTTTTGAAAGAAAAAAAAAACTCAGTTTTTGTGTGTATTATTATTATTATCAGGGAGGATGGGAAGATGATGAGACTGTTCTTGAAGCTGCTTCTCGTGAAGCCATGGAAGAAGCAGGAGTTAAAGGAATAATTAGAGTAAGTTTTCAATTTTTTAAACAAGACATTGAGAAAGCTATGTTTTAATTAGATGTGTTTTTGGTCATGTTTTTGTTTATTTATATATAGGAAGATCTTTTAGGAGTTTGGGAATTTAGAAGCAAAAGTAGCACAGTGGAGGATGAATGTTTAGGTGGTTGCAAAGGATATATGTTTGCATTAGAGGTTACCGAAGAACTCGAGGATTGGCCAGAGCAAGAGAATCGCGAGAGGAAATGGGTACAAGCTCAAAACTCAAATAAGGAAGTACAATGTGTTAATGACCTATGATCTTTTAACTTTGAGATTACTCGAAAATGTGCAGTTGAATGTTAAAGATGCGTTGAAGCTGTGTCGGTATGAGTGGATGCAGAGAGCACTTGAAGAGTTTTTAAGAGTTATGGGAGAAGAAGGAAGATTGAGAACAGAGGAAGAGACAGTGCAGGATTCTTCAAAGTTAGAGGAGTGTCAAATAGATCCTTGGTACTGTTTTGTAGTTAATTAGTTTTTCATCTTCTTTAGCTATTGGATTCACTTGAATAGCTTCTTCTACTAATGTAAACAAATTGAGACATGAGGGGCAAATTGATTTCAGACACATGTGAAATATTTCAAACCTGTCTTGAACTTTAATATCTTTGTCTGTTTCAAGTGATCAAGATAGAATTGTCTTCATATGCAATTTGGACACCAAATGCAAGAAGACAAAAGGACACAGAATAGAAATTAACTAATCACGCACAGATCAATGCTTAAGGATTGACATCAAATCAATTGAATTACCCTCAAAATCCAAATCCCTAAGCTTATGTCACATGTTCTCCCATTGAAAGTTTAGTTAGGTTTCTTGACATATGTACAGTTTTTGTCTGAGTCTAAAATGACAATGTCCTTGTCACCACTTGGCTTGGCTCCATACATTCCTCAAAGGCTTGCCTTTTTCTTTGCTTGGATGTAAATGTAATGTAATGACACAAGATGACTAATCTCAGAGACCATGTAGCTAAAGTGTGGAAAATATTAAGCAAAAGGACAAAAATGGAGAAAATATGAAATACTTTCTTGTTTCTACTGACACGGTTTACGAAGGAGAAGTAAGACTTTGGAGTTAAAATTTTTAACTCCCAACTAATTCCTTTAATTTAATGCCAAAACCAAAAAGGCATCAATCAAGTTCACACACTCTTTCGCTCTTCTTTCTCAGTTTATAGTTTATATAGCAGCCTAAGGACCCTTAAAGAGACTTAGAGAGAGAAGCATTGATCTCTGAAATTGTGAACATGTTGAAATCAAGAAACAAGAGCAAAAGCAAACAAGAGAAGAAGTCCCAAGAAGGGAAGTACCTTGGAGTGAGGAGACGTCCATGGGGAAGATACGCAGCTGAGATCAGAAACCCTTTTACAAAAGAAAGACATTGGCTTGGAACGTTTGATACAGCCGAAGAAGCTGCTATAGCATATGATGTTGCTGCTCGATCCATCAGTGGCTCTTTAGCTAAAACCAACTTCTTCTACACTGAAAACATATCTTCACAAAGACAACCACAGCAGTTGTTACAGTCATCATCAGACAAAGATTTTGTTAATCCCACCATTATGTCTTTGGGACCTGATATGAGTTTGGGATCTTCTAGTTTCGGTTTTCTTCAAGATGAGCCACCAGAAAACCACCGTTTTGTTGCTGCTCCTATCTCTTCTTGTTTGCAAGAACAACAGTTTTTGGCTAATCTCACTAACAGTTTCCCACATTGTTATGATGATGATCATGTTGGTCAAAGCAAAGAGATTTCCTTACCTTCTTTTCCCAGTGATATGTCAAGCAGTTTATTTGGTTATCAGGACAACACCGGTGAACAGGGCGATGCAGAAAAGATGAAGATTGGTTCGGTTCTCAGCAATGATTCTCATTGCTTTGAGTATGACTACACCACGAATTATCTTCAGAGTTTTCTCAAAGATGTCAATGAAGATCCTACTCAGATGATTGGATCTTCTTCTTCTTTCATCTGATTCGAATCGGCTATATCACCTTTCAATCTTTTGCATTGTTGACTCTTTTGCTTATCTTGTGAGCTGTATAAGCGGTTTCAATACCAATCCTCCTCTTATGTAACATAAAAAGTATTGTATCTTTCTTTATTGTCAAATGCATTCCCAAACCAGAGTTATGAATTAAGCAGAGGATGTAACATGTTTGAATCAAGTTTATTACTATAAATTATGGAGCACAAATACGTAATAAACTCAGGAACTACAATTATACATTCCGAATCATATAACAGTAAAAAAAATAATGGAGCAGACATTAAAAGTTGAGTCTTCACTTCCAGTTATTGGCAACAATGTCAGCCAAATCAACCACTCTCTGCGAGTAACCCCATTCATTATCATACCAAGCAATCACTTTAACCATATCATCTCCCATAACCATTGTGAGAGAAGAATCAATAGTGGAGGATACATCAGAGCACCTGAAGTCAACAGAGACAAGAGGCTCATCACAGACGTCGAGGATACCTTTGAGCTCTTTCTCAGCTGCATCTCTGAAAGCAGCATTGACTTCTTCAGCAAAAGTCTTCTTGGAGACCTGCACGACTAAGTCAACCACTGAGACGTTTGGAGTTGGAACACGCAATGCAATTCCGTTGAGCTTTCCTTTGAGGTTAGGGAGCACAAGAGCCACGGCTTTGGCTGCTCCTGTAGATGTTGGAACAATGTTCAAAGCTGCTGCTCTTGCTCTCCTTAGATCACGGTGGCTCGCATCAAGCAGCCTTTGGTCGCCAGTGTATGAGTGAGTAGTTGTCATTGTACCTTTTATGATCCCTACCAAGTTTAAAACAACACAAAATTGCTCAGCTTTTTACAAGACTGCAACATAACAGTTCAACTTTCTTGTAATCCTTTTCCTTTTTACTAGATGCTTACCGAATTTCTGGTCAAGAACCTTGACGAATGGAGCGAGACAGTTAGTAGTACAAGACGCATTGCTGATGATTGTATCTTCATGGCTGTAAAGTTCAGCATTGACACCAACGACATAAGTTGGGATATCACCCTTTCCAGGTGCAGTGATTAGAACCTTCCTGGCTCCAGCCTGAATGTGCTTTCCAGCACCTTCTCTGTCAACAAACACTCCGGTTCCTTCGATGACCAAGTCGATGCCTAATTCCCTAAACATCATCACCAAATTTTCAAAGAAGTTCAGATTTAGATTTAGCCGGGGTTGATCAATTTGAAATATATGGGAAGTGTTATTTTAACTTACCCCCAGGGGAGATTAGATGGGTTACGATCAGATACAATCTTGATGATCTTTCCATCAACAGAGAGAGCAGCATCTCCAGAAGGTTTGACATCAGCGTCGAAGATTCCAAGAGTTGAGTCGTATTTGAGGAGATGCGATGCTTGTTTAACACCACCAGTGTCGTTAATGACAACAACATCAAGAGGAGAGTCTTTACGACCATGCCAACACCTCAAGAAGTTCCTACCAATCCTACCGAACCCATTGATGGCTACCTTTATCTTGGCCTCGGTCACCCCTTTCCTGTATCCACCATTGCTTCCCATCTACAATACAGAAACAAAACAAACGTACACGGTTCACAAAACCTCAAATAAAGACGCAGTCATGGCTGATCATGGCATGCAGGCTTGTTCAAAGATAGATAGATCTACAATGGTGAAGGCATTAAACACAAGAAACAGCTCTCGAGTTTACAAGATTGCACCATAAGGTATATAACACAGAAGCAATAGAGAGAAATGGAGAAAGAAAGGAACTCACTGCAGAAGTGTGGAAACTGACGAAAGAAACAAACTCATCGGAAGAAGATTTCTTGGCAAAGGGAAGAGCAGAGGAGTTTCGAAGTCCTGAGAACTCAGAGAAACCCTGAAAAGCAAAACATGAGAGTATTAGATGATGATAAAACTTGTGAAGGGCAGATAATGAGGAAGGAAAATGAAATAAAACCTGAAGAGATGGTTTGGCCACAGAGAAAGTAGCCGAAGCCATGGCTACCAGAGAGAAGCTGTGTATAATGTAGCAGAAGAGGCAGAAAGTAATGTTGAAGCAGTGAATGGTAATATAGGAAAATAGAGGATTGCTGAGTTGGAGGCAAAGATGATGAGATTCTGGATAGCTTTGTTATTCATTTGTATGGTTGTGGTTTATCACTCTCTTGCCTCTTCACGTTTTCTATGATTCACACATCTTTGCTTCTCACTTGGGCTTCACAAGTGGATGGGCTTCTCCATCATGTGGTCACATTTGCACAGCATTTGATCTAGTGACTCGACATACCTTCTTAGGACCATTGAAAAGTCAACGAGATTTTCTCTGACATCTCTTTGCTGCAGATGAAAATCACAGACACGTTAAGAACGAGTTGTAGTACATAGAGCTAATATAAACAAAAAGACCTTCATATAATCTGAAGTCATTTACAAGATTATACCTGTTGTCTTTGTAATCTCAAAGAAAGATGTGTCACTATTTTTATATTAATTTATTAATATCAGAAACTTATAACTTATTAAATAAACTCGGCAAGTCACTGCTAATGGAAACTCCGAAATATCAGGAGAAATAAACCAGCCTTGAATTCCTCCCTCATTCTCCTTTAGATTTTTCAGTATCCCAAATTTAAGCACTGCATCGACCAATCACCACCAGTACGGATCTTTAATACAACGATCTCATAGTTGAAATGTATAGACTTGACGATCACAACACTGGAACTGAGTTAATGTTTTATGCTTAACAGACCTTAGTTGAACTAAAGTACTGACGTTTGTGAACTAAGACCCATCTTTGCACGGCTGAGCCATATCATCCAAAACTCTGTTGAGGATTTACCTTCATAAATTTGCCTGAAAGGCTTAGACATAACAAGCTCTTAAAGGACTGAGAAAAAATAAGAGCCTACTTGCAGGTCTATTTTGCGACTTGTTCTCCATATTTTTTTGCGCATCGACTTTTTATAGAAAGCTAGTCAAAGACATGCAATAGGAATTGAGATGTGTAGTTAACTCTAGCTGTCCATTACTCTAATCAAATAAAAACTAAACCTAGTTAACCTCGATAATGAGATACACACTTCTCATGGATCAGACTGCAAAGATTGTGCTAAGAAATAAAAAAGCGATGAAGCGAAGTTCAAGATCAAAGGATCATTCTTTCTTATCAATCATACATCAATAAGAGGCAGTACAAGTTTTGCATCATGAGGATACCAACAAGATCAAGCAGATTCATTAATACGATTGATAACAGTCTTTACATCTTGAGGATAGTAAGAAGGGTAACCAGACCCCTAATACGATAGAAAATGGGTAATCTAATCTCACAAGAGATGAGAAATTCTTATAAAAGATCAAACCCTGAGAATTTGTAGCTTGGTGGAGAAAGCAATGGCGACCCAGTCAGGCTGAGAAGAAGACCATTGCAGCTGCTCAATCTCTGCACCAGCTGTGTAAGCAAGAATAGGATCAAGACCACCTTCAACATGCTGTCCCATGGATGAAATATCCCAAATCAAGGCTTGAGAATCATCTCCTGCAGTACAAATGTGACAAGAGCTATGAGGAGCCCAAGCAATGGCATTGACACTAGCTTGATGTCGTTGAAGCTCCACCACAGGAAGAGCCGGAAAACGAATGTCCAACACCACAACCTTAGCACTGTCCATGATAATGGTAGCCATGTACCTTGGATCCTGCTTGTTCCAACCAAGACGCACCAAAGGAGTATCTGGCTCAGAGCTCTCATAGATAATCGTCGAATGTTCCTTATCACGAAGATCAAACACCCTAACAGAGCCATCAGCTGAGACAGAGGCAAAAACACCAACACCACCCCAAGCAATATCAAAGACTTCCTTATCATGTGCAATAAGCTGAGTATCAACAGCTTCACGCTCAATGTCCCAAATAGTGCAAGTCGTATCAGTGCTAGAGGTTCCAATTCGGCGTGGCTCAGCTTCGTTCCAATCAAAGGAAGTAAGAGGACCACAAAACTCACTGTTCTTGTTGCTATTGAGACAAGATTTGAGCTCAACACGAGAGTGATCATCAGCGATTCGCCAGAGACGAAGGAAATCACTTGAAGTAGCGAGAAGATCAGGTCTTTGGCATTCCTTGTCAGGGATGAAAATGGTCTTTGTTGGTGGGTAAGGATGCTCGAAGGAGAGATTAGGATCGGAACGGATCTCGCCATTGGATTCATCGAGCTGCACAATCTCGACTCGGTTTGGGTACTGCTCGAGCAAGCTGGTGATAGCGAGACGATACTTCTTATCGCGACGAACGCTCCAATTCATTGCGTAGATGTGCCATGGCGCTTCGTATGTGTAGATCTCTGAACGTTTCTGCTGCTCATCGGCACCATCTTGGATCGGATCGCTGCTCGTTCCCATCGCTGAATCGATTCCGGGCAGAAACCCTAGAAATCGCCTCCGCTACTTCCGCTTCTATCACTCTCTGACAGAGAAGATGGATAATTCCATTTTTTTATAATATTATTTAATTCATATATTTTGGGAAAACGACACCGTTTATGGAAGCAGAGTAACATGGCTTATATCGTTATCCAAATATTTTCTACGGAAAATAAAACCAGAAGCTAACAACAAAAACAACTTTTCGATGATAAGGACTGCAACTTAATCTTGAAGGTTAAGCCAGGAGGGGATTATTCCTTGTCGGGCTATTCTTGGATCCATACTAACAATGGAGAATACTCAGTAAAGTCCGGTTATAAGCTGTGGTTTGTTTCAAAACCCACTGCCACTGATCAGGCTCCTGAGCAACTGCCCAACTTCTCTGACCTCTTTGATGGAATTTGGAAAACACAGGCACCACCCAAGATTCAACACTTCCTATGGCGATGTCTCTCAAATGTTCTGCCTTCAGGTGTCAATCTTCACAAAAAGAGACTAACAAAGGATCCATCCTGTCCAAAATGTGGTGAAGCCGTGGAAGACGCAAATCACATTCTCTTCAAATGTGGTTTTGCAAGACTGGTATGGGCACTATCCCCAATTGATTACATATTTTTCCCATCTCCCAGCGCCTCTCTTCACTCCAGTCTAGGTACACTTCTATTCCCCTCTGAGGATATGAGACCTAGAGTACTTGAAGAAGGTAATCTCTGGCCTTGGATTGTTTGGAGGCTCTGGAAATCTAGAAATGAATATCTTTTCCAGGGACTATCTCGGGATGCGCAAGCAATAGTTGATTTCTCCATGGTTGATGCTTCTGAATGGATAAAGATTCACAACACCCAGGTACAAGGAACAACCCCAAGGCAATCAGGACTGGTCCATGTCAAATGGCGGCCTCCGGAAACAGGTGCACTCAAGTGCAATGTAGACGCAGGCTGGTCTTCTAGCAAGGAGGTATGTGGTACGGGTTCGCTGCTGAGGAACAATCATGGCTGTTTAATCTGTTTTGGGTCAAAAACTTATCCAAAGTTGCAGCCACCTTTGGAGGCTGAGGCGGCGGTTCTGGCCTGGACCGTGAGATGTGTCACCAATCTTGGTTACACAAATGTGGTCTTTGAAAGTGACTCCAAGTCACTAATTGATGCTTTGGGACATGCAGCAGACTGGCCTAGACTCCGCACGTTCACCTCAGAAATACTCAGTGTTGCGGCTCGCCATGCCGTGCGTTTCACTCATGTCGGCAGAACGGCAAATAAGGCCGCAGATCTTTTGGCAAACGAGGCAAGTTTGTCTCCGGTTTACGAGGCTTCCATAGAGTTCGTGGCTCATAGTCATTGTAGTTTGCGTGGTGTAATTTCATTGGACTCAAACTTTGTTATTGGCTAGGTTATGATTGTGGTTTTGAGAAAAAAAAAAAAAAACAACAAAAACATGTTTAGAATCCTCAAAAATTACAAACACAAATTGTCTAGCAAAACACAGAAACAACTGTTGGGGAAGAAAAAAGCTTAAGAAAGAGACAAGGTTTTTAATTTTCTATGGAAAACAAAAAAACTTAAATTTCTCTTCTTTTCATTCCCTTTTCAACTTCTTTGATAAAAGACCATCTTTATGCCACATTTTCCACACTGTATCGATCTAGAAAACCATCACCAAAAGTCGTCCCACTTTAATCAGAATCTTCATAAACTTCAGTATCCGATAACTCATCAAATGTCCTCATGTCAAGCTGGTAACGCAACATACCACCAATCCCACCAAAACCTCTGCAAAACTGTGACCCTTCTTGGGATTTGTTAGTCACAAACTCAAGAGTGCAGCCAAAACGTTTGTACTCATTTGCAAACCATTCGAGCAGAGGCATCTTCTCCTGGACTTCTAGCTCGGCGTTGGTCTCTGAATCATGGAAGTTGCTTGTATCAGACTCTTGATCTTTCCCAAAGTGTTTCACCACTATTTCTCCTGTCGTGCTGTTCTTTAGCTCGTACCTGTTCATGTCCAGATTCTCCCAAACGATAAGGGTTTCGATAGCACCCATTTCTAGAGCCTTTAGAGTATCCTCCACACCGAAAACATATTTCCCAGTATCTTGACTTATCTCCTCAAAGTACTTCCCAATCAGTTTCTTCTCCTGTATGAACTTCACATTAGATAGAATCTCAGCAGACAGCTCAATGGCTTGGTTGAAACCGTTCTCACCTCCGTAAGAAACATCGACAACATTCAATATCTTAGCTTGAAGACGAGGATCAAACAACTCTGACTGACTGAGCTCGGTTTTGAAATCAGCTGAACCAGCAAGGATCAAACCAGAGACATTAGGCTGACTTGTAGCTGGATTGATGTAAAACTGTGTAGCAAGCTCAGCGGTTTTCCTAACATAGTTGTGTCTCTTCTCCATCCTAAGACGAGCAAAACGAAGCGCAGATTGTCCTCCTCTTCCGTGCTTCTTCGGGAGATCAACAGTAAACTTGTGAAGAACCTCTCTAGTATTCCCACTCAAAGTGCCAAACAGTGTCCCATTTCCATCCATAACAATGAAGCCAAACTTGTCATCAGACTCTAGAAGCTCATTCAATGCCTCGGTATGGAACTTATTGTCACAAAGGTACAAGGAAGCGTTAATCGGCCTAAAGGGCTCGAAATCAAAAGTCACTTTCTTCTCTTTACCATCATCATTAACAATGGTGCCGGTATAGAGAACAAGACCATTAGTAGGAACCTTGTTGTAAAGCTTCAACCTTTGTTGAGCAGAAGTAATGGCAGACAAAACAGACTGACGATTCACTCGACTCTTAATGTTTGAAGCAGTTCCATATTCATCACCAAGCATCTTCGTAACACGAGATACCTGATCACGAGGAGGCATTATAAGAGAGATCATACTCGTTCCATTACCTCTTGCAGATTCAAGTCCCTTGATTAGTTTCTTAATCTTCCAGATCTCAATGTTCGTATCCGATTCTTCTGCCATTTTTTGCTTCTCTCGAGGTCGAAGATGGAGAAGGAGAAATCAAAAGCAAACCCCCGACTACACAAAAGAACAAAATCAAAGCAAGTTTGAAAAAAAAATGAGTACTTTGAACAACGTAAATTTCGGATAAAACACTAAGAAATCGATGGGGTTTCAACTGAAGTAAAGATCGAAACTTTTTAATAAACTTTTATCAAAACGATTACGATGAACAGATTGAATCGATTATGCAGAGAGATTGAAATCGCAGCAAACGCACGCAAGCACGTACCTTTTCTCTCTCCTCCGGCGGCCTATCTCCTCCCAGGATTGATTCGACTAGGGTTTTGCCAGATTCTAACTCCCAACCCAAATCACGTGAAACTCACGTGCGAAACCACAGGATAACCGAATTATTAATTTTTGTTTTTTTAAACCGATTAGAGCTAATGGGCTTTATCGTAACTCAAAAGGCCCAGTTAAGACGGTAGTCTACACTACCAAGACTGCGTGCCATTTCTGGTTTGCATCATAAATTCAACTAGAATTTATCCCGTGCTATAGCACGGATTGATGTTTCTTTTAAGATTCGATACTATAAATTTTTTATTTAAGAAATATAAATTAATAAAATAAATGCTAAATATATATAAAAAGAAATTATCAATAAAAATACGTATTCAATTAAGTTTAAAATTTTAGATTAGTTATATTAATATTATGTATATTTTAGCTTATGTTAAATAAAAAACTAAAATTTGTAAATAATTTTTATTCAGATATTCTGTTGTTTTTATCCATATAAAATTACAATAATACTTTTAATGGAACAATTAATTTTGTTCTTTAAATGATTTATTTTAATAATATTATTATATAATTTTAAAAAATTTAAAGTTAAATTCTAAAAAGTATTTCCATAATATTATTAAGAGAAAATTTTTTTAAAAACAATCAAATATATAAACATTAAATAATTTTATTTAAATAATTTATTAAAGTATAATATTAATTTATTAAAAAGTTTAGTTTAATATATGCATATCAATTTTATTTTTTAGTAAAATATGATAATATAATTTTGATGAAATGATTTTTAGTATGTAAATTAAAAATAGTTTTTATTTTTCTTATTTTTGAAATTATAATTTAGTTAATAATAGTTAACATATTTACTTATTTCTAGATTATAATTTGTGTTTTAATAAATTTATTAATTTTTAATTTTTTTAAAGAAGTTAAAAATAGATTTTGTGAAGATTTTGTTGATTTACTTAAACAAACTAATTAAATTAAATTAATTGTTGATTTAATTTTCCAAAAATAAGAGATTTAATGTAGATTGCGATTTTGTTTGGAATATTTTTAGGAAGTATTTAAACTGTAATCTAGATATATCTTTTTTTTAAAGAAAATCTTAAAATCATATAATAAATGACTAAAATATTTTTAATGAGATTTATTCTTAGATGTAATGGCAATGTGATGTAATTATTAATATTTTGTAAAGTTTATTTATAAATGTACTCTCCAAATAATATATAGGAGATGTAAATAAATGAGAGTTAAATGTTAACAATGGGATGTATATATATTATTCTTCTCATCTAAAAGAAATGGCTTAAGATTCTTCATGAGGTTTCTTTCCCCTCCTACTGTACATTAGAATCAGAGCATTGACAGAAATGAAGAAGATGCATTGCCCTCATTATTAAGGCAACACAATCAAATGAACAAGAAAAAAGATGATGATTCATTCATTCATTCATTCACTCATTCATATGATGTTTGGATTCGGATCGTTTCGATGAGAATCCGCAAAATCTCTCACTAATCGCTTCAATGCTCGACCATGTTTCCCTTGCATATGGCCTCCTACTTGACTGTTATTGTTTCTGAAATTGCAGCTTTTGTTCTCAAGGTAATCGATCCCTGCGCCCCCCAGAGCTTCTGACCATTCCCTCACTATGCTTTCTGCTTCTCCTTGCTTTAGATACTCGCTCGGTAGTGCCCAAACCTGGATACAAAAAAGTCATTAGACCAAACAAAACAGAGGCGGGGTTCAGTCTTAATGTGATCACGAGAGAGGAAGAGAAAGAGAGAAACCGCAGAGTTTAGCCATCCTTGAAGAGATTTCCAACACAACATTCCTTTCCATGAAGTCCTCTCACATAAACTGCAGATTGCAGCTAACTGTTGCAGTATCGTCGAACACTTATGGACCTATAACAAAAACAGAACCGAAAAGGCGAATCAAAGATCCCAATCCATCACTACTTTTTTTGAATGATTTTACTCAAAATATTTACCCTTGACATAGCTGCAACTCCAAGTAGAGCATAGACCAAATTAGACAAAAGTCCCTCTCCACAGTGAGATACAACCTGGACAGAGATCACGCTGAATGATCCTTCCGATATGCAATTCACAGTTTCGATCATGGATGAAAGCGAAACCTCCAAGAAAACTATAGAACTCAAAAACATAGTGTAAATTGTATGCTTACGACCAAAAGTTAATGCCAATAGTAAACCACTGCAAACTTACCTGACAAGTATGACATTGCAGCTAAAGCAGCACCTCGGTGCATAGCTGTACAACAAATAGCCGCTTTGTGGAAAGAAATTTCAAGAAGTGTTCCAGAAGTACCCAACAATTCCTGTGTCATCAAAAGAAATAGAACCAAACCTTCACCCCAAGACTCCTTTTAAAAAAAAAATATGAATTGAAAGTTATATAATTTAAAGAGCAACGAGTGGTTGCAAAACCTTATGACAACCACGGATTAATGCCGATGCGAAATTTACATATGCTTCCACCAAATCGGGTTCTTGATCGCATATATATGACGAATTTATGCCCATCAATGATGATGCTTGAGTAAATCTCTCAAACGTAGTGATAAACAAGGACCCGTACTCCTCCTTATGACAGAATTCTTCGGCAATTACACAGGCTGATAACATGTTTGTGAATAGGCATATTTTAGAGAACTGGCTGATCAACTAATTGACCTAGGGTATAATTTATTTAAGCTAGCCAATAACAGCCGTCACTAAAGATTAAAGCTAGCATCTCAAGAGATTTTTCTCCTTCGGTGGAGCCTGTACCTGAATTAAGAAACCCTCACCTGTTCTTATGTAACATTCTTGGCTTTGAAATGACAGAAAGTTTCTCGATAGACAATCCAGTACACTAGGTAGTAGCAGCATAAAGTGCTCACCTGTAAATAATGCAAATCGTAAAGTGTTAAAATGTCAGTGAAACCTGCTAATGCAAATGCAAAGATCGAAATGCTTGATTTGGATCCATAACAGACCCAAAATCATATGCATAGTCGGACTCTTTGGGTACAAAAGCAAGAAATAATTGGTAGATATTCTGAGAAGTAATTTATTAGTATAAAGGACGCTTTGGAATAGCGAATTGTTCCAGGCAATAAAGGCATGACAAGAGGAATGCAGTGTTAGAATAGAGAGATGAGATGTTTGAAACCTGACGACTGAACTGCCACTGAAAGAGCACGACATGCTGCTGCAGCTAAACTACCACTCTCCATGTGTTCAGACCTATATAGCTTCTCCAAAATGGGCCAGAAAACGGTCAACAAAGAAAGTATTGGACCATCTGCCACAGGGACAGATGACAGAGCCGTCGCAAGGTGACTGAATACAGTTCCAATCCTGAATCATGAAACAAGTGAAGAGCAAAGTCATCAATATGATATACTTACCAAAGTTTTGTACACCATATAAGAAAAACTACCGGAGAATGCAAGCTACTTAAGATCATGGATAATTGTTCAGAGTACCAAATCTATTTAACGCAGATTATCAGAAAAATATATGTAACGTAAAACTGTGACAATCTTTTCATAGATGACTTGAAGTCCCAACACCGCAAACAGGTCACCAAAAATTTCTAGATTACGCCACAATTAAGCAAGATCGTAAATACAGCAGTCACAGAAGCAGACCTGTAAAGACCTCTTGTCACAGAGCTCAGCATTCGTGTGTAAGTGGCTGGACTCTGTCTACCAGAAGACTCAACGTCTTCATCTACCTAAAACCACAAAGGTATTAGTCCAAATTCTATCTCAGAAGAGTATCATCTGTCATATCATTGGGGAAGACATTTGATTAGAAAAGCACGGAAAAAATAGAAAATGAGAGAGGAAAGAAAAGATCATCTTCCAGATATCACTTCTATCTATTTAGTGTTCTTCTAGTCACTAGTTAAGAGTAAAATGTTGAATAGTGACCTCAGATATGTGGACAATTAGCTGATTCTTTTTCCATTAATAGAGAGCAAAAACAAAGAGCTACTTGTTCAGGAACAAGAAAGATAAGAAGAACCTTGAAGTATATCTCTTTCTAACTGAACAATATAAACACTTACTAGTTTTGAAAGAACTTCATAACTCGACGAAAGCAATTGAGTTAATAATTTATTTTGTAGTTCTTTGTTAGAAACAGAGCCAAGGATCACAGTGATAGCGGTAATGACTTCTTCCTCATCTTCCAAGGCCAAATTCCACTGCTCCAAACACTACGAAAGGTTAAAAAAAAAAAAAAAACGATTCAGGAGACACAATATAATATCAATGTAATTTGAGTTTGTTTTAACAGTTAACGGAAGGGTCAGATGATGCTGATACCTCTCCTATCCTCATTAGGATATCTAAATTTGATGTTTCCTGGATTACAGCTGGAGCATCTTCACAAATTTTACGCAGAGCAGAAGCACAAGCATGTGAACAAATAGGTTCAGAAATTCCTCCTGCAAGAAATAATCTGAAAGCAGAAAGACCATTAGATTATCAGACATATTGATGTTATGAGATATAAACACACTCCTCTCCTACAAGACTGAAAAATACCAATCAGAAAAAAGAAATTAATATAAACAGTTTCAAGCCCATATGCTAAAGATGTTATTTAACAGTCATTGAAGAAAGTAGACTTACAGCAAGGGTCTGGCGTTACTTGGAAAAACAGAGATCCATCTTGAATAGGAGCCAACAACATCTGCCAGTGATCTGTATACCTAAAAGTTGATTATTGTCAAATGTTGATTGCATTTACACTACAAGAAAATTGTTATTAAGGCAAGGGTATGAACTGACATACAACACATATAAACCCCTTGAGCTCGCTGGATGGCCGAACGGAGAATGCAGAAACCAATTGCATGATCAATGAAAAATCAAAAGCCTCTCCCTCTTGCAAGATAATTTCAGAAACCTGAAACGGTAGAATCCTTTAGTAAAAGACAGGGATGAACAATAGAAATTACAACTCCTGAAAACTGCCAAGCTTAAAGCTAACATCACCAATCTCCCAAAAAATAGAAGTAATAATGGATGGATAAAATAGAGAGACGGAACAATTAACAGTAGAGAACCCATACAATGTGATCCTACCCCTCTCTGGGTTGTTCTGAAACCAGAAACTTAAAATGAAACAATTTGGTTTAAAGAAAAGAGGTCAAGGGTGCTCACCGCATTAAGAGCAAACAACTTCGCTTCAACCTCCCTCAAGGGCATCGAAACATTTGAAGAAGGCAGACCACCAAAAAATAACTACAGGTATATCAGCAGGAAAAGGTTGAAAATAACAGAACAAAGAAGCTGTTTTCAAAGTGACTCAGTCCAAAAAACGTTAAAATTTAGGGTAAATACTTCCTGTTTCACAAACCCACAGCATAATACAAATTAGTTGCGTAGCGAATACTGAATTAACTACTGATTTTGAATTGTGAAGTGAGAGCACACCTTACTCACAAATGTTGTAGGATGGAGTAGCTGACAAATATCAACCAAGAGCTCAAGAAGATTATTTCTAAAATGCAAAAGGCCATCGGGAAGGTCAAGTCCTGGACTCTCATCACTGGAGGTAAACTCATCAACCTGAAGATAGATTGCTAAGGAAGTTTAGAAGCACAAAAAAACACAATTAGTACAATAAATAAAGCACTTGTGCAACAATTCGTGGACTTATGAACATTCAGCAAATGACAAAGCTAGAAAATCAATTTTAGGTTGATACAGTGAGTGGAATGTGGTAAAAAGAAGAAAGGTAAGACTGAGATGCAAGAAACTATGAATGACAAGCCTAAAAGTTTAAAAACTGTGAATTGGAACATATTTATGAAAAATAATTTCCACCAAAACCTTAATAGTTGACCAATGTTAACAATAAGGAATATATATTACGGAGAGAATTCCAGGTTAACAGAAAAATTCATTATAATTTGTTTTCTTTCAAAGTATTCTGGTGCTGCAACTGATATGATAGTGCTTCTAGATATATGAAACTGAAAGGGACCTTAAACTTAAAGAAAGTTGCCAAGATGTAACCTGAGCGCGGAGCACAAGAGCATCAACTAAAGCTGAGAAAACTGGTAGAAATATATCTTTCACACGATTTCCGTCATTCTGTCTGTTTCCACCTAAGCTAAGTATATAAGTCGCAAAAGTTGACCTACGGAAAAAAAAAAAAAAATCAAGTCTGAGAGCAAAGAACAGCCAGCAGAAATCCCTCTGATAAAGATGGCGAAAAAAAAAAAAAAATCCACATGGTTGTAAAGAAGCTTAATAAGACCAAAATAATACCAAAACTGTACAGTTGAGTCTGCAATCTCCCAGTCTTCACTTGGAAATGTCACGCAGCTGGAAAAATAATTGATGGACAGTAAACAAGAGTAATGTGGAAAAGATATCAATGCAACCCGAAAGAGAAGTCATGTTTGGAGAAAAAATAAACGCATTGAGTAAGAGAAATTGGGCAAATCAGCTTAAAATTGCACCAACTGTGTGAATACATAGACTGTTAAATGATTAAGGCCTTGAATTGTTTCTAACGCCGATTTTTACGTTTGCGTTTGTGTTTTCATGTGAAAAGAAGATTGAATACAAAAAAACAGTTTTTCATCAATGTTTTTGCAAAGTGCAAACACAAACCAAGAAGAATCTCCCGTTTACAATTAACATAAGGAATTTTGGTTAAAATGCAAAATGTTGTAAATTTATATGGAAAATATGCACTATATGTATAAGTAAACACGAACGCAAACAAGCAATCAAGGCCTACTATTCACCTCAAAATCGCATCAGTCAGAATAAGCGCTTCAGAACTTGCTTCAACTATCAAACATGGTGCCTGAAACATATTGCAAACCGACGTGAGCCTCACAAAAAGCAACAAATAAAGTAAAGTGAAGAGTAATAACGTCACAACATTATATGACACTCATGAGGCGATAAAATGGAACTCAAACTCACAGCTTGTCCGATTTCAGACATCAAGCATGCCAGGCCAGAGACAATTTTCAGATCAGCATTTATAAGAGCTGGTTTTAGAAGTGTATCTCTGAGAAACTGTACTTTATACAATAAAACCTGAGGAAGATCCTGCAAGAAGAAAACAAGTCAAAGCTAAGAAAATCCAAGCACATACACTTTTGCTATTGGACGATAAGATAATATGTAAGCTTTTGCTATTACACTGTAAGACAATACATTGATATTAAAACCTATGCAACGCATAGCCATTACGTATGAACAAATCAGAGCAGAATATACAAACAAAAAGATGCCAATACAATGTAGTTCAAACATACCTCATGCCGAGTCACAAGTTCAACAAGCACCTCAATGGTGAGATCAAAAGTAATACCCTATGTAAACGCAGAGAAATCAAAACCCAAGAAAGAATTCAAAAGACACTTTGTAGAAAAGTGACAGTAATCTAAACTACACTACCAAGAAAAGTCACCTGCAGGGCATTGAATACATAGTTAAGAAGGGGATGTGAAGGCACTGCGCCTTGTGGAATTTCAGAGAAACATCCAGCACGGACCTAACAAAATGAGGAAAGACATCAACATGAAATCCAGTGAAACGCCTCTACAATACGAGTCTACATGAATTACATACCCAACTCAGTAAGCAACGAAGTATTTTACGGTTGTTGTCATGCGGATAATGAGGGGAGGCGAATTGCTTCTCAGACTGCTGGAGTAAGAAATCAAGAACCATGGAAGTATGCGAGAGAAGCTGTTACAGAGCGAAAAGCGAGATTAAGTAAAACGAGGATAAAAACACAAACTTTGAGAAAGAAAGGGGGAAGAGAAGAAACAAACCTCCTGACGAAGATCAGAGTGATGAGAAAAATGGCGAGTGTCAGATAACTCTTCAGGTAAGACAGTGAGAAGCTCGAGCAAGACGACATTACCGTCATCATGAGCCTGAAGATTCTGGAGTGCGAACATTAACTTATCAAAGGGCTTTGAATAAGGATCCGAGTGAAGAAGAAGCGCCGAGAGAGCTAAACATATCTGCGTCAATAGCTGTAATTCCCCAAAATTCCACAAAACACATAAACAAACAATCGTTTCGTTCCTATCGCCGGAGAAAACACAAAAAAAGGGTACAATACCTGAGGAACACCAGAGCTGTATCTCTTAGCAGCAAGAAGAAGGGCATTGAGAAGAGCATCTTTAGCTGTTGATTGAAGATTCGATGCTTCGTTCTGAATCTGAAAACCCAACACAAAAAGAGGGTTAAAAAAAGGGTTTTTAGGATTCAAAATTGAGAATCTGAGATGAAAGTTGAAACCTTTCGACGGAGAATTTGGGCGGCGAAGAATTGAAGGTCGAATAGAGAAACAATCGGAGAAGTGAGGAGAGAAGTGGAGACATCCCAAGCCGCAGGAGTAAGCTGGAATTGAACAAGCCATTGATTAGCGGCAACTCTGTTGGAAGATTCAGGATCGTGATTCAAGATATGGATTGCTTCAGCTACTTTCCTCTGTAACTCCATTCAACTCAATTTGTTGCATTCCACTCTCGTGTTTCTATCTTCTTTCTTCTTCTTCTTCTTCCACTCTTATTTTGGTCCCTTATTTTGTGGTTTGAGAAAGTAAAATAAAACAATTTAATTCTTTCCTTTTTTTAAGAATCCAATCAGTTTCTGCTCTTTTTCTCCCTGCGTTGGATTCGATTCGATATTTTTCCAGTCTAATTAAAAAAAAAAAGTAAGCAGAAAACCAAAAAAAATTGAGTACGTTATTTATATATTTTTTTCCTAAAAACAACCATCAACTTAACCGACAATATTGTTTACATCCGATTGAATCAAAACACTTAAATTAGAATGTGCCACAAAATCAATACAAGCCACGTAAATCGAAGTCTTACTCGACTCCCTTGCCAAAAGATCTGCTACCTGATTGGCAAATCTACCCACATGATCAAACCGGATGAGATGATATTTTGATTGCCTAATAATCTTAGAGGTAAAGGTTTGTAGACGAAGCCAAGCTTCTGCATTTTTCACAGCGTCAATGACTGTCTTAGAGTCACTCTTAAATATCACCGATGTGTAGCCAAGGTTAATCACACACTTGACACAATTTGAATACGTTATTAGATAAAGATTTGTATAAAATTTCTTTTATTTTTTAAGTTGTTAACTTTTTAGGTTTCAAAAATTCTAAGGAAAAAAAACTATGGGAAGTATTGGTTTCTTATTTTAATATTATACACTTTTAATGCTTTGGTATTGGTTTATAAAATTTAAGTTGGTATTTGTTGGTTCTGAACTTCTGTTAAAATTATATATAGTTTGATTGATAAATTCTAAACTATACTTTAAAATCATTTTGCACTTTAAAAATCATGGTTTAGTTGATATTATGTTTAGGTTAAAACATAGTAATAAACTAGTAATGTTAATCAATATTTATTCACAAAATGCAACATTGAGAATCAAAAATTATCGATGACATTAATGCTTTCAAAATTAGTTGAATGTTGACTGTTAAATATATAGGACTGTAATCCGACAATCCAACCAAATACTACAATAGAAAAATACTACAAATACATACAGGTATTAGAAGAGTTCGTGTCAAAAAAAAAACATTAATTAATCTAATCTAAAAGTGACATATTTTATGTCTCAAATATTCCATATATTTCATTAAAAATCCTTTTACAACTTTCCACACAAGAAAACTATTAAAAGTTCTACTATAATCCTTATTAATAAACTAAATAAATTTATCTCTATTATCAAATACATTAAAGCAATAGGGTTAAAATTGGATTTTTATCCAAAATTTTGCATTGATGTTTAAAATTGGGTTTTTATCGAAATTCTGTTATTAGAAATAAATATAACAATTTAAAAGAAAAAAAACATATGGATAAAATGTTGACCAGGTACTTGCCAAAATGTATAACTTGGTAACCCTACACTAGGCTTTTAAAGGCCCATTAGAGACCATATTCTATGGGCCATTTCAGTACCCAAACTAAGACACCCTCTTGATATAATTACAAGCCCATCAAATGCTAGAAGAGTGCAAAGTTTACCAAAATTTCGTGTATGGTCGAAAGTTGTGTGGTGTCCATATCATTGGTTATTTTGTGTTAGTCAACGAAAGTTTTGATCTTAATTTATTTTCAATGTATTGTTACTATATTTGTTTCATCAAAAGGTTTATAAACTTAATCATAATAAATCTCTTGCACATTTCAATAATAATGAAAGTTTATATCAATTTCAAATAAGATGAATTCATGGGTTATCCTATTCGAAAATCTTCACAAGCTTTAAGAAATTATTGTCAATATAGTTTTCCACTTTTCTAGGTAAAGTTGGTAAGTCAAATTCACAAAATTTATGTATTTATTATCTATAGTGTATTAGTGTGCAATAATTTTATAACCAACGAAAGTCGGCCTTAAATTCTTCGTATGCAGAACAACTAAACCGGCCTTGCGGGCTCCATCCGTAGAACATGTCGTGAAGAAAGTATCTGAAACCAATGGTAGAGAATTAATTCATGTCGAATAAGAATAGTCCACATTCAATTTGACCAATGGGGATCCATGGTTTTGATTCATGTCTATATCACTTCATTGTCAATCTAAGTGTAATACGAGATTATAGAATTTTTATTTATTCATTTGTCTAGTTCAATCGTGCAGCCAGGTTTTATTTAGGATTTTAATTGTTATTCAAACTACAGTTTTATATATTGGAATATTGGATAACTTGTTTTTCTACTCTCGAGAGATTCAGAATCTCAGAGAGTTGATTTAAAATTTAATTTAGACGACTTTTGGAATATGCAACTGAGAAATAATAAAACTAATATAGTTGATCCAAGCATCATTAATCAGTTGATCCAAGCATCATTAATCATGCAAGATGTAATACTAAAATCATTTTGAAAGCAGTAAACTCTTTTCACCATCGCCAAGTACCGTCCGTACATTCAGGTCAGGAGTTTTTTCATAAAGAAACCAATAATTTTATAAGTATAGTGACATTGTAAACAAACAAACAAAAATACTCTGATTTCAACAATAGTTAATCACTGTAATATATCAGATATTCAGTTTTAATAATACATTCAGAGGACTAGTATGTGATTATGCTCGGTATTTTCCGTAACAAAATATGTTCATTTAAAATCAAATAAGTTATATGTTTGAAAATAGTGGAATTTTCATTTAAAATCATATAAGTTATATGTTTGAAAATAGAGGAATACGGATAAAAAGACATTAATGTTTCAACTTATATAAAAGGTTACTAAATATCTAAGGCTTTTAAAGAAAACTCTTGTCGAAAGTTAGAAGTAAAGGTAAGATTAAAAAATAACATATCTTTCAAATTTCTTGTCTATTTTCTCAACTTTTTTTGAGAGAAAACACGAGAGTTCATAGTTAGATGAGGTTTCACTGACGTCATATATGGTATACTAGGGCATATTGGTCTTTCTATAAGGGGTTGAAATGTCAAAAGAAGCATAGATTGTCCGAAGTAGTTTCATAGGATTCCAACGACGTCCAGAGGTGAAGGAGATGCCAAAGTCTTCGCTCCCAAGATTCCACACATTTGTATTACAAAAGTCCGCAAGTTCAGGGACCTACAGAATATTCCTCATTAAAATCAAATTAGTCCAAATAGACGGCTTAGTTTTAAAATATTTCTGATGGTTTGTGTTCAAAGGCACAGTGGTTATGAACCTTATCAACAAGTTTCTAAACTCAAGCAAATAAAACCACTAATAAGGTAATATGTTAAGATCTATAAAAAAAAACAAAATTCCAAGAGGTTGAGATATATTACCTCCTCCAAAATAAATAAACTAAAAGATTTCAAATAACTTATATTCGAATGATACGATGAACACTCCAAATCTTATCTAATGAGTTATAGTATTTGACATGTTATTATTGTATAATGTCATTTGTCTTCATGTGCAGCTGTGCCCTTAGGAGATGATAAAATTCAAAATATCATCTTGAATTTAATAATTTTTTTTTAATTTTTAAAAACTCACACAATATTGAATGTAAAAAAAAAGACAAATCTAATACGAAATCATATCTAAAATTTTCATTTTTCAAAGAACATTTAACATAAAACGACTCTTCATTGATCTCATAAATTTTGTTTTTTTCTCTTTGAAAATGTCACTATCTGCAATAGATAAAAACTTAACGTTTAAGTTAGATACCCATCGAACTCGACCAAGGGATAAACTCAGAAGAAATGATTTCTGGTTTTGCAAATCTTATGAATCTCCTTTTTTTTTTTTTTTGCTCTTTACAATATTTACTTCATATTTTTGGACTATTTAATAAATCCTATAAATCAGACAAACCAAAATATTTTGTGAGCAAAGTTTAAAAATTATCTTTACAAGAATCTTATTATGAAAATATAATCGAGCTTCATTATATGAAAAAACAAAAAAAATATTTGAGAACTAACAAACAATTGTGTGTTCATAAAAATGGATACAATTATTTCAATCTAATTATTATTATTATTAAAATATAATTGAGATATATACACAAACCATGTTGTATTTTAAATATATTCCTAAAAGTGTATGTAAATAAAATTAAATTTTAATTGGATTATATGTATGTAATCATTTTAAAATTTAATACATCATCTTAAAATCTATAATAAATTATTAATAGATAGGTGACAATTGTATCCATTTTTATCAACACACAATTGTTTCTTAGTTTTTAAATATTTTTTGTTTTTCATTTAGTGAAGCTCGATTATATTTTCATAATGAGATTCTTGTAAAGATAATTTTTAAACTTTGCACACAAAATATTTTGCTTTGTCTGATTTATAGGATTTATTGAATAGTCCAAAAATATGAGGTAAATATTGTAAATAGCAAAAAAAAAAAAAGAAGAAGAGAAAATTAAGGAGATTCATAAGATTTGCAAAACCAGAAATCATTTCTTCGAGTTTATCCCTTTGGTCGAGTTCGATGGCTATCTAATTTAAACGTTAAGGTTTTTATCTATTGCAAGTGACATTTTCAAAGAGGAAAAAACAAAATTTATGAGATCAATGAAGAGTCGTTTTATGTTAAATGTTCCTTGAAAAATGAAAATTTTAGATATGATTTCATATTAGATTTGTCTTTTTTTAACATTCAATATTGTGTGGGTTTTTAAAAATTAGAAAGAAAAAAATTATTAAATTCAAGATGATATTTTGAATTTTATCATTTTATGACGATGACATACATATTAAAACTTAATCTTAACAATATTCATACACTTTAGATTTTATCTTTTAAATACCATGATTTGTATATATATATATATATATATATATATATTATATTTTCATTATTTATGAAATCAATTTTTTACTGATGAAATCTAACGTTTCTAAAATTTAATAATTTAATACATATTTTGATCAGTATGGTACAACAAAATATTTGCAAAACTAGAAATCCCTTCTCTAGTGTATAATCTCTTACGCTGAGTTTGATGACTCCCCAAATTAAACAATACTAGAATCTATCTCGCGCTATAAAGCGGATTAAATTTTTTAGATTTAAATTTTATTCAAAAATTTTGAATCTTTTGATTATAGTATTGCAATGATTTTAATATTTAAATAATAATTTTGAGTTATGTTATTATATGTCATTCCACAAATTAAATGTTATTTCTATAAATATATACTCCAAAAGATATTACGAATCTTTGAATATTCCTTAGTCGAAAAACTGATATCCTGAAAAATCATGATTTAATTCTGTTTTTAATGTGCTAATTAAATTTACAATTATAATCTTAATAAGAAATTAGAAAATGGTCTTAATATCAATGGAATAAAAAAGTAAATATTAACATATATTAAAGTTATTTTCTTATTTGTACTCTCCAAATAATTGTAAGGGGTGATTTTATCTATTTCACCTACTAACATTTTCAAAGCATTCAAAAAAAAAAAATTGTGTCTTCATTGATCTCATATATTAAAAAAATGTCAACTATATATGACATAATTAAAGTTTGAGAATCATTAAAATTGACATAAAGGAGAAATTCGACAAAGGGATTTGAAGTGATTTATGGTTTTGTTAATCTTCTGAATCTCCATACTGGTCCCTCTTTTTGTTTCTTTGAAACAATCATTCAATACAAGAGATATAGATAGATGAACAAACAACAAGTTGAGAAGTTTCGTTGTAAGAAAAACAAAAAAGAGTAAGAAGACTTTACCAAAGTTAATGCTTCGAAGACGTTACCTTTGCCATGGTTAAGAAGCCCAAAAGTTGCGCAGCTGTTCCCCGAGTCTCAAGTGTTGACTTCGAAAACTAATATAAATAACAAAAAGTATAGCTGTTATAAGATTTAAAACGTAAATAGTACGCCAAAAAAATAGTTGAAAACTTAATTTGCTACTATTTTGAGTTTTTGTTAGTCAAATAAACATTCAATGAAAAAGTCAAAAGAACTAAAACATTCTAATTAATTTATTGCATCTTTATGCAAATGCAATATTGTATGGATTTGTGGATGCAACATTTTTAGATAATAAATGTTATTTTAGGCTATTTTTTTCTTCAAAATAAGTGTTTTAGAATTTAACTGTAAATTTCGATATAAAATATCTAATTTATCTTTATATATATATAATTTTTTTTTCTTTGCAAGAAAAATGTCAAAACGACACTGACTAAAATTGAAAAGACTATAATCATTGATTATGAACTTTGTTAGGTAGTTATTTATATCTATAAGTTGCAGTCAAACACTACAAAAAATATTAACTGTCACAAAAATTAATTTCAAATTCTTTTTTGGTAATCTCTTACTTTTCCTAACTCGATCTTAATCCTCTATATATTATTTGAGAAGTACATTTATAAAATAAACCTTATAAAGTGTAAATATTTACATCACATTGCCATTACTTCAAAGAACAAATTTTAATTTCTCATTAAGGATATTTTAGTCATTAGTTATTATGTGATAATTTTCGTTTTAATTAATTAATTAATTTTAATTTTTTTGAAAAGTAGTTAAAAATAGATTTTATAAAGATTTTGTTGATTTAGTTAAACACACTAATTAAATTAAATTACATGTTGATTTAATTTTCCAAAAATAAGAGATTTTATGTAGATTCAATTTTTTTTGGAAAATATGAAGGAATAATTTATGTAGACAAAGTTTTTTTTTTTTACTTCTTTCTAGATTATAATTTTCGTTTTAATTAATTAATTTATTTTAATTTTTTTGAAAAGCAGTTAAAAATAGATTTGTTTTTACTTTTCCTAACTCGATCTTAATCCTCTATATATTATTTGAGAAGTACATTTATAAAATAAACCTTATAAAGTGTAAATATTTACATCACATTGTCATTACTTCAAAGAACAAATTTTAATTTCTCATTAAGGATATTTTAGTCATTAGTTATTATGTGATAATTTTTGTTTTAATTAATTAATTAATTTTGATTTTTTTGAAAAGTAGTTAAAAATAGATTTTATAAAGATTTTGTTGATTTAGTTAAACACACTAATTAAATTAAATTACATGTTGATTTAATTTTCCAAAAATAAGAAATTTTATGTAGATTCAAATTTTTTTTGGAAAATATGAAGGAATAATTTATGTAGACAAAATTTTTTTTTTTACTTCTTTCTAGATTATAATTTTCATTTTAATTAATTAATTTTTCTTAATTTTTTTGAAAAGCAGTTAAAATAGATTTGTTTTTACTTCATTCTAAATTATAATTTTTGTTTTAATTAATTAATTTATTTTACATTTTCATAAAATTAGTTAAAGATAGATTTTATGAAGATTTTGTTGATTTAATTATACACACTAATTAAAATAAATTAAACGTAGATTTAAATTTTCAAAAATAAAGATTTATGTAGATTCTGATTTTTTAAAATGTTCATGTATTAAGGAAAAGCATATCTCAAAATTTTTAATGTTGAACTCAAAAATATTTTTTAAATGTTGTTTAATATAATGTAATATTTATGATATTATGATAAATATTAATGTTTATTTGTGTATATATTTTTTGGGTAACAAAATTCAAGCAAAAATTAAGAAAGAGCATATCTCAAAATTTCAAAGTTTTTTTTTTAAAAAAAAATGAAAAATTATCCAAGGATTTGAAGTTATTAATGTTTTTATTTTTGTATTTAGTTTCCATATTAATTTTAAAATATTAATTTAATATGTTCATATATGAAAACATCAATCCGTGCATAAGCACGGGATAAATTCTAGTGCTCTATTATTTTACAGTTCACAACGCACAAAATTTGGAGTGTTTGAAATAGACTATATAAGTTTTGCAGTCGAACACATACAAAAAATATTAACTGTCACAAAAATTGACTTCAAATTCTTTTTTTTGTCATCTCTTACATTTCCTATCTCAATCTTAATGCTCTACTGTTTTATCGTTCACAACGCACAAAATTTAGAGTGTTTGATATAGATTATAATCATTAATTATGAATTTTGTTAGGAAGTTACTTATACCTATAGGAGTTTTGCAGTTGAACACATACAAAAAATATTAATAGTCACAAAAATTGATTTCAAATTTTCTTTTTTTTGTCATCTCTTACCTTTCCTAACTCGATCTTAATGCTCTAGTGTTTTACCGTTCACAGTGTACAAAATTTGGAGTGTTTGATATAGACTATAGTCATTGATTGTGAATTTTGTTTGTTAGTTATTTATATCTATAGAAGTTTTGCAGTCGAACACATACCAAAAATATTAACTGTCACAAAAATTGATTTCAAATTTTCTTTTTTTGTCATCTCTTACCTTTCCTAACTCGATCTTAATGCTCTAGTGTTTTACCATTCACAGTGCACAAAATTTGGAGTGTTTGATATAGACTATAGTGATTGTGAATTTTGTTTGTTAGTTATTTATATCTATAGGAGTTTTGCAGTCGAACACATACAAAAAATATTAACTGTCACAAAAATTGATTTCAAATTCTCTTTTTTGTCATCTCTTACATTTCCTAAATCGATCTTAATAGTCTAGTGTTTTGACGTTCACAACGCACAAAATTTAGAGTGTTTGATATATACTATAGCCACTGATTGCGAATTTTGTTAGTTAGTTATTTATATTTATATTAGTTTTGCAGTCGAACACATACAAAAAATATTAACTGTCACAAAAATTTACTTCAAATTTTTTTTTTTGTCATCGCTTACCTTTCCTAACTCAATCTTAATACTCTAGTGTTTTACCGTTCACAACGCACAAAATTTGGAGTGTTTGATATAGACTATAGTCATTGATTGTGAATTTAGTTAGTTAGTTATTATATCTATAGGAGTTTTGAAATCGAACACATACAAAAATATTAACTATCACAAAAATTGATTTTAAATTCTTTTTTTTTGTCATCTCTTACCTTCCCTAACTCGATCTTAATACTCTAGTGTTTGCCGTTCACGGTGCACAAAATTTGGAGTGTTTGATATAGACTATAGCCATTGATTGTGAATTTTGTTAGTTAGTTATTTATATTTATATGAGTTTTGCAGTCGAACACATACAAAAAAATATTAATTGTTACAAAAATTGATTTCAAATTCTCTTTTTTGTCATCTCTTACCTTTCCTAACTCGATCTTAATGCTCTAGTGTTTTACCGTTGACAACGCACAAGATTTGAAGTGTTTGATATAGTCTATAGTCATTGATTATGAATTTTGTTAGTTAGTTATTTATATCTATAGAAGTTTTGCAGTCGAACACATACAAAAAATATTAATTGTCACAAACATTAGCCTTTCGGTTCAGATAAGTAGAGTAGTCATTACCTATACACCTTCTCTAAATGTCTCATGTGAAGTTCAGTAGCTGCAGCTAGAGAACATGGTCCTTGGTTGCTTTAGTGTCGTCCGTATTGTCAGATTAAAACATCACAGCTTTGTATCCTATCTGAGTGAAACTGTTAGATCTTAAAACTAAATTACATTTTAACTTAGTTATATATCTTTAAAAAAAAATAACTTTAAAATTATATTAAATCAAAATAAACACCATACTAAACCGAACCATATCGGTTTTATTTTTATCATTACTATTCCTAAACAATCAAAACCCAAATTCATTGCATTTGCATCTAAAAAATTAAACCTTGACATAATAATTCTTGATTTCAATATATTTTTAAGGATCGTATTAAAAAGAAGAATATATCATCCAAAAAAACGATTACATCACACTTCAAAAGAAGGAACACATCCATGATAAAGTCAGAGCCTTAACACTCTTCTCCTCTATATAAACTCATAACCTCAAACCTGAGATTCCTCATTCCTTAAACCCTAAACCCAACCTATCCAAAGCTCAAAAAAAAAATGGAGGTAGAAGGCAAAGGAGGAGAAGCTGGAACGATCACCACCGCAACTCGGAGATTCGCACTTCCGGTAGATGCGGAGAACAAATCAACAACATTTCGACTATTCTCAGTCGCAAAACCTCACATGAGAGCTTTCCATCTCTCATGGTTTCAATTCTTTTGCTGCTTCGTCTCCACTTTCGCAGCTCCACCTCTCCTCCCTATCATCCGTGAAAACCTTAACCTCACCGCAACCGACATCGGTAACGCCGGAATAGCCTCTGTCTCCGGCTCTGTTTTCGCTCGTATCGTCATGGGCACGGCTTGTGACCTCTTCGGTCCACGTCTCGCCTCCGCCGCTTTAACACTCTCCACCGCTCCTGCAGTGTATTTCACCGCCGGGATAAAGTCTCCGATCGGGTTTATCCTAGTCCGTTTCTTCGCCGGATTCTCTCTGGCCACTTTCGTCTCGACACAGTTCTGGATGAGCTCTATGTTCTCTGGACCCGTCGTGGGAACGGCTAACGGAATCGCCGCCGGGTGGGGAAACCTCGGAGGAGGAGCGACGCAGCTGATCATGCCCATCGTGTTCTCGTTGATTCGGCAAATGGGTGCCACAAAGTTCACCGCGTGGAGGATCGCTTTCTTCATCCCCGGCCTCTTCCAGACTCTCTCTGCTTTTGCCGTTCTCTTGTTCGGTCAGGTACAAATCACACTCGTACCGCTTCGGTTTGTTCAATTTATCTGGTTTTGATCATTTATGAATGACCCGAGTTTATTTATTATGGTTTTGGTTAAATTTACTTTGTAGTATATTACTTATTTTAATTATATAATTAAATGATGAAACAGATTCAATATATTATAAAATCGGTGCAAACCGATTCATTAGATTATATTTTATTACAAGGAATTGTAAAAGGATGCATTTATTTTTGTACTCATGTTTTTTGATTATATTTTTGAAATTTTAAAAAAGGATCTTCCTGATGGAGATTATTGGGCGATGCACAAATCTGGAGAGAGGGAGAAAGATGAGGTGGGGAAAGTGATCAAAAATGGCGTCACCAACTATAGGGGATGGATAACAGCATTAGCATATGGCTATTGTTTTGGAGTAGAGCTTACGATTGACAACATAATCGCAGAATATTTCTTCGATAGATTCCATTTAAAGCTCCACACAGCTGGGATTATAGCAGCCAGTTTTGGGTTGGCCAATTTTTTTGCTAGACCTGGAGGAGGAATGTTCTCTGATCTAATGGCCAGACGTTTTGGGATGAGAGGAAGGTTGTGGGCTTGGTGGATTGTGCAAACACTAGGAGGTGTGTTATGCGCATGTCTTGGCCAAATTTCAACCTTGACATTGTCTATAGTTGTTATGCTCATCTTCTCTGTATTCGTCCAAGCCGCTTGTGGACTTACCTTTGGCGTTGTTCCGTTTATTTCCAGAAGGTAGAGCACTTTCTCTCGTCAAAAAAACAAAAAAAATGAAGAAGCAAAATTCTTAATCATTGCATACATTTTGGTATTGAATTGCTTGATTGTTTATCCAACATATTTTCTCACAATTTTTTTTTTTTTTTGGGTTATGCAGATCTCTTGGGGTGATATCGGGAATGACTGGTGCGGGAGGCAATGTAGGCGCGGTCTTAACTCAGTTGATATTCTTCAAAGGATCGACATACTCGAGGGAGACGGGTATAACTCTAATGGGGATAATGTCAATCGCGTGTTCGTTACCAATATGCTTTATTTACTTTCCGCAATGGGGAGGTATGTTCTGTGGACCCTCTTCCAAAAAAGTAACTGAAGAAGACTACTATCTCTCCGAGTGGAACTCTAAAGAGAAAGCTAAAAACTTACATCTTGCAAGCCAGAAATTCGCGGAAACCAGCATTAGCGAAAGAGGTCGAGCCACAACTCATCCCCAAACTTGATAAATTCATGGTCTTTTTTGTTTGTTTATATGTTTTGAATTGTTGAGTATGCTTTTGTCTTCTTATCTTTGGTTTTGTTTTGCTTAAAGAGTTTTCAAGAACTCTTTTTTATTTTATTTTATTTTATTTATAATTGTGTGATAAGTTGTGTATGTTAATGTAAAAAACCTACTGGTTACTGCTTTCTTTGTATGGAGAACTTTTGTATATGTTTGTTCGTCATAAAATGAACCAACGTGTTTTCATTTGGTATACATAATTTTTCTTCTTAGTTATCTTTCGCTGATCGTGATGAATAACGGTACAAAATAATACAAAGCACTAGATTTCAAAAATTATTATTACACATTTAACCTTCTAAACTTTGGATGGACGTTTCAATATTCATATGCACTTTCACATCAAAAACTCGGTTATCTGTTTGGTCCAAATAAGTTAGACAAATACATGGTTACTACTTGGTATTTTATTGCATTATTAGATATCGATTGAGTTAAAAAATATATATTAGTTGAAATCAACTTTATATTAATAATACACCATTAAGAACAAACAAAATTTAGCTGAACAAAACAAAAACAAAAATACATTCTTTCCGCAAAATTTTTTGGGTAAAGAACATTCTTTTCGCTTTTCAAACGATATTAAAAACAAAAACGGTTTGTCTCTTATGTCATATCAGATTTCAGAAGATCGACATGATCTTCATGAATCAAAGATAAGCTCAAGCTCAGAGACGTAGCTTAGAGACGTAAGAAAGAAGAAGATAACAAAAACTTTATTAATTCTCAATTAGTTTGTTACAAAGAATGTAAAAGAGTTTATATACATCAAACAAGAAAATATAACCGAACTTAACCAAAGTATGATAACCGGATTGGATTTTACAATCAATCAATTATACAATCTAATACCCTCCCCTCAAGATGGAAGGAATAGACAATGAATATCCATCTTGAGAAGTAGATGCTTGAATATACCAGGTTGAACTGCCTTAGTGAACAAGTCAGCAAGTTGATTCCCTGAGGTAATATGCATAGTCTTCAAGAAACCACTCTGCAATATGTCTCTTACCACATGACAATCTATCTCTATGTATTTTGTGCGCTCATGAAATACAGAGTTATATGCAATATGTAAGGCAGATTGATTAACACAGTATAATGTAACAGGTGTGATAAGAGGACAGTGAAGATCTTTGAGTAGAAAAGCTAACCAGATCAGCTCACAGGTAGCATCAGCCATATCTCTATATTCTACTTCAGAGATGTTCCTAGAAACAGTTGATTGCTTTTTTTATCTCCAAGATATTAAGGAATTTCCTAAGAAAACACAGTAACCTCTAACTGATCTTCGAGAATCTGAACAAGATGTCCAATCTGCGTCTGAAAAAGCCATTAATCTAGTATCTGAATCGGCAGAATAAAACAATCCTTGTCCCAGATTCTGTTTCAGATATCTAAGAACTCTATAAGCAGCTTGTAGGTGAGTTTCATTCGGATTTGCCATAAACTGACTCAATTTATGTACTGCAGATGTAATATCAGGCCTTGTATGAGTTAGATACAAAAGTCTACCAACAATCCTTCTGTAGACTGATACATCTTCTAATCTTCTTTCTGCTGAATCTGATAACTTGACATTAGGATCCATTGGTATAGAAACAAGTTTGCAGCCAAGATAACCAGAATCTTCAAGTATTTCAATTGTGTACTTCCTCTGATTGTGTAACCCTGTGGGATGGACATGTGTATTTCTTCATCCAAATCTCCATTTAAGAAAGCATTACTAATGTCAAGCTGTGTAATAGACCATTTATGGACTGCAACAAGTTTCATAAGCATTATGAAAGTCCCCATCTTAGCTACAAGTGAAAAGGTATCAAGGTAATCTAAACCCTCAAGTTGTGTGTATCCCTTTGCAACAAGCCTTGCCTTATATCTCTCAACACTGCCATCAAGATTGTATTTTATTGTATATACCCACTTACAACCTATAGGATGCTTACCTTGAGGAAGCTCACAAACATACCAAGTTCCATTAGCTTCTAGAGAATTCATTTCAGAATTCATAACAACCTTAAACTCATCAGATTTCACAGTCTCAGTAAACGTCTTTGGTAAAGAGGATGTAGTGATGGATAGAGTGAAGTGTTTATGATCAGAGGAGAGCTTATCATAAGATAAAACTGAAGAAATAGGATAAGAAGTTGTAAAAATAGGGTGAGCAGGGAATGCAGAAGAATCCTTTAATAAGTAATAATGATATTCATTAAGATAAGTTGGGGCTTTAGTTTGTCTTTTAGATTTTATCAGTGGAACTAAAATAAATGTATTCCTATCGTGTGAACTAGAGATATCAATGTTTGAAACACTAGAATCTGAAATATCAGAATCTGCAACAGGATTTTCAGAAATTGGAACAGAGTCAGATATCAAAGAAGTCATATCATCATAAGGCAAAACATCATATGTAATTGGTGTAAAGTATGATTCATGAGTCATATCAAAAAATGCAGGAAAAGGTGAATCAGGAACAAGTAATGGAATCCTGATCAAAAATATCTTTAACAGGTGGTTTATTTGCAAATAGAAAAATATTTTCATCAAAAACGACATTTCTAGTGATAGAAATCATATCAGTTTCAAGATCCAAGACTTTATATCCTTTATAATCAGGTGGATAAACAAGAAAGACACAGGCATAAACTCTTTTTGAAAACTTATGTCTATCTTTAAGCAATGTGGAAGCAAAACAAAGACAACCAAAAACCTTGAGATGATCATAATTCAAAACTTTTGAAGTTAGAAGTTCAAAAGGTGTTTTAAAATCAAGTAAAAGAGATGGTGTCATGTTGATGAGATAGATAGATGTAAGAATACATTCTCCCCAGTACTTAAGTGGAACATTTGACTGAAACAGTAATGATCCCGCAACATTCAAGATATGTTGGTGTTTTCTTTCTACCATAGAATTTTGTTGAGGTGTATATGGACATGAGAACATGTGATGAATTCCTTTTGATTTTAGTAAAGAAGTGAAAGAAAGTTCAGGAGCATTATCCGATATAATGGCTTTCACATGTTTTTGATATTGAGTTTGAACCATTGTAAGAAAATCTGGTAAGATAGATAATACTAAACTTTTAGTTTTCATCAAATAGATCCATGTAACCCTAGTACAATCATCAACTATAGTAAGAAATTATTTATAACCTTCTGGAGTTGGTAAATGAAAAGGACCTCAAGTATCTATATGTATCAAATCAAAAGGAGCATCACAAAGTTTATTTGAGGAATGAAAAATTAATCTTTTCTGTTTTGAAAGAGGACAAATTTTACAAAGATTGCGATCATGTCTAGTATTAGAAACACCTAAATATTTAGAAAGAATCTGAATCTGTTTTGAAGAAGCATGCCCAAGACGTTGATGCCATGTTTCAGCAGAGACTTGCAAAACAGATTCAGAGTGAGCTTGAGCTGTTAAGGAAGTGTGATTTATGTCTTGATTTTCATTGGTCTTTGGAGCCTCCAGAACATACAGATTGTTTAGAAGATTTCCTTTACTAATCATGAAGTCCGGAGTAGACTCCTGACAATGGAAAGGGTTATAAGGAAAGATATAACAAGAGTATGAAGAAAATAGTACTGAAATAGAACTATTTCTTGTGAGAGCACTAATGCTTAGCAAGTTAAATTTGAATTGAGGAACAAACAAGACATCATGTAGACTTAATGTTTTAGACAACAAAACAGTTCCAGAGAGAGTCACAGAAATACGAGAACCATCAGGTAAAGTGACAAATGTGTTATCTATATGCATAGTTTCAGTGAATATTTTAATATCAAAACAGACATGACAACTAGCCCCTGTATCTATAATCCAAGAATTTTTAACAAAATTAAGATCATTATGCATTCCCACTAAAGATAAGATGTGCAAAGACTTACCAAAATTGGATGATGAAGATGAAGATTGTGTGTGAGGGATGATATGAGGTTGTGATTTTGATACTGAGACTAAGCCATCTGGAAGAGTAAAAATGCTACCTGAAATCTGAGAACAATTGTTTAGTATTTCTGGTGAAACTTTTAAAACAATTAGAAACCTTTGGATCTGTTATGTAGTGATCTTCCCAAAATCAACATCTGTCTGTTCCTGAGCAGGTATAATATCTGTATTTTCATCCTGAATAACCATGTTAGCAACATTTTCTTTTCTCTGATTCTAGTTCCATTGATGTTGTGGTTTTGTTGTCTGGTTCTAAGTTTTCTGATAACCAGTTGAAACTTTGTATCCTTAAGGATAACCGTATAGCTTATAGCATTTGTTGACAGTGTGACCTTGTAATCCACAATGTGAGCACATAGGTCTCGTTTTTCCTTTGTTGTAACCATATGCAGCAATAATGGACTCAGAAGAGTCAGTATGTGGAGCTTGAAAAACAGCTGTATTAAAAGTCTGTCCACTACTCATGTTCCTCTGCCTTTCTTCTTGTGAAACCAGGTTAAAGACTTTTGTAATAGATGGTTTTGGCTCCATCATTAGTATATGACCTCTGATCCCCTTATATGTATCATTTAGTCCCATCAAGAACTTTACAACTCTGTTTTGTTCTTCACGGTCAATCAATTTATTCAAATTCACACAACTGCCTTTTCCACAACAACAACTATATGGACTTTCATGGTTCTTCAGTTCTTCCCATAACTGTTTTAACCTTGTATAGTATTCACTAATATTTTATTGTCCTTGAACCTCCGAGAACAACATTTGTTTAATTTCAGTTGTCCTTGGACCATCGCTTTGCTTAAACTGATCATGTATATCTAGCCACATCTACCTAGCCGTATCTAAGTACATGATACTTTTAGCAATTGATTTATCCACAACATTCACTATCCAAGTGCACACAATACTATTGCAGCGAAACCAAGAACCAAAATCAGGATGTGTTTCATCTAATTCTGCATAAGATCCATTCACAAACACAAGCTGATTCCTAGCTCCTAAGGCCATTATCATCGACCTTCTCCATGTTGTAAAATTGCCTAAACCAGTTAATTTTTCAGAGACAAGAAAGATACCAGCATGATCTGCACTATGGACGTAGAGCGGATTTGAATTTGGATCCGAAAGAAAAGCCACCGTAACTGTTTCAGCAGCAATTGGTTCGGTATTTCCATCCGAAGTTGCGCGATGTCCAGAAGCGACTAATGCATAAGTAGTCATTGATGCAGATCTTTTACCAAAGAAATCCAGAAATCTCAGAATCTTGGACCAAATCTCAGAATTTTGCTTGTTCAATCGAAGCTCACTGAGTCATAACAATCAAGATCAGAAGTACGATTACTGTAAAGAACCATAAAATCTCACAAATTGCAAGAATCAGAAGAGAAATTTCATAAGAGATCAAGTTTCGAAAAGATATGCTCATCGATTCGAAATCTCAAGAAGATAGAGTTCCTGAGTGGAATCGGAGAGAATCAAGACTTGAAAAATCAAACGGAATTAGCGGAAGAAAAGAGCAATTGCTCTGATACCATATCAGATTTCAGAAGATCGAGATGATCTTCATGAATCAAAGATGAGCTCAAACTCAGAGACGTAGCTCAGAGACGTAAGGAAGAAGAAGATAACAAAAATTTTATTAATTCTCAATTAGTTTGTTACAAAGAATGTAAAAGAGTTTATATACATCAAACCAGAAAATATAACCGAACTTAATCAAAGTATGATAACCGGATTGGATTTTACAATCAATCAATTATATTTCATTGAAAGATGAAATTACATTGGTATACTACAAAACACATCATCATGAACAACAAATTTTTACCATGAAACCTTTCAATCTTCAATTGATCAATATCTTTGATATCAGCTCGTGAAGTATCATACTGAGATTGACAGAGAAGAAAAACTTTGCAATCTCCCCGCTCTGCTATTGGGATAAAAAGGCCATTACAATTTTATATGGGCCTATTTCTATTTCATTGTGTCTCTAGTTGGCCTACTACTTTTTCTTTTACGAGAGCCAACTTACTATCTTAGCCAATTAGAATAATATATTTATTATGTTTCCCAATCTACCACGTTGATTGCTTTGCACGTAGCAAGAAGCCATATGGAGTCCACGAAACAAAGATCTCAATGGTCTAAGGTACACAAAAGATATCAACTTGTAGTATATTCTTCTAATGATTAATGAATTGCATTTGATTTTATTGTATTGTTTTTAGCCTAGTCGTGCGATGAAACATCACAAAACCACCCTTTGATTTTGTATGTCCACAGTTATACAATAATGGACAGACACACACACATTCATATATAAAATTCAATTCGACTGTAAAACACTAAGTCAAAGGATTAACAGTTGGTGTAAAGCTGTCTGATTAAAAAAAAAAGCTTAAGTGTAAAGTTGTCTTTTACCACTCTTCCAAAAATTCCTACGTAACCAATCTAGTACTTTATATTTTAAATGTAAAAATATAATTGACTAGGCTTTGGCGCGATTGATCAATGTGTGACAAAAAGATAACGACGTAAGAAAATATAGACAAATCTAAATTAATAGACCCATAGAAAACTTTTTGTCGTGTCTATATTATAAGTATAGAAAAAAAAAAACTATTAACTTCTATATAATTCATGAATCATTGATTTCTAAAGATCGCAAGATCCTCGATTTTCTCTTTACGTCTAAAAGCACTCTCTCTCTCTCTCTCTCTCTCTTTTCGTCGGAGAATGGAGAAAGATAATGACTTCACGGATCCGTTTCTGTCGTCAACTGAGGAACTCGACCCGACAACCCGGAAAGCACTGATGGATTATCTTGGAGTCGGAAGCAGAGCATCTTCTCTTGTCTCCTTCTCCTCTACTGCCGTCGACATCCCGCCGATCTCCGGCGTCGGAGACTTTGTTAGAGAGTTTAGAATTGAGTCTAAGAAGCTATGGAAACTAGCAGGCCCTGCCATTTTTACATCAATGAGCCAATACTCTCTCGGAGCCGTCACTCAAGTTTTCGCTGGACATATTAGCACTATTTCTCTCGCCGCCGTCTCCATCGAGAACTCCGTCATCGCCGGCTTCTCCTTCGGTATCATGGTACGTTTTACATCGATATATCTCCCCTGATCACATTTTTCCCATTCTATTTTGTATAAAGTATATTAACAAATCTTTTGCATGTTTAAGAACCAAAAATTATTTAATTAACTGCAAAGATGCTGAAAAATCCTCCAAATAATGTGATATATATATAGTTACTACAGTAAAGTTGTGTATTAATATCCTTATAATTATATAAAATTTTGTATATCTTAAATATATACTAAAAATAATTGATTTATAACACTTTTAAAACATCTTTTCACACCAAATTTCAAAGTTTTAAGAATCTACAATCCATATAAACTTTACGATGAAAAACGTGTCAATCTATATAAAAACCTAAATATCATTTTGTTGTATATTAGCCGTACTATAAAACTAGTTTAATATGAGATTACTATATTAGTTATGCAAAATTGTTACGGTTATATTTTTTATGTATGGTACGATTAGCTTGGAATGGGAAGTGCGTTGGAAACGCTATGCGGACAAGCATTTGGAGCAGGGAAAGTATCAATGCTAGGTGTTTACTTACAACGGTCGTGGGTTATTCTAAGCGTAACCTCTCTCTTCCTTTCTCTACTCTATATCTTTGCGGCTCCAATCTTAACCTTCATAGGCCAAACCGCTGCAATCTCGGCCGCGGCTGGAATTTTCTCCATCTACATGATCCCGCAAATCTTCGCCTACGCCATCAACTTTCCATCCGCAAAGTTTTTGCAATCGCAAAGCAAGATCATGGTCATGGCAGGAATCTCCGGTGTGGTTCTTGTGATCCATAGTTTCCTCACGTGGCTAGTCATGTCTAGATTCCACTGGGGACTTCCTGGTTTAGCTTTAGTGCTTAACACGTCGTGGTGGTTCATCGTTGTGGCACAACTTGTGTATATCTTTAATGGTACGTGTGGAGAGGCTTGGTCTGGATTTACGTGGGAGGCTTTTCATAATTTGTGGGGGTTTGTCAAATTGTCTTTGGCTTCTGCTGTCATGCTCTGGTGAGTGCAAACCCTTTTTGTCCGGTTATTTTGGTCCGACTTGATCCAATCCCATTAATTCATATTTTAAATATAATTTATTTACTTTTGTAGTTTGGAGATATGGTATTTTATGGCACTTGTATTATTTGCTGGATATTTGAAGAATGCTGAAGTCTCCGTAGCTGCACTCTCCATAAGGTAAAACTTGCTATATCTCTTAAGATCTATGCTCGACATTTGAGGTTTACATGATTTGTTATTTGATTCATTTGTTTAAATTATCATAGAGATTCTCTGAATAAGAGTAGACCCAACGTGTGTAGTAGTCTATATTCGTGGCCAAAAATGCCTAATAGTCGATTTAAATATTTCACACATTTTTTAATCTAAAGTTGCTGGCTTGCCAATACTTACATACACGAATAATCAATCATTAAATTTAAAATAAAGGGATTCTGATAATGCATAAGTAAAATTCAAAACTTTAATACTTTTCATTGCAAAATGTGGTCTAATTATTTGTTTTCCTTGATGGTGTGTAAAAAAAATGAAGCATGAACATTTTGGGATGGGCAGCTATGGTTTCAATTGGGACAAACGCAGCAGTAAGGTAAATTCTCACGTGCGACTCACACATACGTGTGAAAACAAACTCTTTCTATATTCTACATATCTCACACTTGCTTAATAATACGTTTTTTTGGCAGTGTGAGAGTGTCAAATGAGCTAGGAGCTAGCCACCCAAGAACGGCCAAGTTTTCTCTAGTTGTGGCGGTGATATCATCGACAGCGATTGGGATGGTTATAGCGGCCGTCCTACTCTTCTTCCGCAACGAGTACCCGGTTTTGTTTGTGGAAGATGAAGTAGTTAGAAATGTGGTTAGAGAACTCACGCCAATGCTTGCCTTCTGCATTGTCATCAATAATGTTCAACCAGTATTGTCTGGTAATATTTGTTTAACTCCAAAACGATTGGATATGAGTGGAATGGTTTATGACACTTAATTATATGTTATTTTGTATCGAGTTTTATCTGATGTGGCATTATGATAAATTTTGATTACGCAGGAGTGGCCGTGGGAGCGGGATGGCAAGCGGTTGTAGCGTATGTGAACATAGCATGCTATTACTTGTTCGGAGTCCCATTTGGTCTACTGTTGGGATTTAAGCTTGAATATGGAGTTATGGTAATAAAACTCACATCCTTTATCTAAAAGTTAAACCCTTGTTAATTTAAGGAAGGACGAAAGTTTTGGAGTTTTTGATGTTGTGGAAACCTATATTGATCAGGGAATTTGGTGGGGGATGATGACGGGAACTATTGTTCAATCGATAGTCTTGACTTGGATGATCTGCAAAACCAATTGGGACAAAGAGGTAAGAAACCAAAACACTTATAAGACCGAATAAACAAGATCTCGCTCACCGAGTTGTTGTTCTAACCTGTTGAGTGATATATATATTTGTAGGCTGCAATGGCAGAGGAAAGGATAAGAGAATGGGGAGGAATACCAGAGAAAGAGAATCTTTTGAACTAAAATGAGTTGTGTTACTTCAAGACATGTTAAGAAAACTTAACTGCAAACCACATTTTTGTATCCGAACCATAAGGAAATTTGGTTCTCTCTTTCTAAAAAAGCTTTTACTTGTTATGTCGTCAAACACTGACAAATTATCTATAAACATTTTGACTTTTGAGAGTTGGAGTCTTTAGAATAGTAATCTAAGTACAGAAGTTGCTGAGTAGATTCACACACCTCAAGCCCACGTCCGTCCAAATCAATTTAACAAATCAAAGGAGAATTGAGAAACCGTAACAGTCTCGAGTATGCAAGCGAAAAAACGAAGACCTAACTAAGAAAATGATTCAAAGACAGTGATCATGATCATAGCAGGTTAACATTGAGAAGTGAAATCAAAACCAAGACAGTCCATCTATCAAACACTGTATTGAGCCACACAAACATCAAGAGACAAACGACAATTATAAAGTCATCAAAGCTCGTGAACTTTTTTGAATAAAACAATGATACGTTTCTCCATATTTGGATTCCAAAAACCAGAATTTTGAAACAATAATAATCTAAGCAGTGAGGACAACAGCACCACCAGCTTCCTTAATCTTCTTTTCAGCTGTCTTCGACACAAGCTTAGCCTTAACAGCAACAGGTTTATTGTCAGGCAAGAAACCTTTACCTAAAACCTTAAAATATCCAAATTGAGTAACATCGATCATCGGCACATAATTGTCCTTCGTTGCTTTATCCTTAACTTCCTGAGGAACCATCGACCAAAGCTTGTCGAGATTGACGATCGGGCAGTAAAACTTGTTCCTGATCAGCTTGTGGAAATACCTCATACCAACTTTACCAAAATATCCAGGATGATACTTGTCGAAGAGGATACGGTGATGATGCATACCTCCAGCGTTACCACGACCTCCGGGATGCTTACGGTGCTTTCCGAGACGTCCATGTCCAGCAGAGACGTGTCCTCTAAGCTTTCTAATCTTCTTCCTGCTGGTCGTCATTTTTCACCGATTGAAATTAGGGTTTCACAAGGAAAAATGGGAATTAGGGTTAATAGGTTATAAAAGCAAGCGTCGAATCGATCTCAGCATTTTGCAGTAATCTCTAGGGTTTTTACGCGGCAAAGTAATAATGGGCGTTTATTATTGGGTCTTAAGAAATCTCGGATGTAGAACAAAAAAAAAAAAAAAAAAAAATCTCGGGTAATGAAGAGCGAGCAGAAAACCGGTTCAGGTTTTTTAGTCAAACCGAATAAAGCCGATATTAAATTCTGCTGGATTTGGTTTATGGTCCGATATTTTAATAGGAATAAAGATCTCAATAAGAAAAATCTAGCAACAAGGGATGAAAATATAGACTAAATTAAATAGATTTTAGAAAAAAAAATTTATCATAGGAAAAATTATATCCTCAAAAAATATTTAATCATTTCTCTACCTAATTTTATATGATTTTTAACCAGCTTTTTTTTAGAAATATCTCATTATAATTATCTTTTAAGTTTGTAAATTTCATTCTATCAAATTATATATAAATATTTCTAACCAATTTTGATGTTTTGACATTTTTTTAATTAAAGATAATGAACTAAAAGCATGGTGCACGCTGGATAAATGATCTAGTACTAATATAATTTTAACTAGAATTTATCCCGTGATTATACACGGATTGGAGTTTTCATATATAAACATATTAAACTGATATTTTAAAAGTAATCCAGAAACTAAACAAAAAAATAAAAATATTAATAACTCTAAATCCTTGGATAATCTTCCATTCTCTCTTTTTCACAAATCTTTAAAATTTTGAAATATTTTCTTTCTTAATTTCTGGTTGAATTTTGTTACCCTGAAAATATAGACACAAATAAACATTAATATTTATCATAATATTACATTATACTAAACAACATTTAAAAAATGTTTTTGAGGTCAACATTTAAAATTTTGAGATATGATCTTTCTTAATACACGATCATTAAAAAAAATCAGAATCTACATAAAATCTATTATTTTTGGAAAATTAAATCAATATTTAATTTAATTTATTTAATGTGTTTAATTAAATCAACAAAATCTTCATAAAATCTATCTTTAACTAATTTTTTTAAAAAAAATTAATTAACTAAAACGAAAATTATAATCTATAAAAAGTAAAAAATATATATTTAACTACTTTTCTGAAAAATGTAAAAAAAAAAAATTAATTAATCTAGAAAAAAGTAAAAAAAATATTTTTTTAACTACTTTAAAAAAATTTAATTAATTAAAACGAAAATTATAATATAGAAAAAAATAAAAAAAAATCTCTCTACGTAAATTTTTCCTTAAAATTTTCCATAAAAAAATCAAAATCTACATAAAATTTTTTATTTTGGAAAATTATATCAATATTTAATTTAATTAGTGTGTTTAACTAAATCAATAAAATCTTTATAAAATCTATTTTTAACTAATTTTTAAAAAAATTAAAAAAAGTTAATTAGTTAAAACAAAAATTATCACATAATAACTAATAACTAAAATATACTTAATACAAAATTAAAATTTGTTTTTGAAGTAACGACAATAGTAAATATTAACATTTAATGTTTATTTATAAACGTAATCTCCAAATAATGATTTGAAGTAATTTCTTCTTCTTCACTCTGTTTCACTTGTTTAAGTTTTCGTTTCATCAGACCTCGATCTCAATAGCTCTCATCTTCAATCTCGTAGAACATGGATCATGATCTCGAGATCTTCCCTTTGCTTTCCTACGTCCTCCACCATTCCGATCCCGCTTCTCACGCGCCACCGTCTCCGGCGATTCAGCAATCTCTAGCGAATCGTTATCCCCTTCTCACCAATCCTCATGTAATCTCCTCGTTGATTGAATCAATTCCCAGTACAATCACGCAGACCCTTTTCGTATTCGGCTCTCTTGGGCCACGACCTGATCCTTTAGCGGTCTCTTCTGCTCGGTCTAAGATCGCTGAGATCCGAGAGAATGATTCGTTGTCTCCAGAGGATGCGGCTAAGGAAGAACAGATTTATGCTACGGTTGTGAAGTTAGAGGAAGTTCACGAGGGATATGAGAAGCAATTGAGGGATTTGGAGGAGGAGCTGAGTAAGGTTTATGCTTCGGCGGTTGAAACTTTGAACGGTGGAGATGAAGTGAATGAGGAGGTTTTGTCGGTGATTAAGGAAGCAGAAGATGGTGGAGTCGTTGAAAGGATCGATCTTTCTGATCGTCAGCTTAAGCTGCTTCCTGATGCTTTAGGGAAAATCGTTGGTTTGGTTTCCCTGAATCTCTCTCGCAATGATCTCAAGGTAATGCCCGAGAATTTGAATCGTTTCTACATGAATGTTGGTGTGTAGTTTCGTAAAATTTGGTCTTTTTGCCATAACTCATAAGAATACTTTCGATTAGAGCTTCAATGACCTCATGAATCTCAATGAATTCTCTGATTCATTGAGGTTGTGTTCTGTAAGGGGAAAACTCATGAAACTTTCAATGTCTTAAGTTTTAGAATTTGGAATGTGACTGTGTAAATCTTGATGTCTTTGTGAAGCTTGATCATTCTTATTATCTATTAGTCATTGGAACTATTTTGTCGACGATCATCTAAAAAATTGCAGATAACTCATGATTCTGGTGATCCATTTACTGTCTTTAAGAGTTTAGATGTCTGTGAATCTTTTTCTTTTAGTGATTGATAATCTGATGACGAGATCTTGATTGGAGTCATTTTGTTTGTGTCGTCTCTTGTAATAACTAAAGCTGTTTTTCTTTTTGCAGTTCCTACCTGATACAATCTCAGGACTCGAGAAACTAGAGGAGCTCGATTTATCTTCAAACCTTCTCGGGTCTCTTCCCGACTCTATCGGGCTATTACTTAACCTGAGGATCTTAAATGTGACGGGGAACAAGCTAACTTCACTTCCAGAAAGCATTGCGCAGTGCAGGTTTGGTGCTCATACGTTTGTTCATGTTTTGTTTCGTTTTAGCATAACCCAATTCTGAGGAGAGATATGTTCTTGTGATTTTAGGTCATTAGTCGAGTTAGATGCCAGCTTCAACAACTTGACTTCTTTGCCTGCAAACATCGGATACGGATTACTCAATCTCGAGAGGCTATCGATCCAGCTGAACAAAATCCGTTTCTTCCCCAATTCCATATGCGAGATGCGTTCTCTAAGGTATCTAGATGCACACATGAACGAAATCCACGGCCTTCCAATCGCTATAGGGAGACTCACAAGCCTCGAAGTCATGAACTTGAGCAGTAACTTCAGCGACTTGACCGAACTTCCTGACACAATCTCTGATTTAGCCAACCTAAGGGAGCTAGATCTCAGCAACAACCAGATCAGAGTCTTGCCTGACTCGTTTTTCAGGCTAGAGAAGCTGGAGAAACTGAACTTGGACCAGAACCCATTGGAGTTTCCTCCACAAGAGATGGTTAACCAAAGCGCTGAATCGATTCGAGATTTCATGAGGAAGAGATGGGAAGAGATGGTTGAGGAAGAGCAAGTGAGGAGTGTGATTGAAGCTGAGAAGCAACAAGGAGGAGCAACAGGTTGGCTCTCATGGGGAAGCTCATTTGTTACTAGCCTTTTTTCTGGAGGTACTCATGGTGGTGCAGCTAAGAAAGACTCGTTTCTGGATCAACAACTCTGAATATTTTACTGCTGTTGGCTTCAGGTTTCTTTGATGACTTTATCTAGTTTTGAAAGAGTCCGTAGTTTAAAGTTTATAAACGTTTGACTTTGCCGTATCGAAATGGGCCCTTCGTAACCCTTTTTAGGCCCATCTTGAGGTCATGTTTGGGTAGCATTAACAGTTAGCCTTTAATGTGCCTATCTTATCCTTTTGCCGCACATAAGAAAAAAAATCTAATAAATTCATAATCCAATCTAATAAATGGTATCTTAATTTTATACATTTTGACAAAATTGAATTATTATTCGTATACACTTGTAACTAAAATAGTTGAATATGTTCTCATAGCACCAATCCATCCATGTTGTTAAACCATGGTGTCTTTGGTCTTTTTACAAGCGGTCTAGTACTTAGATATTTTAACTTTTTGCCAACCAAACTAATTTGGATATATATATATATATATATGTATAACATTTTAGAAAAATAAACGTTAAATAATTAAATTTATTCCAAAGACACTTGTGAGACAAAAGCTGTTGAAGAACATCTAGTTACAGAAAAAAGGAATGATGAATCTTGGGACTAGGGTTTCTACATTAATGCACCAATAATAATAAAGAGACAAATTAGGAACGATAATTATATTCTCATTTATTATCTGCCAGTTTCTTGTTTGCTAATGGTTTAATACTTTAATGGGCGTACATTGTATTTGCATACATAAGAATCTGACCCTAAGATAATAGAGGTAGAGAGATTAGGAGACAAACTGATCAGAACAAAAAAGTACTGATCTTACTCTGAGTTTGGCAGATCATTTGCTCCCCTCCTCTCTTCTTTTTCCTCTAAACTTCATTATTTTTCCCTAAACAGCACATCAACTAAAAAACAACAGATCAAACGTAATAGATATGGTATAAACAAATAAGTCGTAATTTAGATGGTTGATTTTTCCCAATAGAATATTGTAACGGTTCATTTATATTCTGGCTTTGAAAATACAACAACCAATTGAGCAGTTAAAAAAGATTAAAAAAAAAAAATTAATAACTAAGATAGTTAAATGTTCGAACCACAACTTTTTAGTAAATAAATCGGTAGTTCCAACCCGACGTCCATTTTTACATTCAAATTATACCAAAAATAAACCTTATTTTAATTAATTATAACTGAAACACTTGTATAATAGACTAAAAGTACATTATAATCAGTTTTACAAAGCCTAAAGTTATTTTAAAAATAATGTGTTGTTAAAAAGTAAACTTATAATTAGCACCGTAATCAGTGCGCAAGTGTATAGTATATAGATTAGGACCCATCTCTAGTGTAATTACTCTTCAAACAGTTATAAGTTTGGTCTATCTTCTCGATAGACTAAACACAACGTGCCACTACTATTTAAAAACAATGATATTAATAATTTTAACACTAATTGACAAAAGGAGGAATGAACAAGTGGTTAAGTTACTTCTCAAGTTCTCAGACGTTAAATAATTAAAAGTTTGCTAAAATGAATCGCCGCTTAAGGTTTAATCTTAAGCCAATATGTAGATGTGGTGTTATAATTCGTTTAAGTATATATTCGCATACTAAGAGAAAATCATGTCAATTCCGAAATTGGTTACCCATTCTTTTTTCAATAATTCTAAAGTTTTGTTTTCAATCGGAAAATGGATATTACTCATCAGAGAGTGTTGATGCATTTAATGATACTTGGCCCAAATTTCGTAATAGTTAATATATGAAGAGAAGCAAGAATATTGATCAATTGAGATTTGAGAGCAATACAAAAAATATAAATTTTCAAAATGCAGATAGTCAAATCAAAGAGTAATAATTATGTAACGCATGGGTGCGTAGGGTCCACATCATAGGGGGCAAAATGATGAGAATGATCTTTTCTAATGTCCCAAAAGGTCACTCACTTTTAACGGGATTTGTTTTCTAACCTATTTTGCATCACATTTTAAACTCGAAAACTATGTAAAATATATTTTTTCGTTTTTTAAATGTAGAAGGTTATATTGATAGAACTCAGAATTTGTATTAGAATTCTATTTAATATCGAGAAACGATCGTTAATTTAAGAAAAAAATATAGGGCATATAGTAACTTTAAACTCTTTTTAGCATGGCATATACTTGTTAGTAACTTTACACTCTTTTTAGCGTAGATTATAATGTTCTTGGAAAGATCAAGATAGGTTGAAGAAGTACATTCCGTTTTTCAAGGAGAAAAATTGATTGATTGAATTTGGAGTTTTGAAATTTTTGACAATCCCTTTCTTTGTCGTTACAAAATCTCCTTTTTCTCGACCCACTATTTACTCCCCCTCCTTCAAAATCTATCAAATCATACTTTTGTGATTAGTTCACTATACTCTTGTCATTTATACCAAAATACTTTATAATTAAAAGAACGACACTTTCAGCAAGAAAATATGTTATGGTGTGCCGTGCAGGAATTTTTCTCTTTTCAAAATATACATATTTAAATAGTAATTCACAACAACAATACTAGTACAAAACTATAAAATAACTAAAATATATATATATATATATATATTTTTTTTTTCATTTCTAAGTTTAAATATATATATATATAACATATATATTGAGATTAGTAACATTTTTGTTATACATAGAAAATCCAAACAAAATGGAACAATTAATCATTTTTTCTTAAGAAAATAAATTCTCAGAAAAGCATATTATTTCTTAATATTTTAAATATAAAATATAAAATCTATATACATTTTGATTTATTTGTTAGTTAGTTTGGTTGAACTAGAGTCATGTTAAGTTTAAATCGTTGGTTTTGAGATATGTAGATTGAGTATGGTTTGATTATAAACAACTGGTTCAGTACGTTTGACTTCCACTAATCTGATTTTGATCTTAAAAAATTCACATGCCCACCCCAAATCGCAACCTGAAATGTATTTTAAGTTGATATGCTATGTTTTGAAAGATAAATACATAAAGGAAATTAACTTAGAACACGAGCTAATGTAATAATTGACTTCTTGACATTGGAAATCACACAGACATTTGCTTAGGACTTGAAACCCAAAGTCTTTAGTTCCCAAAATTCTGAAGAATCTCTCAGTGATCATTTTTTTTCAATTCCAACTAACTCTTCTATGGTTTCTACCATATACTAGTAATAATTAATATAACAATTATTATTATATTTATTAACTCAGCCTACCCCCGACAAATTCTAATATCAAGCATGCATTATTGTTATTATTGTAATAGTATACAGTATATAAGATCTTCCATACGCTTTAACTTAAGAGTTGCAACATTTCAACACCATACAAAAAGTTATCAAATTAAGTTCATATTATGACTATAATATACATTCAAAACTTAATAATATTTCAACGCCTAAATTTAGCAAAAGAAAGAAATAAACATGTTCCTTTTTCTTGTTTTCTACGTCAGAGTCATAGAAAGGAATAATACAATGATAATGGAAGCAAATCTAAAGAATTAACGCCGGTGTTTAAACTTTAAACCAAGTTCTTATTATTTCATTTGTCGACCAACGAACAAAAATATCATTTAAAGCAACGTCCCTGTGGATTATTTTCTTAGATATTGTTGTTTTGCATTTTTAGAGAAGAAATGCCTATATATATATATATATATATATCTCAGAAAACCTTTGAGATTGTATTCGAAATTCGATTTTTTAGGCCTTATCCATGGAAACAAAAACTCTGACAAAACAAATTATCACTTTATCAGGCGATGCCATCAATACCGTTGTTTACCGCTTTCGAACCAACTCTTCCATTGAGATTGCAGCGGATTAAGAAAATCTAAACTTATTGTTGAAGATGAGTCCGTGTAGACAATAAAGGGGCCATATCTTGTTAAGACGCCAAAGACTTTTCCAAGTACAATCTATTTGCAAACAACGCAATAGCTATTAATTATATGATGAGCCAATTGGAATGACTACATTTGCCACATAACAAACACAGCAACTACAACGCTAGTTTAAAACATGATTAAACAAAGGAAAACAGATGATAATTTTTTTATAAAGATAGTTGTAATGGATTATATAATTGTAACGTAAAGCATCGCAAGATATGGTATGATTTAATAATGGCAGAAGCAATTAATAAAAAGCAAGCTTCTGAATTCTCTGATATATGAAATACATATGTCTCATACATTCGTTTAGATATACCTGAAATGTCCTCTTCGTACAATAATACACACACGTGTCAGATATACACTGAAGTGTTGCTACGCATATCTTTTGTTCCATACTTTTTCTCTATCTACCTTTACAAAATCATTAATTTTGTTCTCGATATCAACGATATTACTGTATATTTGTAATCATGTACTAACATTAAACAAAAGCACACTTTCAAAGGATTATTCTAATTGGTAGGCTAAGAAATGATGGATTTCCTTTTACTAAACATACCAAAATAATGTGAATATGTCTAGCATGTGTGAAAACGTTGTTGGTCGATTGTAAACGTTTTAAAAACTAAGAGCATCTCCATTGGTGAAACCCATTCACCAATATGAACATTTTTTTAATATTAAAATTTTAAGAAACTCTAAGAAAGGGTTTCTTAAGTTTCTTAAATAAAAAACTTTGTGATGGGTTTCTTAAATTTTAATATTAAAATAATCAAAAAAAAATTAAGAAACCCATAAGAACTCTATTAAGAGACCCCGTTGGAGGTGGTCTAAGTCTCAACTCCAAAGTTTGAAGTTTTCATCAAGATATCTATTTGCTAACTTACATATAAATTATCGTCCTCCAACAAAAAAAAGTAGAAGCACCATAATCTTCACAATACATTGCTAAATGATAACTTCACTAAACTAAATTAATAACACTACATCAAAAAACAAAAAAGATAAAAAAAAAACTAAATGAATAACAATTTTATGTACCTATAAATAGATAGAAGAAGCTCAGTCTCCTTCAAAGTCCCAACCACCAAAGATTTCACATTTCTCCTAAACAAACCCTAGAAACCAAAAATGGAAGAAGCCCTAAGGAACTTCCACGGATCTAACGAAACCGATCCAAATCCTTTCACAAGAAACTTCACGTCCGCTACAGCTTCACCAGTTAACCGTAAAAAGTCTTCAAAGGATACAACTGTCACCGTAGCCGGAGTCGGTAGCAGCACGACGAGGTACCGCGGCGTTCGACGGAGACCATGGGGAAGATATGCGGCGGAGATACGTGACCCGATGTCGAAGGAAAGACGGTGGCTCGGAACATTCGACACGGCGGAACAAGCCGCTTGTGCTTACGACTCTGCGGCTCGTACCTTTCGTGGAGCTAAGGCTCGCACTAACTTTACTTATCCGACGGCTGTTCTTGTTCCTGAGCCAAAATTCACTTTTTCTACAAAGAAACCTATGCCGTCAGTCCGTTTTCCTCTTCCGTCTCTACCGTTAGATCACTCTACACTTGAGTTTTCCGGTGCACCGGCTCAACAGAACATTAACACTAAGTCTATCTTCTTACGTGACGCTTCATGTTCCTCTCGTAAAACGTCGACGTATAACTCTTTCAACGGCTCATCTTCTTACTCCACACCAAAAACGGTGTCCATTTCGTCTTCCGAAAACGAAAACTACGAGTCGTTTTTCCCGGAAGAATCTTCTGATTCTGGTCTCTTACAAGAGGTCGTTCAAGAGTTTTTGAAGAAAAATCGCGGCACTCCTCCGCCGCCAACACCACCGCCGGTGACCAGCCATCACAAGAACTCCGGTGAGTTCTCTGCTCTCGCTATCTACTCGGACTATATGTTTCAAGAGACGAAGGAGCCTCTATCGTCGAAACGAGATCGCTACGGGAATTTCCAAGATAATGACTCCGGTTATTTCGACGGCTTAAGCGCCGCCGCAGACGGTGGTTTAACGTACGGATCAGAAGAGTGGGGGTATCAGGAAAGGTTGATGTACGGAACTCAGTTAGGCTGTACTTGCCGGAGATCGTGGGGCTAGTTAGATTATGTTTTGTTGAGTATTGGTACTATTCAAATAGTTTAATGTTTCTTCCTTTCCCAATGTTGGATATTAACTAAAAGAGGTTTAAGTTGTACTATTTGCTATAGATGATAAGATGCTATTTTTAATTTTTAATCAAGTTTATGAATTGAAGTTTAGGTTTCGGGTTTAATATATATCTTCATAGCTTTTTATATCTTATATCCACGTCTTTTGGTATTTCAAATATTTTTGATCTTTCAGATAATTCTTCTGGTCCTCATGTATATTGCTGTATTAAAAAATGTGGAAAAAGTTACTGAGATTACAATTTTGAAAAGGCACTAGATGATAGATGTTACTCAAAAGGAAAATTAAAAATTTACGAAAGATATAGTTGATTAAAAATTATTAGTTTATGAGTATATTATTAGTTTATTTCCGTTAAAACGTTTTCATGCAGGAAAGAAAACAGTAGAATATATTACATTACACGGTTAATGATTTAAGTAGTATTATAATTTATAATCATATGGTAGAACTTATTAAGAAGTAACTGTCTTAATTCTTAACCTTAAGCGATCTAACTTATACTAAAAGCTGATATGATCAAGAGATTAATAGGATAGAACAATTCCTTTGTTCAGCAATGTTGGCATCGACCCATTTAAAGTGAATCTGCAGATGAAAAAGTGATATCCTTACACTAAATTTTAATTTATTTGTTTGTACTCTGAAAAGTGAACTCTCGTTCGTACAAAAGGCAGTGTTTGTCTCTGTCTTCTCCAACTTTTCGTTCTCTCTTCATTCTACCACCAAAGAAAAAGCTAGCTAAATCACTAGATAATAAAGGTCAAGAACTTTAATATTGATTGATGTCAAAATAATTCCAGATGATTAAGTTATTACACAACTTTTCTACACGTTTGTTAATAAGTACCGAACTTTGCAGAATAAACTTAATTATATACAGCACGAGTTAAATTCATTGTGAACATAGGATGGAATGCACTATTTTTTTATGCGGAGTTGCGTATTTTTTTTTTTTTTTGTATAAACATGTTCACACTGTTGACCAAAAAAAAACGTGTACACAACACAGTACACATGTTTGCAATTCCGTATGTTTCGTGGTTATTGCGTCGATACAAAATTTATATGTTGATAAAAATTAGTAGTATATGAAAACAACAAAATGAACATTGTTCATATTACAAAACATCATAATATATATGTTCTTTACAAAACAAAAAAAAGGTCTCACAGTCACACACACACTGATCATATATTTGTAATTCAATTTAATGTCTCATATAACTAGACAACTTAGATATTATTGTTGGATGCTAACTTTATAAATCTCAACGAATTAGAGCGTGAACTTATACTAGGGTATAGATTATTAAAGGGTGAAGGTCAAATTGTCTCAAGTTAAAGGCGCAAGGCTAGGGTTTAGAGGAATTTGCAGAACACTTAAGTTAATATTCGGTAGGCAATTTTCAAACACCATTTTTTCCTTTGACTGTATATCTTTGTACATGGATATCATGTATCAACTATGAGTGGGAAAATATCCGACATTCGAAATCCGAACGGTTCACAATAAAAATAATCTGATCACGTAACCTATGATTCTACATTGATTAAATATATGCATGAATACATCATACATCTATTGTATCAATTCCAGCTGAAAAGAAGGAAAAAAAAAAATCAATTCCACTGTGAAAGCATGGAATTACAATAGTTGAACCCCCTTGTAAACTCCAAGCTAGTAACAGCAAAATTTCTCTCCACAACAATAGAAACATGGGCGCAAAAGACTAGGCCCACTTGGAGCCCAAAGTTTAGACCCATTATGAGATTCACATCTGAAAACTGGCATTCTTGGCCTATCTATGTACTTGATTGCTGTTTTCCCAAATTCTACGTCGGCTAATTGATGTGAAATATATCATTATTATAATCTATGATCCTGAATACTTAGCGGTTGATTACTATAGACTATAGTTGTTAAACTCGATGGATGAAAGTGCAGTAACATTTCTTAACAAAATTTAAGTTTACCTTGTTTTCCTTTCTCTTCTTAATCCACAGTTAATCGCTCTAAATATACTTTTGTGAATGATGATCTAAGCGCTTTTTAGACCACTCAATGATAAAGTGAGCTTGTGAGTTGTGACGTCTCGGCCATTGAGAATCTCTAAATTAATTAGTGGGAAGACCTTAAAAGTCAAGTCAACGCCGACTAATCTAACACAGAGCAACACGTTAACGTATGCAATGCAACTTTAGGGTCTTATCGCGCATCATTTTTTCTTTATGTTATGAAGAAAATGTTAGAAATTAATCGAATTACAAAACGTGTAATTTATCTTCTCTCCAAAAGCCTCCGTTTCGTTTTCATATTCCACTCATTCTCAATTTCTCATAATGCTGATCAAATATGAAAACGCAGAATACCCATACGCCCATACGTATATTCCAATAATTTTATTTTCCTTATTTTGTTTTTTTTTGTTTTTTCCAATAATTTTGTCTTTGTCGAATTGATAAACCATTTTTTTTACCGGGTGAAATTGTACACTTAAGTTAAGCAATTAAATTTTTAAAAAGATAGATAACGTGTAGTAAATGATCATAAACAGAGACGAAAAACTTATGTACTCAAATGACATTTATAGTTTCTTCGTAATTCTACCAATTATCAAGTTTATCCTTGCTAGACACCGCAAATTCTGTACTCAATTCACATATCAAGAGTGGAATATTTCGTCAAGAAGACAAATTTATAATTTTTTGGGTCCAAGTAAAGAGTTTTTTAAAATAAGATATGAATTAGAAGTCATAAATTATTGCTCATTGATATAAGTAAACGGCCTTATAATTTTCAAAGTCAATGTATCGCCGACCTATCCAACACAAGTCACAATGTAGCCCTAGACATTTTGGTACCCGTTCGGATTCGAGTCGGGTTCATTCGAGTTTCGAGTTTTCAGATAGAAAGATTGAGGACCCATTCAAATATTTGTAAAAATCAGATCAAGTTCAGTTCGGTTATTTGAGGGTTCGAGTCAGGTAAATACTAAAAATTGAGAACTGGTGAATACCCAAAAATTTCAGTTTCTGGTTCAAATTTGAGTATTTTTATTCAAATGTATTCAAATATACCCAAAATATCCGAAAAAACTAAAACATTATTTACTTTTACCCAAATATATCCGAATTTTTGAAAAATAACCGAAATACTAGGAAAAAACTAAAACATTAGTTACTTTTTACCGTAATCTATCCAAAAATATCCAAATTACCCGATATATCTAATTTTTTTTTAGATATATACTTGTATTTCAGGTATTTTCGAGTATCAATGAGTATCGGATTCGGTTCGGGTTTTCAAATACTTAAAAACAATATCCGTTCGAATATTTCTATAGTGGTAGTTCGGTTTCGGTTCGAGTTTTTTGGATGGATTCGATTTGGGTATTCAATTCTTGTTTTTTTCCGAGGGCTATCCACTGGCTTTGCTTACAGATTTACACAATCATTGAATCATATTGTCTCATCATTAAAATTTAATAGTTTGTTAAGGATTGTTGTTACTTGTTACACATGGAATGATACCTTGTATACCAAAATATTATTAAATTATCTAAATCATTAACGAAACAGTAATACTTAATTGTTTTATTAAAAAAACAAAAGATTCTTTACATTTGACCTTTTAAGGATGTCTAAATGGGCCACAAATTAAAGTAAGCCCAGATTACAAAAGGGGAAGATATTTTAGAGCGCCACGTGTTAGAAGCTTAGTAATGAAGTCATTTACACGACATAAATAAAACAGAGGCGTTGAGTCAGGTCCGAGAGACTCGTGGTGGGGCCCGAGTAAACCGTTATGCTTCTGTGTAAATGACAAAATTATCCCTTTACTCAGCGTTGAAACGATCAAGTGAGAGAAGGATAAATACGTAAAAAATGCAGAGAATTTGATGGATTATTCAGCATTTGATTAAAATTATGAAATTGGCCCCTTGTCTTTCTTAATCGCGTCGTGCCACCCAATTTCCAGAGAGGACACAGCTTTTTTCATCCCCTTTCTCTCTATTCATTCCCCGATTTTTTTATATAATTCTTCTTAGTTCTGAATTCAAATTTCTGATTTTGTTTCTCGTATTTTTGGGAAATTTCTGTTTTTGTTTAACTGTCTTCAAGCTGAGATTGGAGAGTGAGTGATTTGACGGGAGAGAAGTGCGTCGAGTGATTTTCGCCGGAGGATTTTTGGGGCTTGTCGTCACTGAAGAGGTTGAGTTTTTGAATTTTGATAAAGGTGGTTTGCATTTTGGTAAATATTTGGTAATCGGTGGATCTGAGTTTGGGATGTGGTGGATGATGGGAGAAGCTGGTGGACATTACTGTTCTAAGAAGACTGATGATATCTGCGGCGCTGTTTGTAGTCAGGTTTGAATCTCGGATCTGCTTTTTGTTATTTTTTTTGAATTTCTGAAGATTTGTGTTGCTTTTCTTCTGTTTCTGAGAAAACGAAGAAACTACATTGATGTTCAGAAACGAGAGATCTTACTTCCTTTCCTTGCTTGAATTTGATCTTTTGAGATCATAGTAAGTCGACCAATTCATTTGATGATGACATCACTGTCAAAACGATTCTTAATATTTGAGAAATTAACTTGGATCTGAGTTTAGATTTATGGTCGTTCTTGAGTTTTTTCTTTTTTTTTTTCTTTTCATCGGTCAATTAATGATTAATTTTGATTCAGATTTAAGCATTTCTTATTCGTGGGTATATTATTAATGTCTCTGTGTGCTCTGCATATTGTTGTGAATTATGGTTCTAATGTTTACATTTTGTTTATTATCTATCTGGCAGGAACCTGGAAGATTCTTCAGCTTTTCTAGACTTTGTTGTGCTCTTCGTGGCGTTGATATGAAGACATATATCTTCCTATTAGTGATTGTTCCAACATGTGTACTCGCTGGTTATGTCCACGGTCAGAAGATTTCTTACTTTCTCCGGCCATTGTGGGAATCACCACCTAAACCTTTTCATGACATTCCTCATTACTACCACGAGAACGCTTCAATGGAGAATCTTTGTAAACTCCATGGCTGGGGTGTGCGAGAATACCCGAGACGAGTTTATGATGCGGTTTTGTTCAGTAACGAGCTTGACATCCTCGCTGTTCGTTGGAGAGAATTGTTTCCTTACATCACTCAGTTTGTCCTCCTCGAGTCAAACACGACATTCACTGGGTTGCCAAAGCCTCTTGTGTTTGCTGCACACCGAGATGAGTTTAAGTTTATCGAGTCACGCTTGACTTATGGTACTGTTGGTGGAAGATTTGTCAAAGGGCAGAATCCGTTTTACGAAGAGGCGTATCAGCGGGTAGCTTTAGACCAGCTTCTGAGAATCGCCGGGATTACTGATGATGACTTGTTGTTAATGTCTGATGTTGATGAGATTCCAAGTAGACACACCATAAACCTTTTGAGATGGTGCGATGAGATCCCGAAGATCCTTCATCTGCGGCTCAAGAACTATCTTTATTCGTTCGAATTCCTAGTTGATAACAAGAGCTGGAGAGCTTCTGTCCATAGATATGAAACTGGTAAAACACGGTATGCTCATTATCGACAGTCTGATGAAATCTTGGCGGATGCAGGATGGCATTGTAGCTTTTGCTTTCGACGGATCAGTGAGTTTATATTCAAGATGAAAGCTTATAGCCATAATGATAGAGTTAGGTTTGGTCATTTCTTGAATCCTAAGAGAGTTCAAAGAGTGATATGCAAAGGAGCTGATCTTTTCGATATGCTCCCCGAAGAGTATACCTTCAAGGAGATAATAGGGAAAATGGGTCCAATTCCGCATTCTTACTCAGCCGTTCATCTCCCTTCGCATCTCCTGGAAAACGCAGATAAGTACAAATTCCTCTTGCCGGGAAATTGCATAAGAGAAAGCGAATGATAGATTGAATCTTCACTACATGGAGTCTTACTTCTCGTTCATCTTAAGACCTCTACATTGAGAGGAAACAAAAGCTGGCTTGAATCCTTCTCCGGACTAATAACACTTACACAGCTGATATATAATCTCTGCAATTTTGTCTGAGGCGTATTGGTGTCGGTGAATACTGTAGAGTTTTTCATCAGGCACTTTGAGAGGATTATTAAAGGGTGAAGATTTTTGTATATAGATAGATCTCTTTGTTTCTTCAGGATTCTGATTTCTCATCAGGCACGAAAACCTTCATTCTCTGTGACCGTGCATCATCAAACATGAGTTTGTGTTCTTCTGAGTTTCCCCTTTTGGGAAGTTTTGCATCAAGACACTCTTTACTTACCCTTTTTGTACATCTCTGTCTCCTTCTCTTGATTTCATTGGGTTTGTTATGTATACGAGGATTGGTATTTTGCATGCGTTCGTTATTAAGAGACTTGTTCTCATGAGTCATGAATAAAGCTTCCGATGCTTGGATCGAATTCAGATTTTTGTTTATGAGCATAAGGGAGAAACTTCCAATGCATAAACAACATCAATTAGATGAGTAATAATATTGTTTTCCAGATTCTGAAACAAATATATGACCCATCACCCATATGGGGTCATATCTCATAGTTATGTCTGATTTTAAGAAATGGAACAACAACGGTCAAGAACACACAAAAGAAAGAAAAAATCAAGGATGATCTTTAATTGTTCTTTCAAAATTATTTCCTGTGTATATAGTTGCTGAATCATCATATGAACATTATAATTTGGATTAATCATCATATGAACACTCAAAAACATTTCTGGACTCTATCATGTCTTTTGCTTAGTTCTTCACTTGTCTCTCTGTTTGTTTAGTATCTGCTAATGAATCGTTGAGTTTGCGATTTCCTTGAGATACTTCTTCTCGGAACTCGCCATTCGGCTTTGGAACATTGTCCATTCCCGTTTACATCTGTCTCTCACCTTTGCAACAAAACCATATAACCATCATCAATTAGTTAACAAGAAACCGCTAATTCTGTTTCAAAGTTCTTACCCCTTGCCACCCTGCTTTACCGTCTTGTGCCTCTCCCTGGTAAAAAGAAAACCAAAAAATAATATGAATCAATATTAACAAAACAGAAAACTTGTAATGAACTTGAGAAGGTATTATCAAGAACCTGGCTGCCTAAAGAAGGAAGCGATTGATGAATGATCCATTGAGAATCCACAACTCCTATCTTCTCATGTGCAGGCTGTTTGTTATATTAGGAAACTTTTTAGTAGATAACCAAAACACATGTCCAATGTTTTTAAAAGGTATCAAATGATTAACCTCAACACATTTACGGAGTGCGAAATCAAGACCCCAACCGTGAACCAAGTCGTTCTGAATCATATGCCACACGCAACGCCAGGCATCTCTTGAGAATACTGGAGCCATGATCTCTATAAACCTATGAAAATATCAAGTGGAATCAAGAGTATTGTATAGATCTATGTTTTTGTAATGAACAGTTGAGACTACGTACGCCGCACAGGGAGGCAAGTGAGGGTCGTTGCATCGACCTGGTTTCTCCTTGGCATCTCTGGTGATTAGATTTTTCAGAAAGAAAATGATTAGTTACTTAAAGGTTCCGCCTTTTGATGTTTGGAATTTGTAAAGTTGCTTACTTGTGAACTTCTCCTTTGGTTTTTCTCTTTGTTATCTCCCATGTGATTTTTTTTTTAGACTCCACAGCAGGCTGCGATATCTCTAGACCGTGTTTCTTTATAAGCCTGATGTACCTGCAGAAGAGAGAGAAACACATATTCACATTTTTCTGGACTAGGTTCGTGCGGCGATTTAGAAACCTTTCGTTAGAAATGAGCAAGAAGACGCACTCTTGTACATCGAAGTTTTCAAGGCCGAGGTCTTCATCCCAGATGAATACATAGTCATAAGGTGCCACGATGTCAGGATGCAGAAACCTTTTAGCATACCACCTTGTGATGAAAATCATAACAGAGAGATTCAATGGTTAAACAAGCTAGCCTCACGAAGATTCGAGTAGTTAGAGCAAAGTATAATTATGTTTACCATTTGGTTTGCTTTGGTACGCTCACGTGTATTGCGTGTTTGGACCATTCGAATTCGTCCCATTCTGTGGTTCGTCCGTCGTAGTGGAACAGAACAATTGTAAAATCTTTTGAAAACTGCGGAGAAAAAGAAGAAAGACTCTAAGCTTTTTGCAGAAAGAAAGGAGAGCCTGCATCAGATTTTACCTTCTTAACACAAGCATCAACGTTTACTTTCTGACCAAAACCGACAGTAAATGCAATGAGATACTTTGGCTTCACAGGAACATCCTAAAGAAGCAAGACATGAGAACAAACCCACGATCAGACAATTCAATGCTGTTGGAAAGATGAGATTTTTATCCAAAAGATGAAAGATTCTCAAGAGCAACAATAAAGGATGAAACATTATATTACCTCCTCAGGTAATCCCCAAAGTCTGCGTAAGTAGTAATCTGATTCAGATGCAATGATACCAGGAGTCAGCATTTCTGCACCTCGGGGATTCGATGGAACCCAAATCTGCATAATCCTCATTAAGATTAGTTTACAAGATCTTGTCACTACCACCAAAATATAAAAGAGAAGGAATTATGCCTTCCATTGCGGTGCATCACTCGAATTAGCCCCATGTAACGGACTCCTAGATGACCATGTATGCAAAAGTGTTTCACTTGATGTTTCTGGTGTCTCAACTTCTACGTAAGCAATATCAACAGAGGGAAGAATGCCAGAGGGAAAATTTAGCTGAAAGTTTTTGGGCCACATGAAACAACATATCAAGCATAGTCTTGAGAGAAAATATGAACAAAAAGCTAGAGATATAGCTAGCTCACTTTTGTTAGTGATAATGTAGGGAACGATATCCCCACGAAGAAACCGATAACTATTCCTACGAATGTCGCTATAATGAGTCTCATTCCATCATTTGTCTTTTTACCATTCGAACTGCAAACAAAGGACGTAACATACAAATTCATTTTTATATTGTGATCATCTTAAAACATGAATCAAGCAATGAGCTCAGGAAATTGGTGAATCTAACCAGCGACTTGAGTTGTCTGTTCGGTTAGCCATGTCCTAAATCCGGTTAAGTTCACCAGGAACTATATCATTCAATGGAAACTTCAGTCTCTGGAAAATTCTTATCTGCATCACAATGAGATTGAACAGGAATAAAAATGTAATCTTTAGATTTAGATCCAGTCCACAAATGAATACAAGTAGATATTTACAAGTTATGGAGAAGAAGTTATAAAACTAGTGAGCTAGAAATATTAAGCTTGAAGCTAAAAAAGAGCAAACAACCCCAAAAATGGAAAATTTTGAGAAAACTCTTTAATAATTGCTTCCTAATTAAGACATAAATATCGTGTGCACTCCTGAGATCGAAATCTGATGCGATTCATTAGCAAAGTAGGGTGTGTAAGCGAATTGAAATCTGTTTCATTAAACGAGACCCAAAATCCAAAAGATTACAACTTAAAGCAGATCCATGTCATGAATTGAAGATTTACTTCAAAAAGAAAACGTTGTTACTTACTAGCAAGTAAAAAAATTACGAACTTTGAGCTATTTTGGGAGAAGACAAGAAGACAAAACCTAAAGACGACGAATCAGATTTGGACATAAGAAGGGTAATATCTCCTCGAGTAACAGAAGTATTAAAATCACGTTACGAACAATAAATGAGACGAGAGAAGCAACGGAGAAAAAAGTTTCAGTAACGGAGCAAAGATCGTTGGATAACGTAAAAGGATGAAAATTTAAGCAATAAAAGCAATACCCAGAAGAGTGAAACGAATCAAATCTCAAAAGAAGCCGTCGTCTTTGAAATTTTCGGATGAACTTGACTTGAGAATTTTTTTTTTTTTTTTGGCCTGGCGGGCTAAAGAATTACTTGTAATTAAAAAGGAAACAGAGAGGATGAAAAATCACAAAAGAAATCTTTGGAGTCAAAAGGAGAGAAAGAACAGCGAAGTGTGTTTTTGAATTGATCCCATGTGACGCGACTTACGGGTATGTAGGTCAATAGAAAAGTTGACTTTTGTGACTTGGCTTGTGAAGACGCTAAAGCCTTGTAAGTCGGTGATCTTCCACGTGGTGAGTGATCAATGGGTCACATATTAGAGTCATAAATCATAATCTAAAGAATGCGATTCTAGGGCTCATGATCCAAAGATGATAATCTAAGGTTGCATTTGCTGTCATATAAGAAACACATTTTGGCTACATTGACCAACAAAGAAATACTTGTTGGAAGACAACGCGCCTCGAGCCACTTTTTCGGTTATTCGTTCGACATAAGGTGAAGGTGTTTTCGGTTTTTTTTTTTTGCGGTTCTACGATAGTTAAGGTGGTTATTGTTGTTAGCATACTTTTTATAAGTTTAGGATGAAAATATCTCGTCGAGGAAAAATGATACAATATCTCCTTTGTTATAAATCATGAATTTTTCGAAATGACAGACAAGGTGAAGGTGTTTTCGTTTTTTTGCGGTTCTACAATATTTAAGGTGGTTATTGTAAGTATACTTCTTATAAGTTTAGGATGAAAATATCTCGTCGAGGAAAAATGATTACATTCTCTCCTCTGTGAGAAATCATGAATTTTTCCAAATGACAGATTTTTTTTTTTTTGGATTATTCATCTAAAATCAAATCTCATATAATTTTTTTTTTCAAAAGTAATTATATTCATGTAAAGGACATTTTTAATTTTTTTCAAAACTTCTTATGTTCATGTAAAGGCACGATAAGGTCAAATTAAATATATTTCAATTTACTATGTTTTTAACCTTTTGAAGAATCATGAAGATCTAACTTAAAATCAATTGAGAATAAATTGATTAACCCATTTATTTTATAAATTAGTTTAAATCACTTCATACTTCTCTTGTATGATCCTAACATCCTCATACTCGTGAGAACCTCTTTTCGGTATAATGTACAAATCCAAAACAAAAATGAGTTTCCTTCATTTTTGTGGCAGGAAGGAAAAAACAAATACGCAAATCTACTCATCTAAATAAACTAATACAATTTATGGTGATTGAAGTGATGTTATCTAAATAATGGTGTATATAAATGGCTAATAAGTATGGCACTGTTCGTATTGATAAAGTACTATTAAACAAAATGAATAAAATGACTCCATGGCCCAATGGATAAGGCGCTGGTCTACGAAACCAGAGATTCTGGGTTCGATACCCAGTGGAGTCGAGCAGTCTTTTTTTTCCTTCTTTTCTATATTTTTGGGTAGGGATATCGTGGGCTATCCAAGCCCGTATAGACCCAGTCCATTTATATCCGGCCTGTTAAAGTCTTTTAATATTGAGTCCGTTTAGACCCACCCTATTAAAGCCTATTTATTTTGATTACTTTTTCTAAAACATACTCTTAATATTAAATGTTTATAAAAAGTTTATCAAAACCATCAAAACACACGAGTCCACATTTTTTCCGCCAAAAACACGAGTCCATATTTTTTCGTCAAAAACACGAGTCCGTATTTTTTCGCCAAAAACACAAGTCTACATTTTTTCGCCAAAAACACAAGTCTACATTTTTCCGCCAAAAACAGGAGTCAGTATTTTTCCGCCAAAAACATGAGTCCATATTTTTTTTTCCAAAAACACGAGTAAATATTTTTCCACAAAAAACATGAGTCCATATTTTCCCGCAAAAAAGATAAATTCATTATTTTCCTGCCAAAAACGTGATTCCGTAATTTTCCCGCCAAAAATTATGGTGTCACAATTATCCCGCCCAAAAATGTAATTTCATTATGTTCCCGCAAAAAGGTGATTCTGTAATTTTCTCGCCAAAAATTATGGTGTCACAATTTTTCCGCCCAAAAACGTAATTTCATTATTTTCCCGCAAAAAAACTTGATTCCGTAACTTTTCCGCCAAAAATTATGGTGTCACAATTTTCTCGCCCAAAAACATAATTTCATTTTTTTCCGCAAAAAAAACTTGATTCCGTAATTTTCCCGTTAAAAAATTATGGTGTCGCAATTTTTCCGCCAAAAAACGTAATTTCATTATTTTCCCGCAAAAAAAACCTGATTCCGTAGTTTTCCGCCAAAAAATATGTTAGAGACGATGAAGTTAATTACAGAAAAGATTCGTCGTCTAGGGTTCAAAGTGATAGAGAAAAAAAAAACACGGGCTACCCATTTAAAATTTACTTAGCTCATTAATTAAATGGGCTAACCCATTTAAACCCATATAATAAAAAAATTAATTGGACGGGTCGCGGACCAATTTTTTTGTACATAGATCTAGTTAAACCCGCGGATGCATGACCCATTTTAACATCCCTATTTTTGGGTCGTTATTCTCTATTTATTTCCTCTTTCATTTCAAACGGTTTTTGAGATGAAAAGAAAAACATTATTGTGTAGATCATCTCCTTCATCTTCAAATCAGCTTTGCAATAGAACATGATGAATAAGAAGATAGCCTTTCAAGCTGTAACTGCAAGAATCCATGGCTGAAGCTTTCTTCTTTTCTACAATGTTCTTTACCTTTCAAGTCTTCTTTATTGGTGAACATGATTGTCAAGCTATGTGCAAAGAAACCAAAAATGTGGAATCTCACTTCAACCAAAATGACACCAAGCCCTTAACTAGAAACAAAGCTCCACAACTTTGGAATAGAAGATAATAATAAGACATAATCAGAAATTGAAACAGTAGTGGTAAATAGAATTTTTAAACAGAGAAGAAGAACAGAACAGAGTCTCTGTCTCCAAAATTGTGAAGACACATCAATTGTCACAAGTCTTGCGCCATGCCGTTTCACGAGCAAAAGACCAAAAAAACAACGAGAAGAAGAAACCATTAGGCTTCAATTCCGAAGATGAACCAATTAAAAAAAAAAAAAAACAAAAAAACCCACTAAATTAGGTATTCTTAAAGGAGATGAATTTTCTTATTAATATTATTGAAGCTTCTCTCTTATCTGTCTTCTTCAAAATCTGGGAATGGCGTGTAAACCAAACTCCAATCTCATTCCACATTCATCCTTCGTTCCCTTTTTTTACCATCCTCCCCTTGACGACGATGACCTGTGAAAACCGACAATCTGAAATGTCAGTTTAATCGCATCTCAAGAACTTGATGCATAGATGCAAAAATCAGTAGGAATGACTCAAGTTTGGATCTTTATACTAAAGTCAGCATCCATTCTCAGTTTCTAGACTTTTGGGTGCATAACAAATCCAGATAAGTAGGAAGCTTTTGAATGCGGAATACGATTATATTGTAAGTTCATTGTTTGTAATGGGATTGAATTAGATGTTAATAACCTGTCGAAGTTCCTGTTGCTGAAGAATCCACGTTCCTTGCTTCCTTGGAAGTTTCTTCGATCATCTACTGGTCTTGGCCAATTATCACCTGTGCCACGTGATCTAGGTCTGTCCATGGATTCGACACTCCTAGACTCATCAATTGATCCAGCCCGTGAATGAGGTCTTTCTGAATAGGAAGTTATGCTTGCACTGGATCCAGGTCTCTCAACTGCTCTTGGCCTGGACCTGACTTTGTCGTCCAACTCACGGATCAGTAAGTCCAGGTCCTTTTCTTTCTCGCGTATAAGATCTGGTAGATTATGGTTATTACTGTCGGCTTCTTGTTGAGACTCCTTGCTCTCAGGTGCGATGGCTGCTTCCTTCTCAAGTTTCTTCCTTAATTCTTCGATCTCTTCCTTCAACATTCTCTCTCCTTCTGTTTCAGGCCTAGAATTATTTTGTTTCACAAGACAGAGATGAAAGTGAGACAAATAGCTAATTGGCAGATGATTTAGAAAGTCATCAACATTATCACAGAGATATTATTCATATACCAACCCAATGCATAGCAGAGTTCAGAAAAAATCAACTGAAGTAGACACAAAACTCAGTTGAATGTGAGAGCATGCGTTAACAAAAGAAAAACTACAGCTAAGATAAGAGATGTCCAAAAAAGAGGCAAGAGATATCTTACAAGTTACACGCTATGCAATTCTATAAATTCCCAGAGAGGCTGTATAAACAGCTCAGCTGAGAGAACAAACATGGGTGAATTGGCCAAAGCAATGGAATGGGGACTACACATTCAGTACTTCGCATGATGTGACGAAATTTGGGACTAGGTAATGAATCAAACTTTTCGAGAAGAGTCTATCCTGTGCCTAAGAGTGCTTAAAAGGACATATATTCAGCATGCCATCAGAAGAAAACCAATACACTACAACTTAAGTAGAAAGTCAGTCAATTATCTTTCATTTTGAATTTGAAACACTAAGCAGAATTGGCAAAACTATCTATAGTTATTAGTTTGCATTCATATTCCTACCCTCTAATGATTCACTAGTTAATATCACTTCAAAAATCAAACTTTCTGATTCAGTATGCAGAAAAGCGGATATTTGAGAATTAATATTCAAACCACCGCGAAAACATAGAATTGAAGCAAATACACATTCCTCAGAAAAAATAAAGAAAATCCAGATGAATAAGGACCTGTCAACCCTGCGATGCTCGAGTTCAGAATCAATCTTGCGCCAATCTTTCCCTTGTTCCTCGAGCAATACTTCCCGAGGCTTTGCATCGCCAAAAGGATTCACCTTTGGTCTCGGTTTCACCACATTCTCCACATTGTTCAATGCTGACCTCTCAGACCTATTAGATTGAGCACTTGATGGTCTACTAGATTGTGCGCTAGATGGTCTGCTCGTTTGTCCCTTCTTGGCCTCAATCTCCGAGTCAATTTTTTTCCAGTCCAATCCTTTCTCCGCCAAAACTTGCTCTCTTGGTCTAGCTGCGCCAAATGGACTCGGCTTACTCGGCTTCACAGCAGTTGCAGTTTCACTCACTCCTGTATCAACCTTCCGTGGCTCCAAAACAAGACGACGACGCTCCTCCTGAACACCACCGGAAGGGAGAACTCCTCGAGCCCACCGGTCAGGCTCCGGTCCAGAGTCGCGGTAACCCGACCCAAATGTAGATGATTTTGCTTTATCCGCTGCCCAATTATCAACCTCGTCAGCTTTAGAGAAGCCACCTCCTCCACCACCACCACCACCATAACTGCCACCACCACCACCAACTCCGCCACCATAACGACCACCTTGACGTCCTTGATCAAACGTTGGAAGCGATTTCTTTCCTTTTCCCCAATCATCATCCTCGTCAGCCCTAGACACTTGTGGGAAATCAGAAACCCTAGAATTAGATCCCCTCTGATCATCGTCAAATCCGCCATAAGATCTCCTACCACCACCAGCACCACCTCCACCCCAAGACCCATCAGAATCATCTCGATCTCGTGACATTCTTCCCGGAGGTCCACTAGACCTTCCTCCACCATAAGAAGAGAACCCACCACCGAGACGACCAGGTTGCATTTCATCCTCAGAGCGTTGTCTTGGACCAGTAGGAAGCTGAAGCATCTGTTCCCTCGTCAATCCAACAGAACTCGGTGCAGTGTATGCTCCCTTTGTAAACTCCGATAAAGTCATCTTCTTCTTCTTCTTAGAAGACTTAGCAGTCGCAGCCTCTTTCAGACTCGGGAAACTCTGTGAATCCGCCGCCGTAGCTGTAACTTCAGCAGCTTGCTCTTCATCGGCACGCTCAGCCTCATCGGCCCACGCACCGATTCCACCCCAAGGTTTAGACATCTGTGAATTCAACTCCAAAATTGGATATACCCAGATCTGAAAAAAACCAAATTGAGAGTAAGGAATCTACGAACGACTCCAATTAAAGTATTCCGAAGCTCCGAGTGAGTAATCCAATTACTGCCCCAGAAATCGAATCCAATCTCAGATTCTCTCGTCGTCGCCTTTTTTAATGTAAAAATCGGATTTTTATTCCTTTTGAAGCTGTTTGTTTGTAGGTTTCGGAACGGAGGAGCAATGGACGGAGAAAGAGATATCAAACGCGCGGGATTGGAGCGTGTGAAACACCTAGCAATCAGTTTACGAGGAAGTAATGGCTTGAACGTTGTGCCGTTGGGGTTCACGCGACGTGTAAGCAAAGTGTGACGGTTGACTTGAAGAGGAAACGAACGGTCTTTGTTTTTTGAGGATTATTATTATCAAACTAATCTTTTTCCCACCAACTTTATGGTTTATTATGTGGACATCTTTACAAACGTAAGTTTAATTGAGTATGGGAGGATCTCACGTTTTATGTAGATACATATTTTATTAAACTTTCTATTCAAAACATATACTGCATCCATTTCTTTAAATTGAATGATTTAAAAAAATTAAATGGATATGGTCTTAACCCATTCATGGTTCAGATTTTTGAATGGATTCAAACATAAAAGATCTTGAGACTAGTACACATTCATTGTTTTCCTCTATACCTAAACCTTAATTACCCTTAGAAAGCTTAGCAGTGCCTTCACAGCCTCAAAACAAAATAGCTTTCTCTACTCTTTTCAGAATTTTAGTTTCTTCTACAGATGTGTCCTAGTTTCTCAAATCTCTTTCTGAGATCTTAGATAATTCATTACAGGACCCATAGCACTGCCTCGCAGTGCCTTGTAAGACCATGAGCCAACACTTGAACTCCCTTTCTTGTTCCACCCATTGTTGGCCTGAGACAATTCTGCTTTTTTTGCACTTAAAGCTTCACTTAGTTCTTCCCAGGGGTTCACTTTTCCATTTTCTGCAATTTACGTAGGTCCAATGAAATAAAATAAGATTCCATATCAATACAATATTGCTCCAAGATTTGTACCTTTTATAGGGGTTTGCAAATCTTTGTCTACGCTTAGCTTTAGCTTTGTAGCTGTTTGGTCAGACTCAAGCGGAGCTGGCTTGGCGACTTCTGCGGAATCTGAGCTGCTAGTTTTGACACTGCGGACATCGAGCAGAGAAGAAAATTCTATCTGCAAAAGCAAAGTCGTTCTTATATCAGAATTGTGATGCTCAGCAAGCCAACAACTACAAAACCAGATCTGTGCTCTTGTTCATAAGATATGACATAATGTTAACCATGAAACATACCTCCAAGGATCCGTCTTCTTTATAAAGAGATGTATCAGGTTGCATTGAGGAATCGTCGTCCTCTTCTGTCTTTTTCTCGATTAGAAATTCTTGAACAGGCATCAAAGTCACCTTCTTGGAGTCTGGATCATAGTGGCTTATCTGCCCAACCTACCAAGAGAAATATATTGTAAAGGGGATAGGTTCCTCAAAAGAGAATTGATTGATAAAATTGGCTCAAAAGAAGGAGAATCAGAAATTCTACCCGAAAAGAGGAAACCTCGGGCGTCCAAGATGATGTTAGCTCAATGAGGCGATATGCAATAACATCTCCTTTCTGTAAAGTTAACAAACCAGGAGTTGAGGAAATTAAAAATGCTGAATCTATAAACAACCTGCTGGGGGTAGTAAATACTATAAGCACACCTTCACTGAGCCAGTGTAAGCCACAAGTTGTTCATAATCGATCTGACCCTTAGCAAGTGTCTCTGCTTCAGCAGGATGTGTCTGATAAGTAGTATCTTCATTGAAATCCTGAGCATATCGTTTGGAAAATCCTGTCTTCTCGGTGCCCCATTTCTGTCCTTTCTTCTTCGTCATGTTTCCATTCCACAAGAAATTTTCCTAATATTATTTAGCCATGATCATTATAGATTCACATTTGCAAAGCTTTAAGAATACAAAAATATGGGTAAGTCATACCGCAGGAGGTTCACTTTCAAGGGGAGCTTCATCTGTTTCAGCTGAAAAGTAAGCATATAAGGGAAACTGTGAGGAGCCTTACAAATGCACAAAAGCTACGCAGAGAGAAATTTACATAATAATTTACCGAGTGGCTTGAAGCGAATGTGGCCTGGCCTCACTTCCACAGGAACCACTTCATCCCCGACATCATCACCAAGTTCATCTGGCTGTTGATTTTCAAGAGCTTCACAGTGATTTTCCTTGGTTGCATGGTAATCTATAGTGATGACTGGTTTTTGGCTGGGTGCTACAGTTAACTGCTTCTGTCGAAGCTGCAAATCGTGTAACAAGAAAAAAGAATAAGTTTGAAATGCAGGCTGTACATCACTAAAACACATGATGGATACATAAATCTTATCATTTTAAGTTTTGAATTATTTGATGAAGAACCTCTTCCTTCTCTAGTTTTGTTTTCTCTCTCAACCATTGCCGTTTAGCCTTTTTACGTCGAGCACTTCTGCTAGGTGTCTAAAATAAATATAAGGAAGAGTTAAATTCCTTGTTGCAAAGAAGGATCGATAGGAAGCTAATGAAGTAAATGAAACAAAAAGCCAATGCCTGCATCTACAAACATCAAGGAATTTTACACAATACACATTGTTTATTCTAGTTCCTTGCGACAACGAAGTAAACGCAAACCTTTTTAGTTTCAGCAGATAGGTGGCACAGATCGTTAGGCGCTTTGCTCTCTTCTTGTTGTGATGACCTGCAATCTCAAAAGTAAGGGAATCGAAAAATGACTAGTTAGAGATGAGTCGAGAGGATTAAAGATTCGCAAGTGAGTTTTGACAAAGCAAAAGTCCACCTACCTCTTTGAATTGGCCATCGGCTTGGTGTTATCGTTATTCTGTTCATCAATTTCAGCTCTCTGTACATCCAATGATCTCTTCTTCTTCTTCTTCTTCTTCACAACATTGCTTACGACAGCTGTGTTTTCTCTTTCCTCTGGAGATTCTTCAGTAGTAGTTAACTTACACTTCTTCCTCCTACATCATCATCAAACGTGAATAACAACAAATACACATTTAGGTGACCAAGAATCATTCTGGTAGAGATCCTACTTGGAGCTTAGGCTTTTGCTCGAAGCTTTACGTTTCTTCGAAGTCTTCTTCTCCGGCACAAACTCTTCCGCTATCTCTTCAAGCTCATCTTCCTCAGACTCACTTTCATATCCTCCAGTTTCCTTCTGGAATTCCTCATTAGCAAGAAGCATTTCACTACTACGAATCTGAGGCCTTTCCTCAACCTCAATAGCGTCATACACATTCTCCTCACTATCTTCCCCAACAATGTCCAACAAAGATTCTTTCTTCTTCTTAACACTACCAAAGAAAACGAAAAACTTAAAACTACTTAACAGAGCTAAAATGTAAATGCTTTACAAGAAAAAATGTGAAAAGAGAAGGGATGGATGGAACTAACCGAACGATATCTGTATCCTTCAATACAAAGCTCGACTCGAATGGCGGCAAAACGAACCCTTCCATCTGAAGGACCAGAAAGATAAGTGAATGTAAGCATTAATGGCGTCAACATTGACAAATTTGATATCACTGAAATTAGGGCAAAAAGAAGTAAGCGTACAGATAGAGTGAGGCCATGAGGACAAGCTTCAAATAGGTTAAATGTGCGAAAGATATGATCAGAAAACTCTGAAACAGTACGCTGACATTTACGATTCAGAACAACCCAGCTCCGTGTTAGACCTTGTTTCTTCTGATACTTACTCAGAATCCGTCGGTCCTCAAACACCAGACGAATCCTCACCTTCTCTTCCTCCATCGTAGACGAACTTCAGAGAAGTAAAAATGAGAAATTTCGCTAAAGTTTTGAGCTTTCGGAATCCTTAAACCCTTTCTGAGTTCGTAAACGGAGGAGGAGAAAGAGAGAAGAAATAATAAGCCAAACCTAAAACTCTGTTTCACGGAGAGGTTTTGATCAAAGATCAGTGGGCCTTCTTTTAAGCCCATTTAAGCCCATTTAAGCCCATTTTAAGAAAGCCTCAGATTAATGTTGGAGCCTTCGTCTTCTCGTTTTTTCCCTCTAGCTTAAGCTCAGCACCAGCCGTCGTCGTCGATCTGATGTCGCCGCGTTGAAACAAGAAGGCGAGCTCTGATATGATCATATGCGTCGAGCTCTGATATGCATCAGACGCTGGGCGCAGTACGCCTTGCATACCGCTCGCGTATCGCCAACCTCGTGAAATCAGGTAGGATAGACAACGCTGTTCAGGTGTTCGATGAAATGCGTCACTCATGCTTCCGAGTTTTCTCCTCCGATTACAACCGTTTCATCGGGGTTTTGGTTAAAGAGTCTAGATTTGAGCTTGCTGAGGCAATATATCAGGATATGAAGCCAATGGGTTTCTCTCTCATCCCCTTCACTTACTCGAGGTTTATCTCGGGTTTATGTAAAGTTAAAAAATTTGATCTCATTGACGCTCTTCTGAGGGATATGGAAACCCTCGGATTCATACCAGATATCTGGGCGTTCAACATTTATTTGGATCTGTTGTGTCGAGATAGAGAGGTAGGCTTTGCTGTTCAAACGTTCTTTTGTATGGTTCAGAGAGGTAGGGAACCGGATGTTGTATCTTATACTATACTTATTAATGGGTTATTTAGAGCTGGTAAGGTTACTGATGCTGTTGAGATTTGGAATGAAATGATTCGTAGTGGGGTTAATCCGGATAATAAAGCATGTGCAGCACTTGTTGTTGGGTTATGTCGCGCCCGGAAAGTTGATTTGGCTTATGAGATGGTGGCGGAGGAGATCAAGAGTGCAAGAGTTAAGCTTAGTACAGTGGTTTATAATGCGTTGATTAGTGGGTTTTGTAAAGCGGGTAGAATAGAAAAGGCAGAAGCTTTAAAATCATTTATGAGCAAAATTGAGTGTGAACCGGATCTTGTTACATTCAATGTATTGTTGAATTACTATTATGATAACAATATGTTGAAGAAAGCGGAAGGGGTAATGACCGAGATGGTAAGAAGCGGGATAGAGCTTGATGCTTATAGTTATAACCAGTTGCTTAAGCGGCATTGCAGGGTTAGTCATCCTGATAAATGCTATTCCTTCATGGTAAAAGAGATGCAGCCTAGAGGTTTCTGTGATGTTGTCTCCTACAGTACTCTGATTGAAACATTCTGTAGGGCGTCAAACACTAGGAAGGCTTACAAGCTCTTTGAGGAAATGAGACAGAAGGGGATAGTAACGAATGTGGTCACGTACACGAGTCTTATCAAGGCTTTTCTTAAAGAAGGTAAATCTAGTGTTGCAAAGAAGCTACTCGATCAGATGACAGAGTTAGGTCTGTCACCAGATCGCATTTTCTATACAACAATCATGGACCATTTGTGTAAATCCGGAAATATTGACAAGGCTTATGGTGTTTTCAATGACATGATAGAGCACGGAATTACACCGGATGCGATTTCATACAACTCCCTTATAAGTGGTCTCTGCATGTCTTGTAGAGTAACTGAAGCTATAAAATTGTTTGAGGATATGCAGAGTAAAGAATGTTGTCCTGACGAGTTAACTTTCAAGTTCATTATTGGAGGACTCATTCGGGAAAATAAATTATCAGCAGCCTATAAGGTTTGGGATCAGATGATGGATAAAGGATTCACCCTTGATAGAGATGTGTCCGATACACTCATCAAGGCTAGCTGTTCAATGAGTGCTGATGTTTAGGCATAATAAGGGTATACACTTTTGAATTTTCAACATTATCTTCTCCTGTGCAAAAATGCCATCTTAGTCAACATATGGCGGAAAGGAGATGCTGATACAGATCCATTTCAACTCTACTGATGCATGCGACTGCTCAGAGAGAAATAACAAACTTATCAGGTTTGAGCTAATTTCATTCCTTTTACATAAGCAAATCCGTGGTTGAGGTTGCATAGACTAACTAAACTATTTGACTTTCCTTGCATTTTTTTAAAGTGAACCAACTCTTATCTGCCTTGTCCTGATGCAGCTGACTCGCATTAATACTCCAGAAGGATATATTGTGGAACAAGACTGCCAGCTCTCTTGCATAAGAGGTAAAACAATTTTCTCTTAAGTCAGCTTAAACCCATTCCTCAGAAATATTAGACTCGAGGACTGAGCATATTGGACTGAGAAAAGGATTTACCTTTGTTATGCATCAGCACATCAATATTGTTGTTGCTTGGTATGAAAAGCATGAAATTCCTCCTTAAATTGTACGCTTGTAAAACGTTTTTTTTAGCTAGGTTGTAGAATATCACTTCCACTGTCAGGTGCAGGCTCGATTAGCTGCCATGATGGAATATATTACAACCAATGAGGTTTTGGATCTTGATATGTCAAGAGCCTAAGGCGCAATCGATCTATGCTGCCTCGTGAAGCTGCATCTTAAAGGCTAAAAGCCAAAAGGTTAGCTCAGGCCTCAGACTTTATCTCACTATTTTATTTTAGTTTCAAAGGACTTTGTTTCAACACGTGCCAACCTTTTCTTTTTCTTGTCATGATTCTGCATATTTTCATAGACTGACTTATTCTATAACATGATCAAGCTTTGTCTGGAATCCTGTTGATGGCAATTTTATTTTATCTGTGACACAGTTTCATTAGCGACTCCTAACCCATTGCTATAGTCATCTCATTTACTATATTTTGATGATGTTTACTGATGCAGAACTAATCCTTTATAAGTGCGAGACAGGAAGAGAAAGGAAGACACACATTCTTAAACAGAGCGGCTATTACTCTTTACCATAGTCGGGAACCTGTAAGTAGTTACCTTTCTTTCTCTCTCTCTCTATGTCTCTCTCTCCAAGAACCCTATTAAATTTCTTGGTACTGGAACAAAAAAAAAGAGAATCGGACCCAGAATTTACATTTTCTGTTTCAAAATTTTGATGAGAAAGAAGAAATGATGTTTCTAGTTTTGTTTGCTTGAATATGAAAAAGATTACTTGCTTCCTTATGTCAGTTTCCTTTAACACAAGAATCCTACTTAAACTTCTCATTAAGTAATCATCTTTCTCACTTAGAAAAGCACTCAAAATTTTCTCTCTTTATTGCTTTCACGGTTTCACTTAACTCTTTTCTTCTTTAGTTGCTACTTCAATGTCTCACCACCACTATGAAACCAACCCTCATTTCGTTCAGTTTCCCTTTCAGGATCAACATCCCGGTGGTCCCTCCAGCTCATGGACCGCTCCACACCACGACCAGATCCCACAGACTCACTCAATTGCTCCACCTGGGGCGAAAATAAAGACTCGAGGACGCCACCAGACTGAGCCACCTGAACTAATCCATGAATTGCCATCTTCAAGACCTTTGCCACTGAGACCAGAGGAACCGTTACCACCACGCCATACTCCAAACTCTGCCAGGCCATTGCTGTTGAGCCCTGAAGAGCAGCGACCTCAACACCGTGACTACGGATCTGAACCAACTCCATGGAGAACAGCTCCAACACGACCAGTGCATCAAGAAGGTCTGAAGAGGACCAAACCCATGACATTGCCGGCCACAATATGCTGTGCAATTCTCCTGGTCGTCCTGGTTTTCGCCGGTCTCATCCTCCTCTTAGTCTACCTCGCCAACCGTCCACGCTCACCGTACTTCGACATCGCAGCAGCAACCCTAAACACTGCCAATCTCAACATGGGCTACGTTCTGAATGGAGATCTCGCCATTGTGGTAAACTTCACAAACCCAAGCAAGAAAAGCAGCGTGGACTTCAGCTACGTGATGTTTGAGCTCTACTTCTACAACACACTCATAGCGACCGAACACATCGAGCCATTCATTGTACCAAAGGGGATGTCAATGTTCACGAGCTTCCATCTCGTCAGCAGTCAGGTACCGATCCAGCAAATTCAGAGCCAGGAGTTGCAGCTGCAGCTCGAAACTGGTCCAGTGTTGTTGAACCTGAGAGGAACATTTCACGCTCGCTCGAACCTCGGGACGTTAATGAGATACTCTTATTGGTTGCACACACGTTGCAGCATCTCGTTGAATACCCCTCCTACAGGGATAATGCGAGCAAGAAGATGCAATACAAAACGCTAGCGATTTGCAGCATTCTGACAAAATACATAGCTTCTTTTCTTGATACATTTGCTTATAATATAGGCAAATAGATAGATTTTGTATGTTTTCAAAAATTTTCTGCTACTTTTAGAAATAAACAAAATGTGGCAAAGTTGGGAAATGCATTTGATTTTGTATTTTGAATAATAGAATTGATCTAGTATTGTATGTAATTTGATTTTAATGTTCTAGAGATGAAAATAGGTTAATTAGAAATCCATAATTACTCATTTTGATTATAATGTTGTAGCTAGCTTTAATTATGTAGACATGATCTTATATTACTTTTTGTAAAAGTGAAATATGTTCGAATAAAGTCTTTAACTTTGTGTATGTTACACGAAAAGAAAAAAAGATAAACCCCCTAAAACATTCATTACCGAGAAATATCATAAGAACAAAAAATTTCTTGAAAAATTATTGCAATACTAAAGTAACATTTGTCAACATGCAACTTATGTCTATCTATATACATGTCTCTGAAACCAAATTATGAATAAATAACATTACACCACATAAACAATTTTCTGACAAACGAAAAAATTACTATGTTTGATGATTCAATTCGTAATCAAAGAATTCTAGTATTTTATAAAGATTTATCATAGTAATTCTTTATTTTCACGTTTATGTCTGGTTTATTATTAAGTATATTAAGAAATTGTGATCGGCCCATTAAATTTAACAGCCCAATATGATTTACGGAGTTGGCCCATATTTGTGGTTTGCTCGGAGCTCAAGAAACGATCTCTTCCTTTTTCTCGTCGTCGTTTGTCACTTTAGAGCTTCTTCATCTTCTCCTTCGTTAACCATTTGCCTCGATTTGACTACTTTTCTTCAGTTAGGTACGTATCCGATCCTTAATCGAGCTCTAGTATCGTTGATTTGGCTTTGTAAATGAAGAAGAGGGTTTGGGGTTTTTATACCGACGCCAATGTATCTCGTGCTAGATCTGATTTGAAGTTTTGAGAGAAAAGCTCTTTGATTCACATCTGATTTCGTGTTTAGCTCATTCTAGATTAGCTTATTTTTAATGGGTACTTGTATTTTTATGTTTTCAATTTGGGGTAGGATTGCAAACATGAAGCTTGATACTAGTGGGTTCGAGACTTCCATGCCTACGATTGGCTTTGGCTCGAGCAGCGATATGCTTGATGAGCTTTCTTCTGTGCCCTCGTTTGATCTACCCCACACAAAAGAGGTGAGTTTTTGTTTTGTGATTCGAAGCAGCAGTGTGAGTGAATTTTCCATGTTGCTGTTATTTGATTACGAAACTGGTTTTTGTATTGGTTTCAGTTTGATGGATTCCAGAAAGAAGCTGTAGATATGTTGAAGCATGCAAGAGGAACAACCACACTCGCTTTTATCTTCAAAGGAGGTGTTATGGTCGCTGCTGATTCTCGGGCTAGCATGGGAGGATATATCTGTATGTTCTCTTTTATCACTTTAATTTTAGTTTTGTATGCACACATTGATGGTGTTTAGCTGTGATATTTCCAAAGAATTCCTCAAAAATATACATATTTTTCGTTATAGTTGACCGTGGTAGAAACACTATTGCAATGTAGATTAAGTTAGCTAATTGTTGATCTAGTTTGGTGCTGGAATGTCAAACAAATTTCTAGTCTCCATTCTGTTGGCCATTGATTGTGAACCAGTAGAGGAAAGGAAACGTTTGTGCGATTTCTGCTGATGTTTTAAATATGTTTTCCTCATTCAGCCTCACAATCTGTGAAGAAGATTATTGAAATCAATCCTTATATGCTCGGTACAATGGCTGGAGGTGCTGCTGACTGCCAATTCTGGCACAGAAATCTTGGAATTAAGGTACCTAGCTCGATATTTTTTCTTGCTGTCTGAAATGATGCTTGGGTCTCTGATTTATCTTCCTTCTGTGGCTTTCACGAATCTTGTTGCCTTATTCTTATAGTGATTTATCGATTTCTGAAAGCAACAGTGTCATCTGCCTTGCCAAACGCTTAAAGTTGTAGTTCTGTCTGAATTGAAGAATGATAAAGAGTTTGCTTGTCTGATGGTGACCCTCTGGTCATTTGAATCTTTTTGGATTCTAAGCATGTATTTTCTGTTGGGCATGTGGTGGCTTTCGAACCCTTGTTCCTTGAACCGAACACTTTCTTAGCAATAAAGTTCAGCTTTTTTATCTTTGCTGTACTTAGATATTAATTAAAAAGGAACTTAGATTGATGAACTATAAACGCTCTCTAATGTTAAAACCGGGGGATAAGAGTTGGTTGATGCAAGTTGATATAGTTTCTCTTCATTTGAGTGGGTCTACCTAGTTCTTGCTAAAAATTTGGCTTGTTAATTTCTTTGTGTATGTGGATTTTTATTTGTTGAAACCATGGCTGATCTCTTGATTTATTTATCTATTCAAGTGTCGTCTACATGAGCTGGCAAACAAGAGGAGAATCTCTGTTTCTGGAGCTTCAAAACTTCTTGCAAACATGCTCTATTCATACCGTGGAATGGGACTTTCTGTTGGCACAATGATTGCTGGATGGGACGAAACTGTCAGTAAAGCCGACATCATATCTTGAACACTGTTATTTCCTTCTCACTCATATGGAAACGTTGAATGCTAATCCTTACTTCTATATAGGGTCCTGGACTATACTATGTTGACAACGAAGGAGGACGGCTCAAGGGAGACAGGTTTTCAGTTGGTTCTGGTTCACCATACGCCTACGGTGTACTCGACAGCGGGTAAATCATTGCCCCAACGTTATCTTCATATTTTTGTCCAAATCCCAAAAGCTAAAAACCAATATCTGATGATGTTAGCAAAGTAACCGGTTCATATTTATGATTTTGCTTGTATCATTAGGTACAAGTATGATATGTCTGTTGAAGAAGCTTCCGAATTAGCAAGGAGATCAATCTACCATGCGACATTCCGTGATGGAGCCAGTGGTGGAGTTGCTAGCGGTTAGTAGTCCCAATGCATTGTGGTCCAAATGTGATTTCAAACTTTCAAGATTCTGATTTAGCTCATAATATTGGTCTCTTCTCATATGATCAGTGTACCACGTCGGTCCTAAAGGATGGACAAAACTATCCGGAGATGATGTTGGGGAGCTACACTATCACTACTACCCTGTCACACCAGCCATCGCGGAACAAGTCATGGAGGAAGCAACTGCCGAGTAAAAAACTTGTTTAGTTTTTTAATCGTTCACCCTCTTCTGTTCTTGCATTCTGTGGTAGTACATACTGAGTTTTCTCTAGCTTAAGCTTTGGTATTTCTATTTTACTGATCTGAAATGTTGCTCGCGAATTATTCTCTATAAGATTTTCCTTTTCTGCAATAACATGCTTCCCCTTACTCAGTGAATTCAGGGAATTGTGATTGTTTTGCTCAATTTTAGTTGTTGTTATATATGCAGTTATATTTACCCTAATCAAAAAATAACGAGAGGACGGTTAAAAAAATTAATTGCATTACTTTCATGTGCCAACACGGGTTATCAATCTAGTAGTAGTTATGATATATAAATAAATAAAACAACAACCAATTATGATTCAATGGCTACTATGGAAATTTTCAGGCCACAGAGTCACATACTGAGTAGTGTGGAAACTTATAGGTACAAGCAACCACAAAACTCGAAGGAATCACTTTTGCTCCCTACACGGTTACAAGCCTACACCTCTCATTATGATTTGCTTGTTTGTCCTATAAAGGTTTAATTTTGATTTGATAACTAAATCAAGATAATTTATATAAATTTATAACCAAATAAGAGAATGCATCTTTTTAATATTTATATGCTTATATAAAGAAAAAAATCAAAAATTGTACTCTCTATTGAGTGTTTCGTCTGCTGAACCTTTATAAACACCTCAATTATTTTGAAATTTAAGTCGGAAAGCAAATAAAAAGAATATGTTGATACATGAGTGACTAAAACATGAGGGATACATGCATACAAACATAAAACATTTAAGTTCTTTTATAACATAATAACACACCAAAAAAAGACAACCACCAATGCATTATGTACATGATTGATAATAGAGATAATATACATACAAGTATACAACACCAATGAACCAATGAACATCTTGTTCTTTCTCATATATATATATATATATGCACCCTTGACTATTAATCTTATATAATTATTTTTTAACTTACAAAAACTTTTGGTTCTTATAAAATTTTTCATTTTATACCCTTCCACTTTTTAAATATTGGAAAGTATTAGAGTTTGTAGATTGAAGATTTTTTTTTTTTTATCAACAACTTTTATAAATTAACTAAAGCGGTTCGGAAATACAAACCGGAAGAACTGAATTCACATATGTGACTATAATTAGTTTTTAACACTACGTGCTAATGTATTAGTTTTATAATTTAAATATCTATGCTAAATGAAGATTTCTCTTTTTTTTTTTTGAACGATACTCTATAACTCTATCGCTATAAATAATTATAAAGCGAAATTTCCATCTAAATTAATTATAAGGCATTTAGTTTTCATTTTGAAAAACTATAAGCAAGCAAATGATAACAGATTAATGGCATTGTGTTTCGTGTACCATTCTAGAAGCAGTTAGGAAAATGAGTAAAAGTCAAGTCTTACCAACACCTACTATTTTTATGTTTTTTAAGTCTACCTACTTGTCTAAAACATCTGATGATGCCTACAATTACGTAAATGGCAGAAAATGAATATTTTAAAAATAAATGACAATTGTCAGAGTTGTTACTAGAAATTTTTGGATAAATCATTTGGTATCTTTGTATATGAGTATATTAATATTTAACATGCTAAATAATAATATAGATGCTTAAAATAATTTTGTACACTTATATGAAAACATATAAAACAATTCGATAATTAGATGATCGACATTGAAAATAGTAGGATACAAAAACAATCATGCGTTATGTAATAGTTAGATTATATATATATATATATATGAGTACAAACCGTATAGAAACTTCATTTAGTAAATTAGATATCTACATAGAAAATTAACATGTTATCACAAAGGCACATTAACAATTAAATGAAGATGATACGACCGTCTAAAATATGGTCAAATTCAGTCTTATTTTTTAGGCCATGAAAGAAACTTGTTATTTTTTTAAAAGCCATAGTCAAGAGTGCAAATACTTGGTAACTATGATATAAAGCCATATGAACTCAAGGTTAAGTTCACATTGACGATTCATGACTCATAAATTGAACCTACATTACTTACACGTAAGGGTATCAAAATGGATCAAACCTAATGGGTCGACCCAACCCGATCCGACTCATTAACTCTAATGGTCATACTATTTGGAACCTAATGAGTTGATGAGTTAAATGAGTTATGAGTCAATAGGTTTATGGATCAATGGGTTAATGAGTCAATGAGTTTATGAGTCATATGGGTTGGGTTGTAATGGTTTATGATTAACCATTTACCCATTAAAATATCATACTTAGCATAATCATTACCATCATACTAACATCATCATATCATTATCGCCATATCATATTTCATCATCATCATATCATCATCATACTACAATTTTTCCACCAAAAATATGAGTTCGCATTTTTCCCGCCAAAAACATGAGTCAATATTTTTCCCGCCAAAACACGGTTTCATAATTATTCGGTTTCATAAACACGAATCCGCATTTTCCCATATTTTCCCAAATTACGTTTCACAACTTTTTGCAAAAAACTCGATTCCACAATTTTTTGCCAAAAACATGATTCCGTAATTTTCCTGCCAAAAATATGATTTCATAATTTTTCTGCCAGAAAACGTGAATCTATATTTCATGTCATTGATGATAATGACAAAATGATAATATATAATGATAATAATAATTTATTAGTTATTTTTATATTCATTGTAATTAAATTATTTATTAATTAATTATTTTATTTTTATAAGTCATCTGAGTTGACTCAACTTATTTAATCATTAAAACCATCAAATTAATTTGAGTTATGAGTGAACTCAACCTATTTAACAAATAAGTTGGGTCAATTTAAAAACTATTTAAGTTTGAACTTATTGAGTTATGAGTTGATTTGATTTGGTTTACCTATTTTGATACTTCTGCTTAGAAGCTTAGAAGATATATATAATTTTGTCGCTTAGGTGGTTTTAATAAAAATAACTTATCTGGTTAGTTTGGACATATTCGTGTGGTGTCAAGTGTCAACCACGTAACGTGGTTTTGGGGTTAGTATTATCGATAGTAGTTAAACTTTAGGAATCAGGCGACTTGGTCAAATATATTGTCTCAGCTATTTTTTATGATATCTTATTTTTGACCTTTTTGGTATACAAAAAGTGAGAACTTGAATAAGAGTTATAATAATCAAGGGAGAGAAGAAGATTAAAAGGTGGTATCAAATGATGTCTTAATCTTTTACGCATGTAGAGGTTGGAAGTGAGTGAACCTAGGTGAGATGTGTGTCTGCTCCTGAAACTGTTGGAGTTCTTTTTTTCTTTTTCAAAACGACAATACATGGTTGGAAGTGAGTGAACCTAGTGGTGAGATGTGTGTCTGCTTCTGAAACTATTGGAGTTCTTTTTTACTTTTTAAAAACGACAATGATAATTTTTTTACGTCATTTTTTTTGTTATAACTAATTTTTGTATTTCTAGTTGATTGCTCGAGTAAATATCCGATAGATATAAACCGTAAATGTACAGTAAAGTGTGTGGTAATATATTCAGAGTCGAATCCACAAGAACCAATGGTACACTAAAGACTTGTGAGAGTCGTTCTTAGCTAAAGCGAACGGTTTTAAGTTTATGATTTTAAACTTGTAAATAAAATTGCAAAATAAAAAAAAATCAATGTAAATAAGAAACTCAACAATTAAGCACCGTTCTTGAACATGAACACAAACTAGACTAATCTTTTCTCAATGAATTAATCACTAAACTTGACTATTCAATTACTAAACTCTCAATTTGAAATATCCTAGTCAAATTCAGATTAACAAACAAGTTCATTTAGTCTACAATACTTTCTAGCATCAATTTTCGTTGGCTAGAAGCGCATTGCTCAATTCATATTCGTTTAGGCATTTTATGGAACATTTTTTGATGCATAGAATATAATTTAAAACATGATGATCAAACCAATCTTAGCATTAAGAACATTTGAATCGTAGAACTAAAGAATAGTGAGTCTCAAACAACAATCAAATCATCAAATCATTGAAATCCTACTTAGAACTCTAAACCACAATTAAAGGACTACTCATTCGTGGCAAAAAAAAATAACACAAGAGATAAAAGAAAAGATGATTCAGTTGATAAATAAAAGAACAGGGTTTAGAAATCTTCTCCAATATGTCAAAGAGGATTGATTCTTCTCCCCAAGATTGATTACAAACCAAAGAACAATGTTTTGAACATAAAAGTATGAAAGATATCTGTAAAAAGTTGAGTCTACGGTTTTAAAACAATAAGAGACGAATCGGGTCGGATCTGTAATGAACCGGGTCGAATTTGGGCCAAAATACGCATCTGGGGAAGAGACCGATCGGTCCTGTAGACTCTGTGATTGCACGTCTGATTTGTGGATGAGGAGACTGATCGATCTTTTGGGAGGACTGATTGGTCATTTTCTTTTTGGTCTCATACTCTGCAACTGTTTCAACTGCTCGCTAAAATGACCTTGAGTATAACTCTTCACTAAATTGGGTATAACTCTTGAATGCACCGTTAGATTTTTTTCAAATCACTTGGAAATGAAAGCTAATCTCCTTATCAAGCTTGTGTCAATGAGAAAGATCTAATGGTAGAAATTCTCTATATGTGGCCAAACATTTGACATTTATGCACAATTATACATTTCCAAATGTGTGCATTCCAAAACTACTCGTTTTCCTCCTAAACAATTTAAAATATGTAAAAACTCGATAAAATACTAAAATATTCTAAAAATACACTTTAAAATAATAAAAAAATGAAAAAATCGAAAACAAAAACTTAAAAGTTAAAACCGATAAAAATGCAATACATCACTCAGGTCAATTGTTTCCCTTTTTCAGTTATACACTTATACTATAATGGTGATGGTTATTGTCTTATTGATGACAACACATCATCGACAAATGTCACGTTCAACACTAAAAGACGATGCTATCATCGAAACAAACTTGCACGAAATCCAGCTGTCGTTAATGTTATTTGTTTGTTACTTAATTGTTGTCAATTCAATCGCCTATAAATAGTACTAGAATTTATCCCGTGCTTATGCACGGATTAATATTTTCATATATGAACATATTAAATTAATATTTTAAAAGTAATCCGGAAACTAAATACAAAAATAAAAACATTAATAACTTCAAATCCTTGGATAATTTTTCATTCTCCTTTTTTTTTTACAAATCTTTGAAATTTTGAAATATGCTCTTTCTTAATTTTTGCTTGAATTTTGTTACCTAGAAAATATAGATACAAATAAACATTAATATTTATCATAATATCATAAATATTACATTATATTAAACGACATTTAAAAAATATTTTTGAGTTCAACATTTAAAATTTTGAGATATGTTTTTTCTTAATACACGAACATTTAAAAGAATCAGAATCTACATAAATCTTTTTTTTTGGAAATTTAAATCAACGTTTAATTTAATTTAATAAGTGTGTTTAATTAAATCAACAAAATCTTCATAAAAGCTATCTTTAACTAATTTTAAGAAAATGTAAAATTAATTAATTAATTAAAATAAAAATTATAATTTAGAATGAAGTAAAAACAAATCTATTTTAACCACTTTTCAAAAAAATTAAAATAAATTAATTAATTAAAACGAAAATTATAATCTAGAAAGAAGTAAAAAAAAAATTTTGTCTACATAAATTATTCCTTCATATTTTCCAAAACAAAATCAGAATCTACATAAAATCTCTTAGTTTTAGAAAATTATATCAGCATTTAATTTAATTTAATTAGTGTGTTTAAATAAATCAACAAAATCTTTATAAAATCTATTTTTAACTACTTTTCAAAAAAATTATAATTAATTAATTAATTAAAACGAAAATTATCATATAATAACTAATGACTAAAATATCTTTAATGAGAAATTAAACTTTGTTCTTTGAAATAATGGCAATGCGATGTAAATATTTACACTTTATAAGGTTTATTTTATAAATATACTTCCCAAATAATATATAGAGGATTTTACTTTGCCGACCAAAAAATAAATTAATATTATCCATACTTACAAATAAACATTAAAAAAATATAAATATCTACATCACATTATCTTTATATCAAATTTTTTTTTAATATCTCATTAAAAATATTTTAGTCATTACTTATTATGTTATCATTTAATTAAAATCAAATATTATTTTAAAAAATTAAATAAAAAATATCAAGATTTACCTAAATATCCTTAAATATCGATATTTTTTTAAATATCTCATTACTTATTTACTTAAACCACTTACTGAATCTTCTATAATTATTATCGAGATTTTAGGGAAAAAATTTATTTCTAATAAATAAAAAATTCAAACTAACATGTAGTACATAAATTTTTAAATATTTTAAAAAAAAAAATTAATCAAGATCTTTCTACAAAAAAAAAGATATGTTACATATTTACCTAAAACCTACATTACATGTTTATCTTTTTAAAAATAAAAATAAATAAAATCAAAACATACGATTTTAAATTCTAACCACTAGATTACGATTTTGTGCATTTATTGATTTATACATCACGAGTATAAATCTTATATGCCATAAATATTCTTTATACACTAGATTACGATTACGTAATCTTAACAAAAGAATATATTCTCTCATTATAATAAAATCTTAACGAAAACTCATCTTAGCGTGTATAAGATTTAAGAATAAATATAAATATAAATTTATAATTTCAAATTTTAAAAGATTCATTAACTCGTGCTGTAGCACGAGACTAATTCTAGTTTTACTTTTAAATAGCAATACATATATATAGATGTTATTATGCAAGGAAATTTGGATCAAATCTAACTTTGATTGATACAGAGTTGACATATTCAAATTATTTATGGATGTCCTAATGGTAATATATGTTCAGCACTAAAAGTCTAAAAGACTTGATTATTATCGAAACAAACCTGTGCGAAATCCAATTTTAGTAAAATAATTTGTTTGTTTCTGAATTGGAGTCAATTTAATAGCCTATACAGAGTATTTTACTTATCCCCTCTATATATTAACTGAGAATTATTTTAACAAAATAACATTATGTTTACGTGGAATATTACAACACTGTCATGCTGACGTATCGTCAATAGAGTGATTCTTAGGGAATATATTTTATAGGACATTAATTACCAGATCAATCACATAATATGCCATTAAATCAATCATATATAAAATATCTTTTAAAGATTATAATGTTACCTAAATTAACTTTATTTATTTATAGAAAATCGAGTAAGTAAATATTCCATAAAATTATAGCCTGAGTGATTCTTAGGAAATATATATTATAAGACATTAATTACTAGAGTAATTACCTAATATGTTATTAGATCAATCATATATCAATTGTCTTTATTTTAAATATTATACTCTTATATTTATGGTAAGTCGAGTAACTAAATATTCCATAAAATTAAGTTGATTTTATTGTTTCCTAAATTTGACTTTTAAAATTTTACTTTAAAAAAAAATTGTTTTAACTAAATAATTAATTAGTAACATAAAAATATAAAAACTTTAATTTTAGATTTTAATTATTTATACAATAACATACTATTAAAATATTTTGAAATATTTATTTAATTTATTAATTTTCTAAAAAATATTATAAATATTTTCTCCCGCTTTACGTAGAAATCACCTAGTTACTAGTAATACAGAAATGTAATAATGCAAGGAAATTTGGATTCTAGTATAACTTTGATTGATAATAGTTGACATATTTGAATTAAATATGAATGTCATAATGTTAATATGTCAGTAAACATGTTGCACCATCATCGTCGCTACCTCTAAGGAGAAAATTAATTGGACTCGAACAGATCTAAAAATCCCAACAACATCAGCCATTGACATTGTTAATTACTTCTTTACTCTTTAGAAACGCTCAAAGACATTTATCTTTGCCGCTTTGCCTCCACGAGTAATATAAAAATGAAATAACCGAGTAGGTCATGCATAAATTCTAGATTTATAATTTCAAATCCTAATAAATTTGACAATCACATACCAAAACGTCTAACTAACTATAAATTCTAAGAAAGTTCTACATCTCAAAAATTTTCTAATCACCATAAAATCTACTACCTAATAAATTAACAAATCTGAAATTCACGTAACTAAAAGGGAGGATTACTATTCTAACCTAAAACTTCGTTTTTATTAATATAATGTTTGTGTCTTACTAGAATGTCAATATATTTTTTTAACCCCCAAAATGACCCTTACTTCCAGTGAAAAGAATAAAACTATTACGAAAATATCATTACTGAATTTTGGCGCCATTCCGAAAAGTTACAGTTAATTACAAAAAAACCAGCAAAAATTTACGGTCTTGCCACTCAAGTAAACAAATCTGCAAAAAACAAATATGCGGCAGATTTGTTTTCCGTCGCTGACTTGTTGCAACAAGTAACCACATACTTGTTATAAACAAATCTGCGACCGATTTGTTCTTACTTGTCCGCAGACTTGTAAATCTGCGACCAAATGAAACGACCGCACACTACCACAGATTTTATAAATCTGCGGCAGACTTGTAAATATGCGACAAAACTGTAAATCTGTGGCCACTATGATCTGCCGTAGACACCGCAGATTTACAAGTCTGCCGCAGATTTGTACTGCCGCAGACACCGCAGATTTCTTTGCCAGCGGCAGATTTGTAAATATGCGGCCACATTGATCTGCCGATTTGTTTGGCTCGCACCGCAGATTTAAAAGTCTACGACATACTCTTTAAATCTGCGGTAGATTTTACAAGTCTATAGTAGACTTGTCTAGACTCGCAGACTTATTATACTGTTCACTCAAAAGATAATTACTAGATTACCACGAAGCGATGACAGATTTATCTTAGCGACCGCAAAGTTATTTTCCGCGACAGACTTATTTACGAAGGATACAGATTGGTTCCACACGTGGCCGCACACTTAATTCTGACTAGACTAACATTTTAAGTTACGGTAGACTTATTACCCGCAGATTTGTTGACACCCTTTTGCCGCAGATTTTTATCCGCAGATTTATTTCCATTATAACACAAATTTGTTTTCTTGGAAATGAGATTGATAAATCTCGACCGTCCAATTCCTAGCTTAATCACTGAAACAACTTGTTCTTCTTGACTTCACAAAATTTATTTTCTGTTTTATCCAGATTACACTTAATTAATTTTTACCACTAAAAATACAAAATAAAATCTTCATAAAATTTATTTTCAATTTTATTCAAATTTTCTTAAATAAATAGTAAAACAAAAGTTTAATTAAAATTAATAAATATATAATTATTAATAACTAATTTATAGATTCCAAAATAAATAAAAACTAAAATTATAAACAAATTTGTCAAATTTCTTCTACAATATTACTACTTAAAATTAATTTAAAAATCATATAATACATATCTAATACTATTAATTGAGAATTACACATTATTAACAAACATAGAATTACACATTATTAACAAATTTGTGTTAGTATTTTATTTATTTATCTTTATAGCAAAAATAATCTAACAAATTTTTCTTGTTGAGTTCTATTGATTCAAGCATGCCATTTTTATCTCAAATTTTATGTCTAAAACTCTTATTATCTCAAATCTTGTTGAACCGATTTTTATGCTAAATGTGGTAGTCTGGAAGATGCCCACCTATGCTTCGATTCTGACATTCTGTACGTGATAAGAACATTGTTTGTTGGAATACATTGCTTTGGGGTTATGCCAATAAAGATGGTTCCATTTGTCTCTCTTTGTTTCTTCAAATGCATTGATTAACAGTATAATCATCAAAACAGATTTTTATTCAAGTATAATCATCAAAACAGATTTTAGCCGTGCTAATTATCAAAACAGATTTCAGCCGCATTTCTTGGGTGTTCTATTCACAGTATAATCATCAAAACAGATTTCAGCCGTGCTGACACATTTGTTTGCAATGTATTGATTGACATGTATGGGAAATGCGGGAAGCATTAGGAGTGTAATCAAAGTCTTTGAAGAAACAAGATAGAAGAATCTTATTACATGGACAGCATTGATTTCGTCTCTTGGCATCCATGGATATGGACATGAGGCATTTAAAATGTTTAAGGAATCGCTATCTCTAGGTTTTAAGCCAGATCGTGTCTCTTTCATCTCTATGCTAACTGCTTGTTTCTATATGTTTTAAGCCAGATCGTGTCTCTTGGCATCCATGGATATGGACAAGAGAAGTGTAAATTCTGATATTTCTGTTGTTTCTCCTGCAACGTTCATATTTTTATGTTCAAAATGAAAACCGAAGATGAGCTCTCTCAGTAGCAAACAATCCAAACTTTGATCAGTCACGTTACTTATAAAACGATGTTTTGTGACATTACATGATTTTGATTTTGATATCATGTGGAACCCAAAAAGAAAGGAACATACTTCAATGAATTGAATTACATTTCCGGAAGTTATAAATCTGTGAATAACTAAAAAAAAAATCTGTGAATAACTAAAAAAATCTGCGGATACAAAGAAATAAATCTGTGAATTCCAGCAAAAAATTTGCGGGTACAAAGAAATAAATATGTGAATAACTAAAAAATCTGGGAGTACAAAGAAATAAATCTGTGAATTCCAGCTATAAATCTGCGGGATACCGAAAACAAGAAGTCACTGAAATCAAACAGGAACTGATAATGTTACTCAAGCATATCCACAAACACAAGAAATACATAATGATACAAATCAAATAATCTTCAATTACCGCATAATCTGCATAAGCACAAGCATAATCTGCATAAGCTGGGTGATATGTTTCCAGCTATAACATATAATCTGCATAAGCACAAGCAAATCTCATTTAAGCAAATGCAACACTACAATTATAGTTTGACTACAAGAATGAAGCAACAATAAGAAACGAAAATGTGGGTTCAAATCAGAGAGGTCGCATACATTTCAAACCCATGATTCAGTTTCCGTGTACAGTACCATGCTACATTCATTACTTAAATACAGAGCATCGGCTTATTTGTACACGGATTTAACATCAATCAAGCAAATGGCTAACACAAACAAACATAAATAAAACTCAATCATGAGAATAAGCCGAGAGTTACCCTAAGAGAGGAGAGAGCGAGTTCAATCTAATCTTCTAAAAACCCTTTGCAAGAGAGAAGAAGAAGAAGAAACTCACATATTTGTTGTCGAGAGTCTTTGATTTGTGCTGAGGAATCGAGATTAAACAGTAATACATGAATTCAGTAATACCCTCAACGATAACTCTAAACTTGAGATTAAACAGCAACACAGCAAAACACAAGCCTTCAATTTGCGAGTGACTGACTAAATCTTACTTTCTTAACTAAAAGATTTACCAAGAAGCAACAAGAAAATGAAAGAAAATATGAAAATATACAGGATGCAGCGTAGTTCTCCAATCTGAGACAGTAAATTATCCAAATTTAGGGATTTGTTTCGATATCTATAGATCCTCTAATTTGATTTGTACTTAAGATTATCTGATTCCTCAAATTTCTCCTCCCTTTGAACAAAAAGGTCACAAATTTAAGATCTTCTCATGTAAGTAAAACCCTAGATTGGAAAAAAAGCGAAGAATACTGACCTCCGACGAGCAATCTTCTCCTGGTAATGAGATTTTGAGGAAGTCATTAGATTCGATATCTCCTGTTGTCCACCTCTGCCGTCGTCACTGACAAACCCACCGTCTCCACTTATTTTCCGGCTTTCTCCGACAGTTTCCACAGCCGTCTCCGCCTCACCAGCTTCGTTCAACACCTGGGTTTTATCCTTAACACTTGCCCCTTTCATTTCCTGAGTATTCGCTTCCTTCAAAGTTCCAACGCTTCTCTTCGTCGCCATAGTAGATTCTTCGTAAGACAAATTAAAAACACTGCAAACAACAAAGATGCACACCACGAGATCAGATTGTGATGCAGGGAAGCTTTGCTGATGAAGTGGAGGAGCTAAACAGAGCATCATGAGTTTGAGTACCTGTGAGCTAGGGTCGCGTGTTAGTGCAAGTGTGAAGCTGCGTCGGCGTCAATGACGTGTCAACTCATCATTGGTAGATTGGACGTGTCAATTCATCATTGGTTTGTTTAGTGAAGTCGTTAAGGATGTTAGATTGCAAACGCGCTATATAAGCGTTTAGTTGTATTTGTTGCTCATTATCGAAGTTTATCATTTTTGAAATTCATCTTCTTCTCTGTAATTCTACTCTCTTTGTGTAATTCACTTCAGTAATGGAAATTTGAGGTATTTCATTCTCTTGTGTTCTTGATCTGTTCTTTTCTCTCAGATTAAGTTGCATTTGAGTTACGAATTCGAGTTTATTGAACTCCGATTCGTGTTTATAAAGAGTTCTTGCAGTCTCTTTATCAGTGGTATCAGAGCACGTTGTCCTCGGAAATAGAGTAACAATGGTGGTAGAAACTCGCGCTAAAGGTAAAGATCCGGCGATAAAACCGGTGGATGTTCAAACAGAACAGAGTAATACGAATCCAACACTTCTTGTGGATGAAGTAGCAAGAATCGACAAAGATATACATGGAATCCATGCAACTCTGGATTACGTGGTACAAGAAATGAAGAAGTCTGAGAATCGATTACTGCAGGAGATGAGTAAGTTCGGCGGATCTACTCAATACACCGCAGGTACTTCAATTAACGCTGGTAATCAGAACTGTAATATCACTGAGCCATATCGTGGTGGTTATCAAGGTAATCAAGGCTATAATCATGATTATAATGCTATAACTCGTATGGCAAAACTTGATTTCCCAAGATTTGATGGTAATAATGTGAAAGATTGGTTATGGAAGGTAGAACAGTTTTTTGAAATGGATGGAACACCGGAATTTCATAAGATAAGGCTGTTATCAATTCATTTAGATGGTGAAGCTGCTACTTGGCATCAATCTTTTATGTTAAGTGAAGAAGGGAGAAGAATTAATAGAGATTGGGACTTGTATAAGGTTGAAGTGTTGGAAAGATTTGGTGATCTGTTAGAAAACCCTATGGCTGAGTTAAAGTGTTTGCAAGAAACTAATGGGATAGAGGATTATCATGCAAAGTTTGAAAAGATCCGTATTAGATTGAACTTATCACAGGAGTACTTGGTGAGTTCTTACATTGCAGGATTGAAAAGGGATACACAGGTGCATGTAAAGATGTTTAAACCTGATTCAATCAAAAGCTGTTTGTGGTATGGAAGGTTGTATGAACAACTACAGCCTAAAAAGAGTATGAACTGGTCTAATTCTAAAGCTGTTATTCCTAGTAGTCAGGGTAATACTCAGAAGGGGCTATTACCCCTGCCTTCTAAGAAGGAAGGAGACTATAGGAAGCAAGAGTTTGGAAATAGAAACCAGAACTCTAATTTTCAAGGAAGAAGATTTATACCTGGAGATGTGAAGAGGGAACGAAGAGCTAAAGGGTTATGTTACTATTGTGACGAGAAGTGGTCTCAGGCACATATGGAGGAGAAACATAGGAATACTCAGCTTTACTTAATAGTTGATGATGAAGGTACAGAGAAAGTAGAGAATAAGTCGGTACTGGAAGAGTATGATACAGCAGATTGTGCACAAATATCACTTAGTGCGATGTCTGGCACAACGGATTATAATACCATTAAGGTAAAAGGGGCATATAACAAGAGGGCTTTGTACATTCTGATTGACTCAGGATCGACACACAACTTTATTGATAAGGGAATAGCTGAGAAATTGGGTTGTGTCTTCAAGAATCCGGGAAAAACAAAAGTTACTGTAGCTGGTGGAGGTAGAATTGGTGTGACAGGAAAAGTTAATCAGTTTAGGTGGAGATTCAGGGATCAAGAGTTTGAAACTGAGCTGATGGTGATACCTTTGGGGTCTTGTGACATGGTATTGGGTGTACAATGGCTGCAAACATTAGGTCCCATTACTTTTGATTTCAAGAAACTAGAACTACAATTCAAATGGAATAACACGACAATGCTACTACAAGGGATCAAACCCGGGTCTGTGAGAGAAGTTAAGGCTCAGCGAATGAATAAGTTTAGGGAGGAAGATATTCATTTATCAATGATCTGCGTTCAAGAAAGTGAGGAACAAGATAATATAGAGTTGCATTCCCTGGAAGCTGAGGATAAGACCAATGGAAAATTGCAGGCTGTCTTGGTTAAATATGCAGAAATTTTTGAAGAGCTTGTGACTTTGCCACCTTTTAGAGCAGGCCATGATCATAACATACTATTGCTTGAAGGTTCTAACCCCATCAATCAAAGACCATATAGATATGTAGTTTACCAAAAGGACGTGATTGATAAAATGGTGAAAGAGTTGCTTAACGCAGGTACTATTCAACCTAGCTCAAGTCTATATGCTTCCCCGGTGGTGCTAGTTAAAAAGAAAGATGACAGCTGGAGGTTGTGCGTGGATTATAGAGGATTAAACGGTACAACGATGAAGAATAGATTCCCTATTCCTCTCATTGAAGATCTCATGGATGAGTTAGGAGGTTCTGTTGTTTATTCTAAGGTAGACCTAAGAGCTGGATATCATCAAGTGAGGATGAATCCTAAAGACATGCATAAGACAGCTTTTAGAACTCATAATGGTCACTATGAGTATAAGGTGATGCCATTCGGGTTAACGAACGCGCCTGCAACCTTTCAAAGACTCATGAATGAGGTGTGTAGAGAATATCTTCGCAAATTTGTGTTAGTGTTCTTTGATGATATACTAATTTACAGTTCATCGTTTGAAGATCATCTACAACATTTGGAGCTAGTATTTGCAGTAATGAGAAGGAACAAGCTGTTTGCAAAACAGTCTAAATGTGCATTTGGGGCTGAGAGAATTGAATATCTGGGACATTTCATCCAAGCAGAGGGTATCTCTATAGATCCCAGCAAGGTTAAGGCAGTGAAAGATTGGCCAATTCCCAAGAATCTCAAGCAACTGAGAGGATTTTTGGGACTTGCAGGTTATTATAGAAGGTTTGTGAAAGGGTATGGTGGTATTGCAAAACCTTTGTCTGCATTGACTAAAACTGATGCTTTTGTGTGGTGTGGAAAGGCAGAAAAAGCTTTTAATGTGCTTAAAAGGGCATTGTGTGAAGCACTAGTCTTAGCCTTACCTCAGTTTGATAAACCCTTTGAAGTAGAAACAGATGCATGTGGTGAAGGAATAAGTGCGGTTTTAATGCAAAATGGTCATCAAGTTGCTTATATTAGTAGGCAATTGAAAGGGAAACAAATGTTGTTATCCATCTATGAGAAAGAATTATTGGCTGTGGTGTTTGCTGTCCAGAAGTGGCGACATTACCTATTGAATCATCATTTCATCATCAAGACTAATCAAAGAAGTTTGAAATATCTGCTTAAGCAAAGGTTAAACACACCGGTGCAACAGCAAATGTTACCGAGATTGCTAGAATTTGACTATGAAATACAATATAGACAAGGAAAAGATAATGTGGTTGCAGATGCTTTGTCTAGAGTGGAAGGTACAGAGGTTCTACATATGACAATTTAAGTGTTAGAATGTGATTTGTTAGTGAACATTCAGAAGGCGTATGAAGAAGATGCAGAGATTAAGGCTTTAATAGAAACACTGAAAGCGGATTCAGATTCTGTTAAGCATTATTCTTGGATGCAGAATATACTCAGAAGGAAGAGTAAGCTAGTGGTTCCAAAGAAGGAAGAGCTGAGAATTGAAATTTTGAAATGGCTTCATGAATCTAGCAGTGGGGGTCACTCAGGGAGAGATGCTACTCAACAGAGAATCAAGAGTCTGTTTTATTGGAAAGGTATGTCTAAAGATATTCAGAACTATATCAGGCAATGTATGACATGCCAACGATGCAAATACGACTCTGCAGCATATCCTGGTAAATTGCAGCCTTTAGAGACTCTTGTGGCCATATGGACTAACATATCTATGGATTTTGTGGATGGACTGCTTCCTTCTTTTGGTAAGACTGTGATTTTTGTAGTAGTGGATCGATTAAGTAAGACAGCTCACTTCATGACACTATCTCACCCTTATACGGCTGCATCAGTGGCTCAAATGTTCTTAGACACAATATTCAAGCTTCATGGCTTTCCACGATCAAATGTCAGTGATAGAGATGATGTATTTCTCAGTGATTTTTGGCAAGAGTTGTTTAAATTAAATGGTGTGGTGCTGTGTATGTCTTCTGTTTATCACCCGCAAAGCGATGGTCAGACTGAGGTTGTCAATCGTTGCCTAGAGACCTATTTAAGATGCATGTGCAATGACAAACCTCATCTCTGGAGTAAATGGCTACCATTGGCTGAATATTGGTACAACATAACTTTTCATACTGCAGCACAGATCACCCCTTTTGAGTTAGTATATGGGCAGCAACCTCCTCTACATTTGCCTTATTTACCGGGAGAGTCTAAGGTTGCAGTGGTGGCTAAGACATTGCAGGAAAGAGAAAATATGCTCCTAGTTCTTAAATTTTATTTGCTAAGGGCTCAGCATAGGATGAAGCAATATGCTGACAAGCATAGGTCTGAGAGAAGTTTTGCTATTGGTGATTATGTGTTAGTCAAATTGCAGCCTTATAGACAACAGTCTGTGGTTCATCGAGCAAATCACAAGCTGGCTCCAAAATATTATGGCCCTTACAAGATCGTTGATAAGTGTGGATCAGTGGCTTACAAGTTAGAGTTTCCTGCAACTTCACTCATTCACCCAGTATTTCATGTATCACAGCTTAAAGCAGCACATGGAACAGTCACAGGTTCTTCCATGCTACCACGACAGTTGCAGGACGTGTTTGTGAAAGAACCTGAGAAAATTCTTGAAAGGAAGATGGTTAATAGACAGGGCAAAGCTGCTACGATGGTTGCCAAGGTGCATAAGAGGCTACTTGGAAATACTTGTTTGATCTTCAGAAGTGCTTTCCAAATTTCCAACCTTGTGGTCAAGGTTCTTCGGGAAGGGAGGATTTGATGCAGGGAAGCTTTGCTGATGAAGTGGAGGAGCTAAACAGAGCATCATGAGTTTGAGTACCTGTGAGCTAGGGTCGCGTGTTAGTACAAGTGTGAAGCTGCGTCGGCGTCAATGACGTGTCAACTCATCATTGGTAGATTGGACGTGTCAATTCATCATTGGTTTGTTCAGTGAAGTCGTTAAGGACGTTAGATTGCAAACGCGCTATATAAGCGTTTAGTTGTGTTTGTTGCTCATTATCGAAGTTTATCATTTTTGAAATTCATCTTTTTCTCTGTAATTCTACTCTTTCTGTGTAATTCACTTCAGTAATGGAAGTTTGAGGTATTTCGTTCTCTTGTGTTCTTGATCTGTTGTTTTCTCTCAGATTAAGTTGCATTTGAGTTACGAATTCGAGTGTATTGAACTCCGATTCGTGTTTATAAAGAGTTCTTGCAGTCTCTTTATCAGATTGACGGAGAAATCAAACAAATCGGCGAAACAGATCTAGATAATCTAGCTCAAAACCTAATCGGAAAAATCAATCGGAATCGTTTAGGAAAGAATCTAAGGAAAGCAATTAGAGAATATACTCACATGAGTGAGTGGCTATAGACAAGATGATCGAACGTTACAAAAAAATAATGAGAGAAGAAGAGAGAGGGCGTCCAAGGAGAAAATTAGATTTTTAGGTTTTTTTTTTTTTTTTGGTGAGGTTACAGTTTTATGTTTTAATAAGAAATGAAATTGAAATGGTGGGAGATTTGAAACATTTCAATTTTTCGGTGTTTGAATGGCATTTTTGTTATTTTTTCAAAAAATCTGGTTTAGTTGACATATTATTTTAGAGGTTACTCTAGCAATAAAAACATAGTTTTGTGTCATTCCAGTGAATTAACTCTAACTAAAAACTATATAAATAGGGCTGACTCTGTATTCTCCCTCAACATGAGTCCTCGCAACCCGATCAGTAACTTCTTATCCGCTCACAACCAATCAGAACAAAGCGTGGATTTTGGACCACAAGACTTGATTATGCTTAAGTCACATTCTTGATTTCAACGAAGATAATTTCCACAAATCTTGCAACTTCTGTTACACCTTTACAAAATTTGAAGAGTTAACGTATCGATCTCTTCGTCAATCATTTTATAAAGAAGACTCTTCGAAGTTCTAAACTCATATCTCCAAGAAACAGAGCCAAGAAAAACAAATAGAAAAAAACAGAGAAAAATGTCGATCTTGCTCTGTTTCTTCTTAGTTTCACTTATTACTCTCGTATTATTAATCTTTCTTAAACAGACTAAAAACCAAAAATTTAATCTTCCTCCGAGCCCTTCAAGTCTTCCGATCATTGGAAACTTACACCATCTCGCAGGATTGCCTCACAGATGTTTTCATAAGCTCTCGCTCAATTACGGACCCGTGGTACTTCTTCGTCTCGGGTTTGTTCCAGTTGTTGTGATCTCATCGAGCGAAGCAGCTGAAGCAGTTCTCAAAACCCATGACTTGGAATGTTGCAGCCGACCAAAGACGGTGGGGACCGGAAAACTCTCTTATGGTTTCAAAGACATCACTTTCGCACCATACGGTGAGTATTGGCGAGAAGTGCGAAAACTCGCGGTTATCGAGCTTTTTAGCTCTAAAAAGGTTCAATCTTTTAGGTATATAAGAGAGGACGAGGTCAACTTTGTGGTAAAGAAAGTGTCGGAATCGGCTTTGAAGCAATCTCCTGTGGATCTAAGCAAAACCTTTTTCTCCCTCACCGCAAGCATCATTTGTAGAGTAGCTTTAGGACAGAACTTTAATGAGAGTGGCTTTGTTATCGATCAAGACAGGATCGAAGAACTTGTTACCGAATCAGCGGAAGCTATAGGGACCTTCACTTTCTCTGACTTCTTCCCTGGTGGACTTGGAAGGTTCGTAGATTGGTTGTTTCAACGACACAAGAGGATCAACAAAGTCTTTAAGGAGCTTGATGCTTTTTATCAGCATGTGATTGATGATCATTTGAAGCCAGAAGGGAGGAACAATCAAGATATTGTCACCTTGATGTTGGATATGATCGATAAACACGAAAATTCAGATTCTTTCAAACTCAATATGGATAATCTCAAGGCAATCGTCATGGTAATAAAGCTCAAATCTTGGTTCTCTTCATATCTCATGTTAAACCTGTTGATTAATTCAAACTTTGTATCTTTATTATGTGATCTTCAGGATGTATTTCTCGCGGGGATAGATACAAGCGCTGTAACAATGATTTGGGCGATGACAGAACTCATTAGAAACCCTAGAGTGATGAAGAAAGCTCAAGAAAATATTCGAACCACCCTCGGTCTCAAAAGGGAAAGAATCACTGAAGACGATCTAGGCAAAGTTGAGTACTTGAACCTCATAATCAAGGAAACATTCAGATTACACCCAGCACTTCCATTTGTAGTCCCAAGGGAAACAATGTCTCATATCAAGATCCAAGGCTACGATATTCCCCCGAAAACGCAAATCCAGCTTAATGTATGGACAATTGGACGCGACCCCACGCGTTGGAACGACCCTGAAGATTTCACCCCTGAAAGGTTTGCAAATAGCTCCGTAGATTTTAAAGGACAACACTTTGACCTATTACCGTTTGGTTCTGGTCGAAGGATGTGTCCCGGGATGCCAATGGCGATTGCTACCGTGGAACTAGCACTGATGAATTTGCTTTATTATTTCGATTGGAGTATGCCTGATGGGATGAAAGGTGAAGACGTTGATATGGAAGAAGCTGGTAACATCTCCATTGTCAAGAAAATACCTCTTCAACTTGTACCCGTTCAACGTTACTGATGAGCAGTAATGGAAGCTCGATAACATGGAAAATGTATGAAGCAGAAGACGTAACATTCTTTAGATTTTGTTGTGTTATATAAGAAGAAATGTTTGAATAATAAATCAAGAAATAATAAAGTTTGTTCATTTGCTTAAAAGATCATGGAGATAATAAATTTGTTAATAAAGTAGCAGTCTGGACACAACATTTTCGAGTTCTACCAAAACATTTTAAATTATCTGATTAGTTATATAACAGTATAAATAATATTTGAATTGTACATCAGGGCATTAATTTGCAGTTTTTTTTTCATTGATTTATTATTCAAACATTTCTTCTTACATAACTAACCGGGAGTTTGAAGAATTGGTGGTGGTGGCAAGTGATGGTTTTGACTCAGTGTGAAGTGTGAACCGTGAACGGAACAAAGCTGATCCGTACGTGCGTGGTTGTGTCCATACTATACGATCTTTATCCATGAATACGTGGAAAACTGAAGCAGAAGAGATTCGTGTTTGTAAGAGAATGTAGAAAATTTGGTTTTGAATACTAAAAGGAGGCGCAATCGTTTTACAGTTTATTACTCTTTCTGTAATATATATACTGTACCAAATACCAATGATTAAGACTTTTCATTTTCAAGGTCTTGAAACAAATCCTTGATTAATCTCCGTATAATCTTCGATTATCTTATTCAACGCTAGGTTTTTTTCTCACGCTCTTTAATATGTTTGGATTTTTTAGATTCTAGAGATCTCGAATTCACTAAATACATAGTTTAAATCTGAGAGCGGCGCAGAAAAAAAAAAAAAGACATACGAAGAGTGACTAGTGTTTAGTTTATTTTTTAACCATCAACATTTCATTAATGGTAGATCTCGTATAAAAAATGGTAGTTTGAAAACAATGAAAAGTGGTTAGTTTAAAATGTGATAAATAAACTAATATTTGATCATTACTAATTTACTATGATCATAAAATTGTCCAAAAATCCAAAAAGTAAAATATGAATTTGATCTAGCATTGTATATATAAACCTGAGATTTTGAAGAGTTGGGCCCAACCCATTAGAGAATGCCACGTAAAATAACGATGAGGCTAATGCTGTGACGCAAAACCAAGCTGCATTTGATAATTTATGTGATCATATAAATTGTTCGTAAAAATTATAGAAAACGTATAATTTGTTTAGTTAAACGTTTTCTATTTCCGCAAAACCCGGGTGGATTTTCTAGTTTGTATTGAGTCAAGATTCCATTGTTTAATCAATCAAACCACTACTACAACTTTACAAGAAGTAAGAGTTTGGGTTATGTGATATTTAATCGTTCACTTTGGATTATTATCGACAACGGACAGTGACTTATGAATTGAATAATAATCACCCTTCCGAAGAATACATGATCAAGAGATTAATTAACCTATAAATTAGATATTATAATAAATATAATATTGAAATACGAAACCCAGAGAAGACAGAACAACAAAAACAAAAAACAAAAACAAAAAACAGGGGCCACGAAAATGTCGATCTTCTTCTGTTTCCTCTTCCTCTTACCCCTTCTTATCTTAATCTTCTTCAAACCCTCGAAATGGAAGCTTCCTCCGGGCCCAAAGAAGCTTCCGATCATTGGAAACTTACACCAACGCCGAGAATTACATCCCAGGAATCGTCGGAATCTCTCCGAAAAGTACGGACCAGTGGTGCTTCTCCGATACGGATTCGTTCCCGTGGTCGTGATCTCCTCGAAAGAAGCAGCAGAAGATGTTCTCAAGATCCACGATATTGAGTGTTGTAGTCGACCAGAGACCGTCGGGACCAGAGCAATCTCTTACAACTTTAAAGATATCGGATTCGCACCCTACGGTGAAGACTGGAGAGCGATGCGGAAGCTCTCGGTGATCGAGCTCTTCAGCTCGAAAAAGCTTCAATCTTTCAGGTATATCAGAGAAGAAGAGAACAACTTGTGTGTCAAGAAACTCTCTGATTTTGCTACGACACGATGTCCAGTGAATCTTGAGAAAACCCTTTTCACTTTAGTCGGAAATATAGTGTGTAGGATTGGGTTCGGGCTAAATCTTCGTGAGTGTGAGTTCGTTGATGAAGATAGCATCGTGGATATTGTGCACAAGTCTGAAGTGGTCATAAGGGATTCTATGTTCTCTGATTTCTTTCCCGGAAGAATCGGTAGGTTCATTGAAGTGATCTCCGGTCAGAACAAGAGATTGAACAATCTTTACTCGGAAGTAGACACTTTCTTTCAGAATATTCTCGATGATCATCTCAAGCCTGGAAGAGAGAGCTCTGATATTATTGACGTGATGATCGATATGATGAAGAAGCAAGAGAAAGATGGAGATTCTTTCAAGTTCACCACTGATCATCTCAAAGGGATGATCTCGGTAAATCTATAATCTTTCAAGTTATTTAAATTTCGCAATGGTTAAAAATCTTGCAACATACCATTTGTGACTTAAGTGTTTTGTTTTTATGTCAGGACATATTTCTAGCAGGAGTTGGTACAAGCGCTTCCACATTGGTATGGGCAATGACCGAGCTGATCAGAAACCCGAGAGTGATGAATAAAGTGCAAGACGAGATTCGGACAACACTTGGGGACAAGAAGGAGAGAATCACAGAAGAAGATCTAAGCCAACTTCACTACTTTAAGCTCATGGTCAAGGAGATATTCAGGTTACATCCAGCTGCTCCGCTTTTGCTCCCAAGAGAGACATTGTCTCATATCAAGATCCAAGGCTACGATATTCCTGCGAAAACACAGATCATTATCAACGCTTATGCGATTGCACGTGATCCAAAACTATGGAAAAATCCAGATGAGTTTAACCCTGATAGGTTTCTCAGCTGTTCCATAGATTACAATGGACTGAACTTTGAGCTTTTACCGTTTGGATCTGGTAGGAGAATATGTCCAGGGATGACGATGGGAATCACACTTGTTGAATTGGGATTGTTGAATTTGCTTTATTTCTTTGATTGGGGATTGCCGGATAAGGAAGAAGCCAAGGAGATCATCACCGGAAATGAAGTTGCTCTTGACCTCGTTCAAGTTCTTCGCCACTAAATATCTGGTTTGGTTATATAATGTTTATACTACACTAAGCTTGATTCTAAACTTTTTTTTTTTTTGGTCAACTCTTGATTCTAAACTAGAAACATATTATAAGTACCAAAAATAGTAGACCCTATAGTTAATCTTCCATTATTAAAAAGAGTAGTTATGAAATGTGTCCAACTTAATTGTATATTTGAAACATAGTAAAATTGGTATTTGATATGATCTCGCTTTACAGAATTGTTTCTAAAAAATATATAAAACATAAGAGTTTTCCAATTATTTTTTAAAAAGAATTTTGTTGTTTTAAATGTTTTGATATCAGGAAAACAATCATTAAATGTTTCAACTTTTGCAATTTTACAAAATTACTCCCCAACTTTCACGTTTGCAAATTAATTTTCCAATTTTTCATTAACTACGCAAATTTAAAATTGAAAAAAAAATCAACGCTAAATAAGAAAAGGTAGAAGTTAACATTGACTTTTTATGAACCTAATTTTGCGTAGTCAATGTAGACTTGAGAAATTAATTTGCAAAGGTGAAAGTTGGAGAATAATTTTGCAAAAATTGAAGAATTTAATGATCATTCTCTCATACTTATTTAATTTTATTTCAATTTAATATAAACAAAAAATCATAATTTCTGTATATATTTTTAAAGCAGAACCAATTTCTATAAAAATAATGGAAAAACGACCTATTTCCCCACGAAAAATAAGTTTATCACGACAGATCCCCACAGAACTTTGCTTTTGATCTATTTCCCCACGATTCAATACTTCTAAATGTTAAACCCCACGAATCGAAATTTTTCACATATTTCCCTATCAAACGATATATTTCCCCATTACGAACTAAACACGATAGAAACCAGCCTAACCCAAACCATTCAAACCTGAAACCAATTTTAAAACCAGAAAACCAATTTTAAAACCACAAAACCAATTTTCACTGTTCATCATCTTCTTCAAAATCCAACCCAATGTGTAGCCTCATAATTATCACAATCACACGCACTTCGTTAGCTACAAAAATCAATTGAATCCGAATCAATCTATAAAATATAGCCAGTCTCAGCTTGAATCCAATTCTGAATAGTTAACAAATCCTAATGTTCTACTCCTTCTTCATACACCTCAAACGAATATACATTAAGCTGCATGAACTCAATCCAGTCCAATAAATTGAAGAGAACTCGTACAAAGAAACTTAATCGGACGGAAAATTCATAAGAAACATCATGAAACCCAAAGCAATTAGAGGAAAATTTCTCGATTGAATAGAGAGAATTTGTAGAAATTACTACCAGAAGCGATAAAATTCTCCAGAAACAATCAGAAGAAGATTTTGGTTGGAGGTGGTGGTGAAAAGTCTCCTGAATCTCATCGAAAAAGCGATTATACGGGAGATCGACGGTGGTGGTTCTCTTGTTACTCATCGACGGAGAAGTCTTCAATTTCCCGGCGAGCTTGTTATGCGAGACATTAACAGACATCAAATTCAAACAGGTAGAGAAAATAATCGAATGCCAAAGAATCCAGCTACGGTCGTCTAGAGCACGTAAGTCTCTTGATGCAACTCTGACAAAACGGAGGCAGAAGATTTCGGCGGAGAGTAAATGCGGAGGGAACCGTCATAGCATCCGGCGAAGAGCTTAGAGCCATAGGATTCAACAGCATTGATCTTAGCGGGACAATCTTTGAGAAGCTCAAACGAATCATAAGCATTGTGAACCATTTCGAAAAACTTTGAAATTTTATGGGTTCTTCTTCTTCTGGGTTAATCACCCTAGTCCAATGATTACAAAGAAACGATTTTTATTACAAAAGTTTTGTTCATTCAATTTCTGAGCTTTGAATTCACTTGGCTAAGAGAGAAGAACACGGATTATTTTTTCACAATCAAACTGTGTTGATTTAGAAGAAGAAGAAGAAGAAGAAGATTGGTTTGTAAACCAAACGAGTTATGGTTTGGGTTAAGCTAGTTTCTATCGGGTTTAGCTCTTATGGAGAAATAGATAGTTTGATGGGAAAATAGGTGAGAAGTTTCGATCCGTGGGGTTTAAGATTTAGAAGTATTGAATCGTAGGAAAATAGATCGAGGACAAAGTTTTGTGGGAATCTGTCGTGATAAACCTACTTTTCATGTCGAAATAGATCGTTTTCCCAAAAATAATTGATATACTATGTTTCCCGGGTGAGAGATTGAGTGGCTAGATGCGCAGGGACCACTTACAGAATTGGAGAGCAAAAGAGGTTGCATCTTCGGTAATTTCATAAGAACTCCTGCTTATTGCATAACTAGCGCAACACATAAAATATTATTCAAGAGCAAATAACCTCTTTATTTCTTTGTCATTGGTTCCATACCTTTTTTTCTTGGATAGAACATTATACATAAATTAGTTCCTCAAATAACATTGCTTATTTCAGTTTGGATGGATAGTCAGCTTTCTGTCAAGATTCTGCAAAGTATACAAAATTTGCGTTTCAAAGCAAAGAGTAGGAAACTATTTTTAAAACATTGATATATGCAATTTTGGTGCTTTCTAGCTCTGTTTGATGTTTCTCTCTATGAAAGCCGTGCTTTTATTCATTAAGACACACCCACCAAACTTGGTTATTTTACTCTAACCCCATTCCGATAGAGATAACCACCAGTGGGTTTATCCTATGCATCGTTGATCCGTCGCAAGATCTTCCCGTAAGCAGGCCAATTCTTGGCACGATCGTAGGTCCTTGGCGTCGAAGTCTAGGTCTATTTTTTCAAGTAGGCTTTAGCAGTTGTTACGGCTCTACTCTTAGTTCACAACATCGAGAGGGGCACTATATGCAAAAATGGAGGAAGCCAGTTGTGTGATTGTAAATTCGTAAGCCATGGTCGATAAAATAAGACCAATTGTATGTAGACTACTATTATTCCCTTGGAAATTTGGATTTTGGGTTTCAATTTTTAGGAAATGGGTTCCTCTTGGTAATATTTATTTTGCTTTCAGCATCATGAAAACTTACAATAATCAACAGCCGGTTCGGTAAAGGCATTGCTCACCAAGATGGTCACCAAGAGATTCAACAACTAAGAATAGATGCAATAATTCAAAAGCTTCAAGGCTCTTTCATAACAAAAGATGAGGAAGTGTTGGACAAGAGATTAAGATAAGGCAAAGAGTACATTTATTCATTAAGACACACCCAATAAACTTTTAGTCATTAAGACACACCCAACAAACTTGGTTATACTCAAACGTCAATGTGATAGGTAAGAACAAGTGGCCTTTTCTTAATCATTTTGTTGCCATTTTCGTTGGCATCCTTGATCCGTAGCCAGATCTTCCCGTAAGCAGGCCAATTCTTGGCACGAGGGTCCATGGAGTTGAAGTCTGGATCTATTTTTTTGAAGTAGGCTTGAGCAGCTGCTATGCCTCTACTCTCACAAAGGAGATCCATAAAATTTGCAAGCTCGGAGGGAGAAAATTTCATCTTCTCTCCATCCACTAGTAGATCTACATAAAAAGGAACATTCATTAATTAACCGAAACAAAACTAAAAAACAACCTTGTTCATGTTTTTTTGATCGATTAGCCAAACCTCCAGAGCTTGTTCATGATTCCTGCCGTCGGAAAGACGCTTGGCCCAGTCGGCGAGATCCGCCTCAGTCAATGAAAAACCCTTCTTCTCTTGCTCCCTGAGCCGTTCTCGTCAATGGAGGCGTAGGGATCTTCATCTCTCTCTTCCAGAGATGAAGAGAACATGCAGCAATACGATGGAAGTTCATCATGATGCTAACCCTAATCTCACAACCCTATTCTTCTTTAGTATTAAATATTAATTCTCACAACTCTCAATTTGGGCCCTTCATAACCATCCGCCTTGACAATTAAAATATAAAAATATCTTTGTTAAACCGGGGATCTTGAATAGGGTTCTTTCGAAATGTTATGTTTGCTAGTGTTTGATAACAATCACCCAAATTGTTATATATTGTTTTGGGTCGTTTGTATTGCTTAGCATTGCTAAATTTGGAAAACTCTTTCTTGCAAGTGTTTAGGGCAGTGTTGTGCTTCAAGTATAAACTAAGGGGTAAGTGTCCTAGGCCCCCAAAAAAATTATAAATATAGAAGACCACATACTAAAAAATTTATGGCTACATATTTAGTTTGATGTAACCTGTTTGGTTTGTTTACAAGGGGGTGTTATTGGATATAGATTTCTGATGACTTTAAAATTTATAAAAAGTAATTACTTTTAAAGATTTTAAAAGATTGCAAAAGAAAACATTCATTTTGGCACTGAAATTTGCGACTACAAAATTAGTCTCAAATTTTATCACTGTTTTGCGACTAATTTGAGACTAATCTGGGACTATAAAAACAAAGTCACAAAATAGTCGTAAAATCGTTTGTAAATATTTATCTGCACAAATTAGTCGCAAATTTGCCACTATTTTACGACTACAATTTAAATAAATTATTAAATTAATTATTTAAATAATTATTTAAATGGTAGTCGCAAATCAGTGGTAACATTTGCCACTGTTTTGCGATTACAATTTAGATAAATTATTAAATTAATTATTTAAATAATTATTATTTTCTTTTTTTTTTCTTTTTGAGGATTGGTAATCTTGTTTTGTTTGTTTGGTATAGAAAAATATAACTAATCTTTAATACTTACATCAATATAACAATACATGTAAATACCATATATATAAAATAAGATACATACAATTTGATTAATATTATTGATTTTGATTAATAACATATGATTCCATATGTTTTTTTATCGATACAATTATTTGGTGTTACGATTTATGTTCGAACAAGTCACTAATATGCTAAGTTTACAATACATTTTGTTTTGTTAAAAGAAGTTTACAATACATTATAACAATTTTTTTTCTTTGTATTAATGTTTTATCCATCATTAAATTGAACTCCTTAGACCTTAGTTAATATTTTCAGATACGAAGATAAAACTTAAAGTTTATATATTGCAATTTTCACTCTGAATAACTGATTGAGTCAGTATAGATAATTTTGTAATGTTACCAATAATTATATTATATATATAATTTGGTTCATTGAAATTGAATATGATAAATAGCCTAAAACTTTATAAATTAATATCAAATATCAAGTAGCAGTTTATTAATTTTTGTAGTTGCAGATTAGTCGCAAACTTTTTTTTTTTAATTTTAGGGTAATCGCAGATAGTGCAAGCAAGTCGCAAAAATGTAAAATTTAATAACTTTTTTTTAATAATTTAATAAATAATTTGTCACTGTTTTGCGACTACATTTAAAAAAATATTTGTCTAGTCGCTCATTAGTCTCAAATTTTGAAACTATTTTGCGACTACACTTAATTGGGACTACTTTGGGACTAATTTACGACGTTATCTTCAATAGATATATATTTGTTATGCGGAGAGTTTACCAAATGTTAAAGCAGTCTAGTGGTTATTAGATTGTGTTTATATCCTAAGATCTTGAGTTCGAATCCTAGTAGATATAATTTTTCTGAATTAATTCAGAACGCTCCCAGCCGCCGCCAGAGGTCGCCGTCCCGCCGCCGGAGATTGCCGGTGATACTATATTACCAGTTTAGTGGTAAATATTTTGCCACTGTTTTGCGACTAACACTCCATGGTAGTAGCAGTTTAGTCACAAAAATTTTGCCTTTGCGACTAACAATGTATGTAGCATTTTAGTCGTAAAATAGTCGCAAAATGCAGTCGCAAAAAAAGTGGCAAAAAGTAGCATTTTATGACGTATACGTGTAGTCGCAAAAAAGTCACAGATTTGCGACTAATTTGCGACATTTGCAAATTTACGACGTGCGATTTGCGACTATATGTCGTAGTCGCAAATTGGTCGCAAATATGCAAATTGAGACTATTTTGCTATTAATACGTTAGTGGCAGTTTTTTATTTTTCTTGTAGTATATCTCCAAAATATTGCATAATATTTTCAAAGATTTCAAAAGAGTATCTCCAAAATATCTCAAACTTTTATAGATTATTGTCCAAACTATAGAGTCATCAAGGCATCGTTCTCCAAAATATCTCAAACTTCTATGGAATTACTCCAAATTTTTTTTTTTTTCATCTTGTATAAAATGAAAATTTATTAAAGAGACTGAAATTTGATCAAATCAATGTCCATGGAAGCTTAAGCATCGATGTACAGAACTCCTTTGCATTTTTCATTAGCCAATTGTGTAAGTTTTTGAGTATATAGGAATATATATATGATTAGTAATGTTACACTGGTTTAATCGATTAAATGTTCTAAATTTTTAATTCAAATATTTAACCTTGACGTTACGAAAAAAGACTCATATGGTGAGCAGTAACGATAAGATGCAAAACACTCATAATTATCAAAACAGGAGGCATATAAGAATGAGCGATCAATACGAGGGTTCTTATTATTATTGCACGCTCTGATTAATCAGTTGTCAAAAATTATCGTTACAGTAATAATCTTAGGAGAATATTTTGAGAATCTCTTATTAAGTACAATACTTTGATGATTAGATTTTGTGAAGAAATATATATAGAATGAATAAACCAATAACATAATATTTTAATTAAATGACAAAATAAGTTACTTTCATGTTATTTGAATAACACAAGACTTTTATTGACTTTATAAAACTATGGATCCAATACCTCTACATTTATAAAGATTTTAAATTACTTTTTACAAATACATAAACTAATAACACCTAATTTTAATAAAGTTTTAAAAAATCTTAATTGAATAACAATAAAATCTTCATAAAATTTTAAATCTTTAAAACTCCATCTAAATACACAAACTAATAACACCTCCTAAATATGAAAATCTCATAATATTAAATGTTTTACCAATACCAGTTTTAATTAAAATTTTCTTATCTATAAAATGCATGCCTTAATAATATTATGATAATATAATGTTAAGACAAGAAAATAAATAAATATTGAAAACCAAGAATAATAAGAAAAACAAAAATCTAAAGATCAAGAGAACGTATTGCATTAAAGAGTAACTACAAGAGACTCATTAAAATATTAGATTTTTCAAAAATAATGGAAGATTGTTGTCTAAACTCATGGATCGTGTATTGAATACGCTAGCGATTTTAGTTTTAACGGTTTTGCAAAACTTTTTTTTATACTCCATAATAAGAGATACATTTTCAAAGCTCGCCTTAAATCATTACGAGTCTAAACACGGCACTGGTTTAGGGCTGCGAACGACAGCGAATAGTTAAAAAAAGGAGAATGTTTGCCCATCAACTCTCGAACACGAGTTGACTTCTTCGTCCAATTATGTCAAGGGTATTTTCGTCTGTTTAACTCCTTACTGCCATCGACAAGTGGTATATAACAGAAAGCTTAAAAGAAAGTGGTATTTTCGTATATGTTGTTGCACAAGGTAGTACTTCCAACCAAAATCCCTTAAATTTTCTACTATATAATATTCAAGACTCATTCGTGTCAATCGTGCATGATTTGTGAACTTACCGTTCTCTACATGACTACACGTGTTGGGTTATTTACTTTAATCGTTCACTTTGAATTATTGTCGACAACGACCCATGTGCTGAATCAATCAAGAGTTGACCATAATATATACTAAAATTTTTATATTTAATTACACAATTTAAATTCTTATATCAACTAGTTTTTATTCAAAAAAAAAAAGAGATTAATAATCTAAATATAGTAATTATATAGTATAAATTAATTGTTAAATTCTTCAACTGAAATACGAAACCCATAGAAGAAAGAGAAAAAAAAACAAGAACAAAAGAACTGGAAAACAAACATGACAAACTTTCTCTGTTTCCTCTGCCTCTTACCCCTTATCGTAATCTTCTTGAAATATCTCAAACATTCGAAATGGAAGCTTCCTCCGGGCCCACCAAAGCTTCCCATGATCGGAAACTTACACCAACTCCAAGAACTACCTCCCAGGAATCTCTCCCACAATTACGGACCAGTGATACTTCTCCGTTTCGGATTCGTCCCCGTGGTCGTGATCTCATCTAAAGAAGCAGCAGAGGAAGTTCTCAAGATCCACGATCTTGAGTGTTGTAGCCGACCAGAGACAGCCGGGACCAGAAAGATCTCTTACAACTTTAAAGACATCGGATTCGCGTCTTACGGAGAGGAATGGAAGGCGATGCGAAAGCTCTCGGTGGTCGAGCTTTTCAACACGAAAAAGCATCAGTCTTTTAGGTATATCAGAGAGGAAGAGAATGACTTGTTAGTCAAGAAACTATCTGAATCTGCATCGAGACGATCTCCTGTGAATCTGAAGAGAACTCTTTTCACATTAGTCGGGAGTATTGTGTGTAGGATCGGATTTGGGATAAATCTTCATGAGTGTGAGTTCATCGATGAAGATAGCATCGCAGATCTTGTTGATAAGTCTGAGATTCTCGAGATGACTTCTATGTTCTCTGATTTCTTTCCCGGAAGAATCGGTAGATTCATCGACTGGATCTCCGGTCAGAACAAGCGATTTGATAATGTTTTCTCGGACCTCGACACTTTCTTTCAGAACATTCTTGAGGATCATCTTAAGCCTGGAAGAAGAGTAGCAGATAGCTCTGATATTATCGACGTGATGATCAACATGATGAAGAAGCAAGAGAAAGATGGAGACTCTTTCAAGCTCACAACAGATCATCTCAAAGGAATGATCTCGGTAATGTTTTGGACCCTTATTAGTTTGTGTAGACTAATCTTCCATTTTTGATTGAATTCGGTTTAGATGTATTCACACAATTTGTGTTATGTCAGGACATATTCATAGCAGGAGTTAGCACAAGCGCCTCCACACTGATATGGGCGATAACCGAGCTAGTCAGAAACCCTAAAGTGATGAAGAAAGTGCAAGACGAGATTCAGACAAAACTCGGAGACAAGAAGGAGAGAATCATAGAAGAAGATCTCACCAAGCTCCATTACTTTAAGCTGGTGGTCAAAGAGATATTCAGATTACACCCTGCAGTTCCATTTTTGCTCCCAAGAGAGACATTGTCTCATGTCAAGATCCAAGGCTACGACATTCCTGCGAAAACACAGATCATAATTAATATCTACGCGATTGCACGCGATCCAAAACTCTGGACAAACCCTAATGAGTTTAACCCAGAAAGGTTTTTAGACAGTTCTATAGATTACAAAGGACTACACTTTGAGCTGTTACCGTTTGGATCTGGTAGGAGAATTTGTCCAGGAATGACAATGGGAATCACACTTGTTGAATTGGTACTGTTGAATTTGCTTTACTTCTTTGATTGGGGATTGCCGGAGAAGACAGAAGCCGACACGATCATCACCGACAATGAAGTTGCTCTTGACCTCGTTCAAGTTCTTCACCATTGAAAATTGTTCAAAGCAAAACTCATTGTTTTGTTACTTTTGTTAAACTTTCAAAGTGTTTGACCTTTTAACTTTGAAAGGTTGAATTTCAAAATTAGAAAGAGAAATTTGCACGAAAGCCTTTATAGTGCACGAACTAGTCCTGGGACTTTGGTTATTCGGTTATTCGGTTATTCGGTTCGGTTTGGTTTGGTTTTTCGGTTTTTGGTTTTCGGTTTTTGGAATCAGAAATACCAGAAATACCCAAAAATAACCAAAAATATCCAAAAAATATCCAAAAATATCCAAAATATCCGAAAATACCTGAAATATCCAAAATAACCAGATTTTTCGGTTCCATTTGTGTTTTTTTGGTTTTTCGGTTCGGTTCGGTTCGGTTAAAATCAAAAATCGATCGGTTATCAAATTTGGAACTGATCGGTTAATATGCAAAAACCTAAACCGAACCAAATCTAATATTTCAGTTCGGTTCGGTTTGGTTTCGGTTTCGGTTTATATTCCCAGGACTAGCACGAACAATGTAATTTTTATTTCTCCCGAGCAATGTGATATTTTATTACACAAATTCAGGACAAAGATCAAAAGTTCATGTAGATATATCCACATGATAGTTCGGGATAATGAATAAACATTTGTACCATTGAAAGAAAATGTTCACAAATTCTTTAGGAAGTCAAATTGTATGTTATTATCGGTGATAAGATTTGAATTTCAAAATCTGAAAAAATATATATATAAAAAAAACGTTATCACATAATTTATAACAAAAAGTGTATAGTATATAGTTGGTCGAATATACAAGATTTGAAAACTAAGCTGGAGTCATTAATTACATGTGTTGATAGGTGGAGACTAATTCATTGTGTATCCGCTATCCACTACAATTAATCATTGACTTTGGATTCTTTTCCAAAAAAGGGTCCGTGAGTTGATATGAGCGACAAGAAAAACTTTTTCTGATTCAGATGAAAGATCAATTAATCATTAATTAGTTAGTAATTTCATAACTAAACTGTCTATATAACTCGATTTACTAATCACTAATTAGTAAAACTACATAATTTTATATAATTACACTATATAAATTTTTTAAAATTACAATAAACACTTTTTTCCAAGTAAGTAAATGAATTAAAAGTTTAAAGTAATTTTATTCTTGTAATATTATGAGATGTAATGATATGGTATCTTTTGTGTTATCAAATGGATTTCAGTTTTCATCATATAAAATTATCAAACATATACTCCCATAGATATGACCAGAATACCAGGTGTTGTTTGGATGCTTAGAACATATTTCTGTTTCTTTCAATAATTCTGACGGTGAAGATGAAAAATAGGTTTGTCCTTTATGCATTTAAAACTTGTAAGAAATTGAGAAGTTGATGACTTTTGTGGCATATCGATACAGCATCAGCTATGACGATTCTTGTATGTGTCATCTACAGAATTATTAATAATTATTGATGTAGCACAATTTTTTAAAAGGTACGATTCATGATTAGTTTTCTACTATATGTTTTGATTAATCTTTTTAAAACCATAATTGTAACATGGGTTTAATTAAAATAATTAACAATAAATGAATAGATTTATAGTAATTATTAATTTATAGATAGATTTGCCTAATTTCATAATTTCTTAAATCTTTTTTAACTAAAAAGAATATTTTTTTTGTTATAATCAATATCATTCTAAAACCAATTACAAGTAAAAAATCAATTATCATGTCTAAAAAACAACACCAAAAACTTTCAATACAGTAAAAATATTAGAAATAAACTCTAACAAGAATTAATATAAATTTTTTAAGAAAATAATAATATTAGAGTCATAATTCATTAAATTTCTTACGTATATATATTAATAATTTTATACAATTATTAATTTATAATATTAATGAGACCATATATTTGTATAAAGTTCTTTAAAAAATGTTATTTTATTATCTTATTAAATTGTGTTATATATTACACTGATATAATTCAGAATCAAATAAATTTATTAATTTATAAAAATCTTCTATATACTTATTTAGGGAGTACATTTATAAATAAACATTAAAAAGTGTTAATATTTACATCACATTGCCATTACTTCAAAGAACAAATTTTAATCTCTCATTAAAGGTATTTTAGTCATTAGTTATTATGTGATCATTTAATTAAATCATTTAATAAATAATTTTGGTTTTAATTAATTAATTTATTTTAAATTTTCTGAAAAGTAATTAAAATAGATTTTATGAAGATTTTGTTGATTTAATTAAACACACTAATTAAATAAAATTAAATGTTGATTTAAAAAATTTCAAAAATAAGAGATTTTATGTAGATTCTGTTTTTTTTTTTTTGAAAATTTTAAGAAAGAGTTAATGTAGAATGTCTATTTTTTCTAAACTTATTTCTATATTATAATTTTTGTTTTAATTAATTAATTTACTTTAATTTTTTTTTGAAAAGTAGTTAAAAATAGAGTTTTTTTTACTTTTTTCTAGATTATAATTTTTGGTTTATTTATTTTAAATTTTTTGAAAAGTAGTTATAAATTTTAATATCGTCGAATATGAAAGATTGGTTTTATATTTCTGATTATAAAATATTTACGCGGATATTACAAAGATTCAATATTATAAAAACTGATATTATAATTTTCGTAATGTTTTAGATAATTACAATTTTTTGATTTTATATTTTTTGGATATTAATCTATAATTGTAATTTGTCCGTACTATAGCACAGGATATATCCTAGTTTAACTTTATATTTCAATACTCTTAACATGATTTAATCTAATCTAGTTGTAGCCGTCGAGAAAAAATCAAATGATTATTTAAAGAAACTACATGTCTTCCGGTGCAACTAAAGATATGATTAATTATAGTATTAAAAAAACTCGTTGTCTATATTATTTCACTAAACTCTCAGATAAAGAAACGGAAAAAAAAAATAGAGCAGCAAAAAAAAAATGTCAATCTTGCTCTGTTTCCTCTGTCTTGTACCTGTTTTATTAGTTTCCTTATCAATCTTCTCAAAAAAGCTCAAACCCTCAAAATGGAAACTTCCTCCGGGTCCCAAGACGCTTCCGATCATCGGCAACTTACACAACCTCAAAGGATTGCCTCACACATGTTTTCGAAATCTCTCCCAAAAGTTCGGACCAGTGATGCTTCTCCGTCTCGGATTCGTCCCTGTGGTCGTGATATCATCGAGAGAAGGAGCAGAGGAAGCTCTCAAGACCCAAGATCTTGAATGTTGCAGCCGACCAGAGACTGTCGCGACAAGAATGATCTCTTACAACTTCAAAGACATAGGATTTGCCCCTTACGGTGAGGAATGGAAAGCGTTGAGGAAGCTCGTGGTTATGGAGCTCCTGAACATGAAAAAGTTTCAGTCTTTCAGATATATAAGAGAGGAAGAGAATGACTTGTTGATCAAGAAACTAACAGAATCGGCTCTTACACAATCTCCGGTGAATCTGAAGAAGACCCTTTTCACGCTAGTTGCGAGTATCGTGTGTCGGCTCGCGTTCGGGATAGATATCCACAAGTGCGAGTTCATCGACGAGGACAACGTTGCAGATCTTGTTCACAAGTTTGAGATGCTAGTCGCTGGTATTGCGTTCACTGATTTCTTCCCTGGAGTGGGTTGGCTTATCGACCGGATCTCAGGTCAGAACAAGACACTGAACAATGTTTTCTCGGAGCTCGACACTTTCTTCCAGAATGTGCTTGATGTTCATCTTAAGCCTGGAAGAAAAGTACCAGAGAACCCTGATGTGGTTGATGTGATGGTTGATCTGATGAAGAAGCAAGAGAAAGATGGAGACTCTTTCAAGCTCACAACAGATCATCTCAAAGGAATCATCTCGGTAAATCTTCTTCTAGACCTCAATACCTTTAAAACTGTTGTAAAAACTTGGAACTTAAGCGTCTGTGTTTGTATCAGGACATATTTCTTGCAGGAGTAAACACAAGCGTCGTCACTTTGAACTGGGCGATGACAGAGCTGATCAGAAACCCAAAAGTGATGAAGAAAGTGCAAGACGAGATTAGGACAACACTTGGGGACAAGAAACAGAGAATCACAGAGCAAGATCTAAACCAACTTCACTACTTCAAGCTCATGGTCAAGGAGACATTCAGATTACATCCAGCAGCCCCACTTTTACTCCCAAGAGAGACATTGTCTAATGTCAAGATTCAAGGCTACGATATTCCTGCAAAAACACAGATGATGATCAACATTTACTCGATCGCACGCGATCCAAAACTCTGGGAAAACCCAGATGAGTTTAACCCTGACAGGTTTCTGGACAGTTCCATAGATTACAGGGGACTAAACTTTGAGTTTTTACCGTTTGGTTCTGGTAGAAGAATATGTCCAGGGATGACGATGGGAATCGCCACCGTGGAATTGGGACTGTTGAATTTTCTCTACTTCTTCGATTGGGAAGTGCCTGTAGGGAAGAATGGGAAAGACATCGACTTGGACGAAACCGGATCGATCATTATCAGCAAGAAAACAACTCTTGAGCTAGTTCCACTTCTTCATCACTAAATTGATGATCATGAAACAGTCTTTAGTCAATAAGATTTGTGTATTTGTACTCAGCTTCTTAATTTTGATTTTGTGATATTTGTATTATATTAAAATCATAATCTGAAAAACATAAAGTGACAGAAACACAAGGATTTTTTTTTTTTTTTTTTTTTTTTTTTTTGGTGATCAACCACTCTTTTGACAAATATTTGATGAACAATGAGTTTTCAAAAAAATTCTAAAACCTAACTTCAAATATTAAAAGATGTTTTAATAAAATGTTTAATGTTAGAATTTGTTTCTAAGATTGTTTTCATAAAATGACAAAATTAAATTCGTAGTCCTTTTCTAATCACTAAAGGATGAGAATTGAATTATTTAATTAGAACTAGTTAGTAGGATAAACGAGATAATATAATAAAACCACACAATCAGATTTGGGTCCGCCGCCCACGTTACCGTGAATAAAAAAAAGGTTATTAATAGAAAGACTTTTGGGATATATCCAAATGCGGATTGGAGAAGAATGATCAAATGCATAAATAGGTAGAGTTAGTTGAAATTTGAAAATATCAAACAAAGAATGATTAAAAATAGAAACGATCACTCTCAGCAAGAAAACAACTCTTGAACTCGTTCCAATTCTTCGATACTAAATCTAAAATGAAACAAAATACTCAGTGAAAGAAGAAGAACGCTTACTGTGTTTGATTTTTTTCAAAGATTGGTGTGACAAATATGATCAGATGTTACAACAGTGTAATGAAAATTGAGAAAGGTTTTTATCTAGCCAATGATACATCAAATCAATAGTAGTCTCTGTAATAATTCCTCTGGTAATTCTGATTGTTGTTCGGCTGATCTAATTCAGCAGTAAACTCCGTCGACAAGAGACTCGTCTTCATAGTTCTTCCTTCAGGTTCCTTGAGATACATCCGGTCATCTAAGTACGCCATGATATCTGCTATGATCAGTTGTAGATCCGACGTGTCCTTTTTCTCCCTCAATCTCTGCAAGAAATGCTCTCTCACAACGTTCACAACTTTCACAAACTGAGATTTGTACCGCTGGTGAAGACCAAACCCTGCCGTCTACACACACAAACAGATATCACAGTTATGATTCGAATACTTTTTTTAGAATCAGCATTTGAAATCGGTGCTTTCTAGGGACCTGGAGAAAGGCGTTTAAGGCTGTTGCAGTAACTCTGTTGTTGGCTGAGATTTTGTTAAGGAACCGGGCTAACCAAGCCCATCCATGTTCTATCCCATGAATGTTAGTAGCATTGCTACCTCGAATATCGGTCTGTAATTATCAGAAAAAAAAACTCACATTACAGGACTATCGAAATGGCAATGCATAAGAGATAGTTCATAAAAGAGGCAAAAAACCTGGACAAGTGCACCGTAGAGCCTCATTATAGAACCTAGGCGTTCATATGCTTCTGAATCCCAAGCTGACTGAATTTATTAGAAATAATTATTAAGAAAAGCAATGGTCACTAACAATTTTGTCAAAATAATTTTTAAAGAAGGTCATGTACCTGTGAGTTTACAATATGCTTTGGGACAGTGTAAATGCAAGCTTTGTGGAATTCAGCAAGAAGAATATCCATAGCTTGTGGAAACTGTAGGCATTAATGGTAGATGGTATTCAATAACAGTAACAAAAACGGGAATCCACCGTAAAAATATTGAAAATCAAAAGCGGATTTTATACCTGCGAGGTGACGTAAACAATGACGTAGCTGCATGCAAATGGGTTTTGCTTAGAGGAAACCATCTGAAAGAATGAACAAAACATTAATGCCATCCGTCTCATTTAATCACAGAGTCCAGAAGATAATCCAACATATGAAGATATCAAAGAGTTCTTTACCAATTAGATCCGAGCACAACAATATTAGTCATTTTCAACATCCAACAATACAAGATGAACAGGTGAATGTTTAACTGACCAGATATCAAGAGTTACCTTCTTTGCAAAAGTTGCAATACTGATGGATACCGGACAACAAGGGTCATTAAATATTTTGATAATTTCATTGATTTTCGCACTGCAAAAGCCCAAGCCAGAAGTAGTTAAAAACAAGGAAGAATTAACCAAACTCCATAAGGAAGAATTAACCAAACTCCATAAGGAAGAATTAACCAAACTCCATGAGGGACGCCTATACAAGGTTACACCAAACCCTCTTTACCAAAGGCTTAAAATTGACATTTTCACAAGTAAAACAAGATCAAGGTTCCCGGAATAAAATGCTAAAAAAGATAGGCATCTACCACTAGAGTAGAAAGGCAAAGCTGATATGGAATGTAACAGATGTTCTTAACCTTGTCTGGGGGACAACTGACAGATTACAGGCAGAAACCATGAACCATACCTTACATTATCCTTTACCCCACTTATTTGCCTTATCACCCTTCCAATACGCTTTTCAAAACTGCTAAAGTCCTACAAATAGTAAAAAGACCACATAACTTGTGAGCAAATATGGATGATAATACAGATAAAAACGTAAGAAAAAGATAGGTACCTCATTTGAACGTGATTTTAGCGATTGGTTCATTGCTTCTAACTCTTCGAGCTTCTTCAATCTGTGCTTCTCCAATGTCAAAGCACTTTCTGCAGCTTGGATTGATTTACCTTGCACGATTAATAAAAATGAACAGTAAAAGAAATGAGATCACAATCTTCAATATGAGAAAGAAAGAACAACCACAGCAACGTAGAAGAAAAATATGTACTATAGAAGATAGCTCACCCCCAGCTTGAGCATTCGATGTTTCTGAAATACCAGCAGCACTATGTCTCTCTATCACAGCCTTCTCTTCTGCAAGTTTTTTTTCGGCAGCTTTGCGATCTGCTTCTTCCTTTTCAGCTACTTCTTTGGCTGCCTTTCTCTCAACTTCTTTCTTTGCTTCTTCAGCTCTGATTTTTGCTAACATCTAATAGAAACAAAAGAGATAGAGTTTAAGCAAATGAGTAGCCGAAGGATAACAAACATATTGTTCAATAAACAAACACATACTTCAGCCTCTAAACGAGCTTTTTCTTGACGTATTTTCTCTTCTTGATGAGCCCTTTCTCTCCTCCTGGCTTCCTCCTCGCTCCTTATTTTTCTTTCTTCTATTTGCGATTTAATTTCATGTTCACGTTGGATTGCAGTCAGATGGGTATCAAGTGCTTCAGCACTAAAAAAACAGTAACAAGAAAACTCATTATTTCCCAAAATTTGGAGACATTAGAAGAAAGTAAATCACAGCATATGAACTAAATTGGCAAGAAAATCTATTCCGGAAACTAGTATGCCAGGAAAAATAGCTTACACTTTTCGCTGATATTGAAGATCAAGTTTCCGTTCTACTTCTTTTCGAGTTTCGCTGTACTTTTCAACCCGGGCTATTGCAGAGCGAGACGTTTCAATCTCATTCATTATTTCTGATTCAACAACTGTTACTTGATTCCTAATGTCGTCCTGGTATCAAGAGATCCAATCAATTAGTTATGTACACCAATCAAAATAAAACACTCAACAATATGTACCTCCTTATGAACAAAAAAAATTCTACCCACCTTAATTTCGGTTTGGTGGTCGTTGATCACCTCATATAGGGCACTCTCAGCCAGACCCATCTTATTCATCATATACTCAGGTTCATGGTCAAACTCATCATCAGATTCATCACTGTATGAACAAAAAGTAACCAATAAAAACATAAACCAACACTCAATTTTGAAACTATCTAGAAAGGACGAGTTGGTGGTGATCACCTCAAGTATAGTTCATCACAGGCAAAACGTTTCCCCGCTGTACAGATTTGACTATGATCTTCTTCTTCTTCTTCTTCTTCTTCTTCTTCTTCTTCTTCTTCTTCACTCTCTTCATCTTCATCATTACTCTCCATCTCATCTTCTGATACACGCATTACAAATCCTCCGCCACTCCTTCCCATCCTTTTAACACGCCAATGAACATCAGAAACGATCTATACTTCTAAATACTAGCTAAATCAATAAACAAAAAGATGTCTAAGGACATTATGATCAAGATTTCTACCACTCCTTCCCATCCTTTTATCACGCTAATGAACATCAGAAACGATCTATACTTCTAAATACTAGCTAAATCAATAAACAAAAAGATGTCTAAGGACATTATGATCAAGATTTCTACCACTCCTTCCCATCCTTTTAACACGCTAATGAACATCAGAAACAATCTATACTTCCAAATTATAGCAAAATCAATGAACATAAATATTTCTAAGTACATTGTTATCAATCCCAAATCAATGCAGAACTCCAGAATGAACTAAACATAGATCAAAAGAGAGGGATATACCGTGAAGTTGTGTTAGTAATTGGCTGGGGAAACTTTGAAAAGGCATTGAGCTTCTTTTCAACGGACTGGATCTCAGAGACTAAGCTATCGAAATTCCAGTTAGGCTCAGGATCAATGCTAATCCCATCAACGCTTCTAAGACAACGAGGTTCCAAAACAATTCCCCTGCAAAAGTTAAGCGAAATTGAAATAGATATCTCAGTGAAAACCCAAAAAGAAACGAACTTTGTTAGCGAATATGAGAAATTTGAAGGAACCCATAAAAAAAGAGAGCTTACATTATACAAATCGGCGAGGCCCTGATTAAAAAAAAAAAAAAAAGAAGCAATTACACAATTGGTGATTCCTTGATAAACCCTATAAACCCCCTTCAAGCAGCAGAACAAGCTTCAAGACAGACAAAACAAGTTGGTTCACTCAAACGATCCTTAAATCATATTCTTTGCTCCACAAGAGATCATCTCTGGCTTCTTCTCTGGGAGGAGCGATAAAGACGAACTATGCCTTGTTTTACAAATTCCCATACAGCCTTACCTTAATTAAACTCTCTCGACCGTTCTAACTTAACTAGAATGCGAGCTTTTTGATCCCCAATGGGACGCAGCGTAAAATCAATGCTCGTATGTTTAGGAGGATTCGATTTTAACATTTAACCCCAAAAAAATGGAAACTTTAGGATCGGAGAATCGGAGATCACCAACCAAGCCCAGACAAGAGAGGATCGGCGTCGTAACCCTAGGCATAAAACGTCGTCGTTTAGAATAAGTTGGAAAGATAAAAAAAAAAAAAGTAACCGACGGTTATAGATGTTAGAAAGATATTAAAAAAAAAAAAAAAAGTTAACCGAACCGTCGGTTTAAATCAGATCGAACTATAAACAATCTAACATTTTCAATCCTAAGCATTCGGTTCTTCAGTTCTTAAAAACTGGTAACCATTTGAAACCGATTAAAATTCGGTTGGTTCAGTTCTTGTTCGGTTCGGTATGGTTATTTCAAATTGAAACCGAATTGGAAACGAAAAACTTTCGGGTCTCTACGGGTTTGGTTCCAAATGGTTACTTTATAACCAAAAATAACCAAACTACCTGATTTAATCGAAAAACTCTATGTTAACCAAATAAACCGAAAATATCCAAAGAAAACCAAAAAACATGGTCAAAAACACTTCAAACAAGTAATTGTTGTTAATACACACTTGTCCATAACCATAATCCATACTCCATTATCCATAATATAAACTATCTTTAAACTGAAAATACCATTTTCATAATCCAACGACAAACCCAAACATGAAACGGAAATATTTTTTACCATTTAAAATGTCTACAATGATCAAACATGAAATGAAAACGTTGCAGATGAGATTTATTTTTGGCAAACTCAATCTCGATGTAACTGTATCTGCCTCTTGAACATCATAAGAAACCCCTGCCTTTTTTCGTCCATCAATATGCAGAATAGACTTTATGTTTTCCCAAACCCATAGCAATTCAGCAACTAAGCATCATTACACAAGCCTTATTAAAAGACGTTTATCTACCATCAAATGCAGAGAATCTGAAATTATATAGGTCATCATCAATCTGATTAGTGATTACTAACAATCTTAACCTGATTCATACACCACATGATACTGATTAGTGATTACTAACAATCTAAACCTGATTCAAGTGACAAACTCAGAGATACAAGTCCACACAATCAATTGACAAAATCAAAAGACCAAAATCTTCACTAGTATAAACTCACACGCTGCAATAGAACATTTCAGAAACCAAACTCGACCTAATTTGAACAGATACGTTTGGAAATTAATCAAAACGGCCAATCGATGAACTAACTGATAACCAATTCGAATATGAACATCACAAAAAAAAGACCCTCCCGGCATCTAACTACACAGTTGTTATCGGAAATAAGGAAACTCTACCAAGCAAAATCATCGGAAAAAGTAGATGCAAAATTCATAGGAGTAAAAGAATCGAATCAGCGACAAACGGGGGAATATTTGCGATCTTTGGGTGTATCGGATTTGGCGAGAACTTCAAGATCAACGAGAGACGAAGGTGAGGCCGTTTGATGTTCCAGTTTCGCGATTTTAGGTTAAATAATGGGAGAAGTCAGAGACTGGAGAGAGACGAATGATGAGACGGCGAAAGCTGAAAACTCGATGAGATTAGGAATTATGAGGATTGAGGATTGTTTTGTATTACATAATTTAGATTCATATGATAATAAGATTATAAGGTACATATAGTTAGTAGATCATATGAGTTTCGGTTTGTTTTGGGTACTATTTATTACTAATCGAACCGAACAAAGAACTATGGGTAACATAAATTGGAACCAATCGGTTTTTATGTAATACCTGAAACCAAACCAAATCCTAAATTTCGGTTCGGTTCTTCAATTCCGGTTTATAAGCCCATGCCTAATTTTCACGATGTAGATGAAGTAGATTTTCGTGATGACAATAACTATTTTTTTTTTCTTTTTTTTTAATCAACAAACAAAAACTAATCCATTATGAAACTTCAAGAAAAACGTAGATATTCATTAAATTTTATTTGTTAAATGTAATACTTCTAGTATAATTAGCTTCAAGAAGTCTACGTATATTTGTGATTTTAAAAATTGAGAATTACTATTTTTTTTTCCTTTGGAGGTAAGCAAATGTCTCTCTCTTCTTTACAATAAATATCGTAGTTTCATAAAAAACAACAAAATCTTGTGTTTAGGACAAACACCAACAGAGTATTTACTTGGACGTAGGTTAAACTTCAACGGTCGTTTGAGTCCAACGCTTTTAAGTCTCTCTTAACTTGTGATTTGTGAAAAAGTGTAGTGGAATTTATAATTACGAGAGAGTAGTTTTATCTTGGAAATAAAATTACATTCAAAGTTATATATTTCGACTTTATAATATGTACATTTTTCATGTCTCTTTTACTTTCTTTTTTTTGTCACATGTTGATTAAAGAAATCATGAATAATAGTTGCAAATAATATGAAATCTCTTTTTGCATTCAATTTTTTGTATAGTAAAAGATGGTCTTGCAATCTTGCAAAAACAACGATTACTTCACACACAATGACACAATGATTATAAAATTTTCCTGCAACGGGGAAAAAAACTGAAAAATATAATTTATAAGGAATTGATTTAGATTGAACATTTATCTTTAATCCCATTATTTGAATTTATAATGAATCATTGATCTCGTTGAAAAGTAAACTAGTGGGGAAGGATTTTTACATAGCTAGTGAAGTACAATGCTTTTTTTTCTTTACATCAAATAATTGTATTACAGCTCAGGTAAATAAATGGCATTAAATTATTTATATAAATAGACGAAATAAGTAAATAGATTCAGATAGTTGGTAACGCATTTGGTTTTAGGTACGTACACATTAAACGCATATATATATCAACTACATAGTTGACAAAATAACATATACTGTTGAGAAATGAAAAACTGTCGACTCGACAAGCATTCTAGATGCTAATTAACAACTTCATATAATTACTAACTTTAAATTTTGATCCTGATTTAGTTGTTATACTAATGGTGAGCAGTTGACAAAAAAAAATGTGGTGATGAAAATACTTCTCAAGTGGATGCCAATTCGAGACCTATATTTTTGTAGGGGTGAAAAATGAAAAGGCTTTTTGTGATATATCATACGTTGATTAACACGGAAAAGAGGCGACCTAATATTATAAAGTAAATGTAAAAACATACCTTACATTTTATGATATATGAATAGTAAAGGAAGAACAATTATATGACAGAGACATTTACTCCTCAACCCTCTCTCTATAAATAAGACTATTGTCAATTTGATTCGCCAACACACAAAAGAACAACTTCATAAAAGAAATGACAACAAAAGAGCCAAAACACATGTTCTGCATTTTCCCATTCTTCTGTTTCTTCTTCTCATTCATTGCACAACACACTGTTCCAAATGTGGCTTATCCCCTCTCCACAAGCTCCCGTTGGATTGTCGATGAGAACGGTCAACGGATAAAGCTTGTGTGTGTGAACTGGCCATCGCACCTCCAGCCCGTTGTAGCGGAAGGGCTGAGCAAACAACCAGTGGATGCAGTGGCCAAGAAGATAGTGGAAATGGGTTTCAATTGTGTTAGGTTAACTTGGCCGTTGGATTTGATGTCTAATGAGACATTGGCTAATAATGTCACAGTGAGACAATCTTTTCAAAGCCTTGGTCTTAATGATGATATTGTTGGCTTCCAAACTAACAACCCCTCCATTATTGATCTCTCCCTCATTGAAGCTTACAAGGTACTCTTATAATAACTCCAGTCTCTTGATTCTAAATATTAGTGCGTTTCATTTATGATTTTCTTTTTTTTTTTTGGCCGTGATCGTTGTGAGGTTTATCTCTTAGTTACATTGCCATTTGAAAAGACGTTTCTGAGTGTAGTTTAGGAAGATGATTTAAATATTTATTGCACCTGCAAGATATATCGTGCGTATATATGTATATATATGCATAGACATTTTAACAAAAAAGAAAATTTATATGCATATATATACACGTGTACGTCAGTACATCCTTTTCATGTGTCATGTGAATATATAACACTTTTTCTAATTAAAATAAACAAAATTTAATAGTTTGTTTATATATTAGTATAATTATTTAAAGTAGTTATATTTCCATGATATAGTATATCTATCGTTCGACTTCACACTTCATTCAAATGAAACTAAATAAGATGAGTACATTCTCCATTCTAAAGACTAAACATTTATCATCTGCAAGAAACTATGAAATATGTTTTAGTAATATCGTTCGACTTCAACTAATTGTATTATTTTTTTATATAACTCTGCTGTTTTTCAAATATAATTATTCGTATAAAGTTTAAACTAGCAAGGCATATAGGGTGGTAGATGGACTTATGTTTAAAACTTTTAGGAAAAGATATCTTTAAACATTAAAAGTATCTGTTCAACTAATTTTTAAAGTCCAAATAAATAATTAATTTATATTCATTTAAAAATAAAAAATTGATAGAGGAACGATGTTTGTTTCAAGTTTCAATGTTGCTTGTCAAACTACTACACGCATTGAAAATGTAGAAGAACCAATCTGACTAAATAACACGTCAACTCTTGAAGGAAAATTTACATATACAAAATCCATAATCAATTTTTAGTTGGGGTTTGGTTGGGAATTGTTATAAAAAGGTCTTAGTTAAACAAAAATTCTGAAAAGAGAGAAACATAATATGTACGGTCTATGCTGAGATATGTCATTAGTCAATTTCTTAAATAAAAAATTGTTTGGTAGTGGGTAAACATGAAGTTAATGTAACTCGAGAACACATAACACTCGTGACGTTTGTTTGGCATTTTCCTTTTCTGCTCAAATAAACTAATCACAAGGACTTTTTCTATCCTTAATGGGTATATATATGCATCTGTATAATCGATATTTATTGCATGCATGATTTTTTTTTGCAAATGAACAAGACGTACCACTTGTGAATGTGAAAGCATGAATCACGTTCGTACCCAAAAGTTGGTAACTTATTTAGTGAACGATTGAGTATTTGTTCCTGATTTTCAAATTCTTGTTTAGAAATGATCAAATTACAAAGCGACTGTGGGTTTTGAAATTGCAAAACATCAATACGGATCTAAAATTAAGTTTCATAGATAACTACAATCTTATACATAAAATACGAATGGTGTTTCCTCTTAGATGACACACAATTAATTCACAAGTTGACACGCCATTTTTTCTTTCTATAATCATAATATTTTCATCTTGAATTTTAAGTTACAAATCCGACATCATCTATCTTCAAGTATCCCAGCAAACTTTGCAAACTTTAGATATTAATTAGTATGTTTATAAATAAAAAAAACTACTAATTCTTAGTTCGTTAATAATTTTCTAGCAGATATTATCAAATTTACAATATGATAATTTCATAATTAAAATAAGTTATAAAATGAAAAAATAGTTGAAACATATCGGGTGTCGCACGGAAACTCATCTAAACATAAGGGATAGATCACATGCCATGAAACTGTTAAAAAATCCTAAAATCGACAATCTTAAACGAAACCGCAATCTTATAATAGAAAAAAGTGAAATTGAAATATGAATTGATGATATAATCTTCTTTCCCTTTTTCTGCAGATGGTAGTTACTACATTAGGAAACAACGATGTGATGGTGATATTAGACAACCACCTAACCAAACCAGGGTGGTGCTGCGCCAACAACGACGGTAACGGTTTCTTCGGTGACCAGTTCTTCGATCCCACCGTATGGGTTGCCGCTTTGAAGAAAATGGCGGGGACATTCGACGGGGTCTCTAATGTCGTTGGCATGAGTCTAAGGAATGAACTTAGAGGGCCTAAACAAAACGTTAACGATTGGTTCAAGTACGGTAACATTATTATTTTTGTCTATGCGCGTACATACATATATTAATTTTTATTTTTTGAAAATGATCTAATCAAATGTCACGTTATTTGTTTTTAACGGAGAAAATAGTTCCGTTAATGATAAATAGACTCAACATTTTTTAATGATTAAAGAAGTATATTTAGAAAGCCAAAAAAAAAAAAAATTCAACGATTTTGGTTGAATATCAAACAAACTTTTTGAGATTTTTTCATTGGGATTTGCTTTTATAGCTATTCTAATAAACTGATTTAATTTACTATTAATGTACGTAGGTATATGCAACAAGGAGCCGAAGCTGTTCATTCAGCAAACAAGAAGGTACTTGTGATTCTCTCCGGTCTCAGTTTCGACGCCGATCTCTCCTTTGTTAGGTCTCGACCCGTAAAACTATCCTACACCGGAAAACTCGTCTTTGAGCTCCATTGGTATTCTTTCAGTGATGGAAACTCGTGGGCGACCAATAACCCTAACGATATATGCGGTCGGGTTCTAAACCGGATAGGTAATGGTGGCGGTTTTCTCCTTAACCAAGGCTTTCCGTTGTTCCTCAGTGAATTCGGTATAGATCAAAGAGGAGGAAACACTAATGACAACCGGTATTTCGGATGTTTAACCGGTTGGGCCGCGGAAAATGACGTCGATTGGTCGCTTTGGGCCCTTACTGGAAGCTATTACTTAAGACAAGGCGTGATTGGGATGATTGAGTATTATGGTGTCTTGGATTCGGATTGGATTAGTGTTCGGAACTCGAGTTTCTTGCAAAAAATCTCTCTTCTTCAATCTCCGCTTCAAGGTGCATATACCACAAAAATTACTAAAAGTTTAATTTTCCTACAACATTTTTGTTATAATTTCTAAGTATTGAATTGATTTGGTTTACTAGGACCGGGCCCTCGAACCGATGCTTACAATCTGGTTTTCCATCCTTTAACCGGACTCTGCATAGTACGATCTCTCAGTGACACGACAATGCTTACTCTTGGACCGTGCAACAGTTCCGAACCATGGAGCTATACTAAGAAAGCCCTAAGAATCAAAGACCAGCCTTTGTGTTTACAGAGCAACGGACCAAAAAACCCGGTTACGATGACTCGGACGAGCTGCTCGACATCCAGTTCGAAATGGCAGACCGTCTCAGCCTCTAGGATGCACTTATCTTCGACAACTAGTAACAAGACTTCTCTTTGCCTTGACGTAGATGCAACCAACAACGTCGTGGCTAATGCTTGCAATTGTCTGAGCAAAGACAGCTCGTGTGAGCCAATGAGCCAGTGGTTTAAGATCATTAAAGTCACAAGGCCATTGAAGAGCTCGAGATTGCGTAAAGAGATCTCGTCTATGTTGTAAAGCATTTTGACTTGCTATAACCTATTAGAAATTTAATTTAGTGAACAGATATTGTTTTAAATTAGTAAAAATAAAAATATTAGAATATATATTATACAATTTCTTAATATATCATTTGTTTCAAGTAAAATTTTGTATTTTTTCATCTTCAGTTGATAAATTAATTTTTAGTTAAAAAAATTGCATTTTTACATATAAAATCCAGTGTTCAAGAAAACGCTAATCGCTAATCGCTAAAAGGGCGGTGATCCAGCGGCTAGCAGCTAGAACGCCTAATCAGATTCTAGACGATTTTACACGGTTTAAACGTTACAACATAAAACATTATAAATATGATATTATAGATGAAAATTATACAGAAATGATATGTAGCAGAAGGTGAAGATGTTACATTGCAGTTTTGAAACAGGACAGTCAGATTTCCCATAATGTCTTGATCTTTTGCAATGCTCCCAACTAGGAACATGACTCAAGTAACTTCTCCTACAAGTTCTCCGTTTTTGATTTGTTAACCTTAACTCTTTCTAATCTTGAACGTGTATCTTCTTTTCCAGCGACTTTGGCGTGAGAGTCACCTTCAGACCGTGCTTCATGTACAAAGTTGTCGTAATTCTGGGGATAACAACATGATCTTTAGCAACCTTGATTGAGTACCTCAACAAGACTGAAGCAGCGACTGTCTTCATCTGCAGGTAAGCAAATGTTTTCCCTAAACACAGCCTTGGCCCAGCATTGAACACAACATATTTGAATTGGTCATCGTTCACAAAATTCCCTGCTTGAATCCATCTCTCAGGTTTGAACGATTCACAGTCTTTTCCCCAGATGGATTCCATCCTTCCCATGGAGTAAGTCGCAAAGTAAACCCGTGCACCTTTACGTATGAAAGTCCCATCGGGAAAAACATCGTCTTCAATGGCTTGTTTCATTTCCATTGGAATTGGAGGGTAAAGTCTCATGGTTTCTGAAAGTGCTGCCTGTAGATATACCATGTCGTTTAGTTCTTTGACCGTGAAGAGACTCTCGTTTTTGCTGGTTTCATGATCCCCCCGCTGTCTCAATATTTCTCTGATCTCACGGATGATTTTGTTTTCAACTTCTGGGTGTTTCTGTATCATCCAGAAGAACCATGTAAGTGCAATTGAACTTGTGTCTCTTCCAGCTAAGATGAAACTTGTGCAGAATTGTCTAAAGAATTTGATGGTGGAAGGATCTTTTTCATCAGTCTTCTTGTGACTTTCTACCTCAATAATCCTTGAGAGGACATCGGATCTGTTACCTAACGTTTTTTCCTCATTGAGCTTGCAGATACGATCCACAACTATCTTGTCGACAAACTCATGGACAACCTCAACGGCTTTCCTGAGACTTTTCTCATACCCGATGTCGAAGAACCTCATGGATTTCCATATAAAAGGAGGAATCATGAATCTAAACAGTGTAGATTCCGTTGCTTCTTCAAAAGCTTGAGCAAATGGAACAAGGGGAAGATCAGACTCCAGAGTTCCAGGGTCATCACCTAGACCCGCGATGCAGATGTTATCAAATGTCAAGCGCAAGAGCACATCTTGGAGGTCGAAAGCCTCTTGTGACTTTGCGAAACTCTCCATCACCTTCAACAGCTTCTTCCTTACCAAATCTTGTGTTGTCTGAAAGGAATGTTCCACGAACCGCGTTGAATGCATTTCGGTTATGATGATCCGTCGTTGCTCCTTCCAAGACTCAGCATCAGCATTAAAGATACCATCCTCAAGCAGATCACTGAACCGGTCTTTAAAGAAGGTACCTTTGGGGAAGTTCTTGAAATTAGTCTTGAGCATGTACTCGACATTCGCAGGGACACAAGTCACAGCTCCAGAAGACTCACTAAGCCACATTCCGCTATAGAGAAATGTACCTCGGCATTTTATTAAACACCTTGTGACCCAACTATAGACATCATTCATGTGAAAGAAGAACTCTGGAGTAATTCCGAACACTGGCCACACCGCTGGGGCCTCCTTTTTGGTTATCTTCTCACGCAGGCAACAGAAAACAAAGAATCCCAACAACGCCAGAGAAACATCGGAAAGACAAAGATGATTATAAACTCTCTCTATTAAAGACAAGGAAGACGTTTGAGACATTGATAGTTATCTCAGTGAAATATCTGTTTTTGTTTTGTGGTTAGATGAAAGTTATTGTTTGATATGAAAGTGTCATAAGTAACCTGAAGAGTCAAAGCGTATTTGAATAAACATTTTTATCATGCGTTTTCTGTTTTTGGCATAAGAACTCCACTTTTGTTGCAATCTTCTTGCACAGACAGTTAGCTCTGAGGAATTCTCTATTTCAATAAAAGATGAAGTTTCTTGTGGGACACGAAACGTTAATGTTCGTGCCAATGCAAATTGTATGTTGGCAAAATGCGTTACAAACGCGCAAAGAATGCTTTCAAAAATGCAAAATTTGCGTTCATGTCTTTGGTGACATCACCTTATAATCTAACTCACCAAAAGATGCAAAACTCTGAAAAAAACGTAAAATGCTAAAATTTGGACTACAAAATGGGCATGGGCCTCAAATATCTAAACCCAAGTCTTATCCATTTCAGAGTCTGGGAACAACTGGACTTCCATTGACATGTCAAGATTCAAAACCATATTTTCCTCGATAGAAGCGTATGTTTCATACTTTCATGTAAATGTAATTTCTTCTCATTTGAAATTACGTTTTTTACTAATCAAAATTTGATCCCTCCAAACATTATTCAAAAATTTAGAAATTGCTTTTGGATTCACAAACTAACATAGGCTAACCTATATATATATATATATATAATGCCTGAGCAGCACGAAAACCCATATTTCGCAAACCCTAATTATGTTTTTTGGCAGTTTGGATTTGAATGGAATATGTTGGTGAGACTTGTTTTGGAAACAATGCTTCCTTGTGGAGAATCAGAAGCGTTAGTTGGTGCTGGTTTCTAAGAACAACAATGTGAGATTTTGCCGGTGAGATTTCTACCAAATCAATCCCGTCGACGCCGTTTCTCCTGAAGCTTCTCTAATAATAGCCATAGATGAGTCGGTTATAGCAATCGTGGCGGTCGCCGATGATCTAAAATCAAACGACGATAAAAGTGGCACGATCTTCGTTTTTTTTTATTCAGGTAATTTATTGCTTACGTTTCTCTTTTTTCTTTCTCCCTCTCCCTCTTTTTGCATCTTTCTATTTTGATATTTTGGATTTCTAACTAATTTCTATATTTTTTTTTGAAATAATATTTTAATGAACCCTTTTGATTTTTAACTATAGCTTTTAAATTATTTAAAATATTTTTTTATTTTAGAGAAATTTATAAAAACAAACCGAACTTGACATTCCGTCCTTAGAATTTTCCTTTGGTTCGGACACGTTTTTTACGTAATATAAATTTAATACTTGATTTTCAAATTTAATAAAAAATGTTTTCAACTTTTAATTTTCGTATTTATAATTAATTTTTAAAGTTTTTTACCTAAATAATATTTTAGATAAACCTTTTTGATTTAACTAAAGTTTTAGCAACTATACAAAATATTTTTATTTTAGAGAAATTTAAGTGTTAAATTTTAAAATTGTGTAAACAAACCGAACTTGACATCCCGTCTATAGAATTTTTTTTGGTCCGTTAGAACCTAGAAGTGTTGTAAGTTCAATACTCCCTCTGTTTCAAAATATAGAGGGTTTTAGAGAAAAACAAGCATATTAAAAATTTTATTTTTATAATTTTTTTTTAACTATAAAAACATAATTTATTACAAGAATACTAATAGTCACTTCAACTTTTAGTTAAAATTATTTTTCTCTCCATCAAGTTTGAGATAAATTATTATTATGCACAATATTTATTACGTATTGAAAGTTGAGAAAACCTTATATTTTGAAACAAAAATAAATTTCTAAAATCTCCTATATTTTGAAACAGAGGGAGTATGTTTTTACGTATTGTAAATTTAACACTTAATTTTCTAATAAAAAATGTTTTCAACTTTTGATTATCAGATTTATATATATTTTTTTTTTAAATTTCAAACAATTATGTAAACCGTTTCAATATAACTAAGATTTTAATAAAAAAAAATAATTTGTATAAAAAAAGTTTAAGTATTTTTAAAATTGTGAAAAAAAAAAAAAAAAAGTAGTTGATGTAACGTGTTAGTTAGTCAGATTGGGTCAACGTTTCGGTGAAACTTCTATATATTTGGTATTCATAAATGGAAATGGACCGTAACAAGACTGAGATTTATATAAGAGGCCCAATATTTGGGGCCCATATTGTTGAAACAAATCGCAGATGCCTTCAGTTTTGTAAAGAAAAGAAAATGACTTGAGTTTACGACAGATCGGAGAAGAGGGTACGACTCTGTTTCTCACGGATTGAAGAAGGATGTTCCCAATGGCGGAGACTTCAGATATGGTAGAGCTAGAACTGGAAACCATGAATGTCAAATTCTAAACCGGAGATGAGACTTAAAGTACGCTCGGTGAGGAGCTTGTCTCCGATGGTTGCAGTCTTCGGGAGAGACGATGAAGCTTTCCTGGAAAATTTTGAGTCTTTTCTTAGCTCTGTCTCCTTTGTTCGTAGCTATATCTTCAAACTATGAGTTCTTATGTTGATTCTTCTTCTCTCAAACTTTTCTTCGGAAAGTTATGAGCTTCTCTTATTGGTTTATCCCTTGCTTTTCAACTGTAAAGTTCTGACATTTGTTTATTTCCTCGTTAATTTTTTTTATTTAGAGCCTTGTTGAATCCTTCTAAGGTAGTCCATTAGGTTGGAATAATACATTTTTGATAATCAATTAGATTCAGGATAATCCTGTCTTGGAGCTGTTCTTAAAGGAAGAAGTGTCTTGTTTTAGGGAGAACAAATTGATAGTGATATTTAGACAATATATTTACTGCCATCTTCTTCAAGATTTTGATCCAAATATCAGTCCCACAAGCCAGTACGGTTGGTACTGCAGTGAAAATGATGGCAATGTTTCTTCTGGGACTCCTCTTTGGATCAATAGCTTGAACAAGATGGCACCAATGTTTGCTCATGTGTTAAATGAGGTTGGTATGAGTTTTCAGAATGATCTAAGAGGTCATATATAGAAACATCAATGAATTGGTATGGCATAAGAAACTCAACCTTCTTGCAGAAGATTACACAGTGAAGAATTGCTGCAAAACCCTAGAACTCTTGATGCTCTGGGCTTGTATATTTTTCTGTGGGGCTGTCATTAATCGTATCTGTGCAATATTCAGGACAAGGGTTGATGGAGACTCACGTACACAGTTATTTTCATCTTCCAGCTTGGCTTTTCGTCAGCTCTCAGCCCTAACAAGCCTTGAAGCATCTGTTTGTAAGGAGTAGCTGCAACTGCTTAAATTGGAATGAGATGTAAGACCTTGGAAGCCAGTGGTTTAAGCCTGGGCACAAGAAGACGGTGTAAAGCAATCTTTCATGTTACTCCATGGATGAAGACATTTCTTCAGTCGTGAAATATATCAAAGAAGTTCTCTGCAGCACATGCAACTCACATTGCACATGTATTGAGATGTTAGTAGTTGCTCCAAAACAGGTATATACTTTTTCATTGAGATAGTAAAAGGTCAAATATGTTAAATTGTGGTTTTAGTATTAAGCAATAAAATTGAGTTCCTCTTAAGGTAGTAGTTTACAACTCTTCTACATGGAACATGAGTCAAGTTTCTTTTCTTCCAGCGACCTTGGCGTGATGTTCACTTTGAGGCCGTACTTCATGTACAAGTTAGTCGTGACTCTCGGGACAATGGCGTGATCTTGGGAAACCTTGATTGAGTACCTCAACAAAACTGAAGCAGCTATCATCTTCATCTGCAGGTAGGCAAATGTTTTCCCTATACACAGCCTTGGCCCTGCATTGAACACAACATATTTGAACTGGTCGTCACTGACAAACTTCCCTGCTTGGATCCATCTCTCTGGTCTGAAAATTTCACAATCTTTGCCCCAGATTGATTCCATCCTTCCCATGGCATAGATTGAGAAGTAAACCCGTGAACCTTTTCTTACGAATGTCCCATCTGGTAACACATCATCTTCAATGGCTTGTTTCATTTCCATTGGAATTGGAGGGTAAAGTCTCAGAGTTTCTGAAAGTGCTGCTTGTAGATATACCATGTTGTTTAGTTCTCTGACCGTGAAGAGGCTCTCGTTTTTGCTGGTTGGAGAATCCCCTCGCTGTCTCAATATTTCTCTTATCTCGCAGATGATTTTGTTTTCAACTTCTGGGTGTTTCTCTATTACCCAGCAGAACCATGAAAGTGCAACAGAACTTGTATCTCGTCCAGCTAAAATAAAACTTGTGCAAAATTGTCTGAAAAATCTGATGGTGGAAGGATCAATCTTGTTTCCCTTTTTATGACTCTCTTTCTGAATTATCCTTGAGAGAACATCAAATCTATCATCTAACGTTTCTTCCTCTTTGAGCTCGCAGATACGATCCACAATCATCTTGTCGACGAACTCATGCACGACCCCTACAGCTTTCCTGAGACCTTTCTCATACCCGATGTCGAGGAACCTCATGGGTTTCCATATAAATGGAGGGATCATGAATCTAAACAGTGTAGATTCTGTTGCTTCTTCAAAAGCTTTAGCGAATGGAACATGGGGAAGATCAGCAGCTAGAGTTTCCGGGTCATCACCTAGACCTGCAATGCAGATGATGTCAAACGTCAAGCGCAGGAACACGTCTTGGAGATCGAAAGCTTCTTGTGACCTTGCGAAACTCTCCATCACCTTCAACAGCTTCTTCCTTACCAAATGTTGTGTTGTTTGAAAGGAATGCTCCACAAATTGGGTTGAATGCATTTCGGTTATGATGATCCGTCGTTGCTCCTTCCAAGATTCATCATCAGCATTGAAAATACCATCCTCGAGCAGATCCCTGAACCGGTCTTTGAAGAAGGCACCTTTGGGGAAGTTCTTGAAGTTAGTTTTGAGCATGTACTCGACATTCGCAGGGACACAAGTCACAGCTCCATAAGACCCATCAAGCCAAACTCCGCGGTAAAGAAACGTACCTCGGCATTTTGTCAAACTTTTTGTGACCCACCCGTAGACATCATTCATATGAAAGAAAAACTCTAAAGTAGTTCCGAACACTGGCCATAGCATTGGTCCACGCTTGTTGGTTAACTTCTCACGCAAGCAGCAGAAAACAAAGAGCCCCGACAAGGCAAGAAATAGATCGAAGAGAGAAAGATGATTATAAAGTCGCTCTGTTAAAGACATTGTAGTTTCTCACAGTAAACTCTCTGTTTTGTTGTTTGTGGTGATGTCAATGTTTCAAGAGTATTTGAGGAAAGATTTGCTACATGTCATGTTTTGATTTAGGAATTACATTTACTGTCTTCGTGTATAATTGGTGTATTTGAAGAAGATGAGTGTTTCTTGTTGGAGACGGAACGTAATTAGGCTATTGCAAATTGTGTGTTTATTGAGAAAAGACGTGAAAGAATGATTCCTGAAAAAATGCAGATTTGCCTGTCATGTCTTATGTGAGTCTGTCTGACATATGTGTAATTTTTATTTTTGGCTTTTCATTATTATACCGAAGACAAAATGAAGCTCTTTAGAATTAAAACAAAAGAAAAACTGTAACGTCAAAACCGGCCCCGCCTGTGGTCTTACACCCACACTTATTCATGGGTTCCACGCTCATCCGACGGCCGGTTCGTTATTTCTGGAAGTTTTAAAAACTTGTTTATCGACCCTACAAATTACCATGTGAGTGTTTTGTCCTCGATCACACGGTACCGAAAACCACTTTTCGATAGGTCACCCATCTTTAAATTGCTCAAACTCAAGCACGCTTAACTTTGGAGTTCTTTCGGGATGGATAACCGAAAAGATAAGTGCACTTTGGTGATATAGGTAGCCAAATCAATTCTTTTAAGCTCTCCTCATGTACCACCAAATTTCCAGATTCCGAGGTGTTATAAGAACAATTGTAGTTACGAGTTAGAATTACAACAAATAATTCTGTTGAAAAAAAAAAACACATAATTCTGAAAGAAGATTATAGAATTTGACACTAGGGGGAGGTCCAAAAACAGAGGACAAAGAGATGTTTTAGTTTTAGATATGTTAAGCCTAATTAAGTAGTAATCAAAGAATCCAATCTATTCACTTGTGTGTCTCTTAGAATCCCTAGTTGTGGGATAGTATGATGCTTCAATGGCGATCCCACTGATTCACAGTCAAAAAGACTCAAGAGCATGTGTCAAATCTCAACATTTACCACATACAAGACTCTTACAACTGAAAGACCTATAGATTCAAGTAATAAACATCAAGATAGTTATCTTTAAGTTTTCATGATTTTTGAGGTTTGATACGTTATATATAACTAAACTTGTAGCACTCTGCAAAGACAATTATTATTGATTTACATAACCTGGTCTTTTTTTGTTTTTGTTTTCAAGAATCTGACAAAAGTCAAGATTAAACAAAGATAGAAGAGCTTTCACCACAGTGAGCAAGACTCTACTTCACTCCTACATGAAGCCTAAAAACAAATCTGTTGAATTTGTAAATTCTGTGTTGCATCTTAAGCTTCAAAATGTTAAAGAGACAGGACAGCATTCACGAAGTAAACTCTTCAGTTTTCAACACCGATTACAAGATCTTCTGAAAAATCATAAATTACTTTAACCGTACAGAACCAAAGACTATCAAATCCTAAACCGGTCTGGCTCAATAAATATCTAAACCTAAAGTATAAAACAAAAGTCTCAATTTTTTTTTGTTCCTAGGGTTTCATTCTCTCTCCCAAAACCTCCGATAATGGCCGGATCTCTAGGTTTAACGCCGGAATCCTTAAAGGCATCTGGCCGGAGCTCCGAGAATCTCAGCCTTCTTATCCTTCAAGGTAAAATCAAACGTGACCCAGAAGGTTACGAAACGGAGCTCCAATTGATTTACAAACAGTTCAAAACCTCCGTCGATCTCTTTCAGCAACAAGCAGCTCTCAGTTTCTCCTCCGTTGGTGGCATTGGCTCTGACCCTTCTGTTGCCAAAGACCTCGGCGACCGTGCCATGTTTCTAGCTCACGTTACTCCCTTTTACCCGAAGCAACTCGCTGCGTTTCCAGCTCAATTGACTGATTTACTCCGTACGTCGTGCTTGGCAATGCCCTCGGGGCTTCGAAACCATGTTGCACAAGCTCTGATTCTTCTAATGAATCGAAAGGTTTGTGCTTTAATGTGCATTGATTGGAGAAAAGTGTCATTTCTTAATTTGTGTTTGAAGTTCAAAACTTTTAAAGGATTGGTTTTGTTATGAGAATGACTTTGAATGTCTTCTTTGTGTTGTGATTAGAGTCTTGTCATCGAGGATTTGCTGGCTTTATTTCTGGATATTCAGACTCTTGGTGACAAAAACCTGCGAACTCTTGCTTTTTCTCATATTGTTCAAACCATTCGTAAGATGAGTACCACTGATCCCAAGCACAAATCACTTCAGAAGATTGTAATCTCTATGTTGGAGGTAAATCTTTTCTCATTCCCTCTGTTTCATGGGATTGCGTAACGACTTATATTACTATTTTTACCAGATGACAGTTAAGCTTGGTGTGTTTTTGTGTAGCAAGAAGATGAAACAAAGGCTAAGAGAGCACTTGCTACTCTTTGTGCGCTACACAAGAAAAAGATCTGGCTTGGTGATAAAAATGAAAGAGTTGCAATTGCAATCTGTGAAGCCTGCTTTCATACTTCACCTAGGTATATCCTTATTTTCTAACTCTGGAGCATGTTGATATGATTTTTCGTTGGTCAAGTTACAAACTTCTTTTTTTTAATGTTCAGAATAATGATTTCCGCCCTTCGATTCCTTCTTGACTATGAGAACATTGACGATGATGACAATAGTGATGCTGATAGCGATGATGACGAGGAGACACAGAAAATATCTCAGGTTGTGATTAATCGACAGGCTGTTTACAAGGTAAAACAACATTTCATATATATGAATATTTTTTATCAGAGAGTATGAAGAAGACACTTACTAGTTATTGATGAAAGTTTCCAACTTTATTGTTGGCTATATCATTTCAAACTAGTATGAAATTAGGTGATGTTTATATGATATCATGGAGCATTAATATCTAGGGAAACTGTTTTGGGTTAGTTTATGTAATATTTTTTACCTTTTTTATGTAAGGCTACGAACAAAGGTACATCCTCTAGCAAGAAGAAAAAGCAAGCAAAACTGCAGCGTGCAATGAAAAGTATTAAAAAAAAGCAGCGTTCGTCGTCTGAGAACACTACTTCAGCATTTTCACCTCTTAATCATTTAAACGATGCACAGGTTCACTTCTTAGCTTTGTGTAGTGCAATCACAATAGTATGGAAGTGGCTATGTTGAATGTTTACTTCTTTTACAGAATTTCGCGGAGAGATTGTTTTCCCGTCTTCAGACCATCAAGGGCACTGGTGAACGTGTTGAGGTAATTCTCCCTGTTTTCATTATTAAAATTTGATTTAACTACTTCACCTCCTTTCGCCAATTATATAGCCAGCTTTAACTTTGTCTGACTAACTGATGATTTTACGTTTAGATTAAATTTTTTGTTTTTCCCTTGAAATCTTATATTTTAATTCGCTTCATCTATTCCTAATAAAAACATCTGAGCTAACTAACTGTTGATTTGGTTTCCCGTTATCTGATAATCTCAGTTGATTATATTTCCCCTATTGAATAAATTTGCAGACCAGGTTGATGATGATTAAAGTTATTGCTCGCACAATTGGTCTTCACAAGTTGCATTTACTAAGTTTCTATTCTTTTCTTCAAAACTATGCTATGGTATGATCTGCTTACCCTCTTTATAATTTTTTTCTGCTAACTGAAATCTGATCAAAATCAGTTCTTATATGCAGCCGCATGTAAAGGACATTACACAAATACTTGCTGCAGCAGTTCAGTCTTGCCACGATGGGGTATAGAAACATTTCCACGTTAAAACATGATTGTTTTTCTCATTCTTCAATCCTTCCAATTATATTATCTCGGGCAGGTTCCTTCTGATACTGTGGAGCCACTGTTCAAGCAAATAGTGAATCAGTTTGTACACGACCGTTCACGGCCTGAGGTGCGATTTCAAGTTTTCTCACATCAGGGGACATAACTGGAAAGCTTATTTTATCATTTAAAATTTTCCTTTTCAAATGATTGTTTCATTTATTTAACCAGGCTATTGCTGTCGGACTCAATGTGGTACGAGAAATGTGCCTGAGGATTCACGAGGTAACTAGTTCTTGGCTCTGTGTCTTGGTCTAATATAAATGTAGTTATCCAGCATCAAACCTGTTTTGTCTGAATTTTGTTTTTGCTTCTTCTTTTTTTCCTCGTGTACTTCAGTTGATGACAGAAGAGTTGCTGCAAGATCTTGCTCTGTATAAAAAGTCCCATGAAAAAGCCATCTCAGCAGCAGCTCGTTCCCTCATAGCATTGTTCAGAGAGGTAGCAGAAGCATTTGATTTGTTGATTTGAACAAAATTATCGGTGTATGTGGTTAATCGAGAATTGCGTTCTGTAATTTCAGATCAACCCTTCGCTTCTGGTGAAAAAGGATCGTGGCCGTCCTGGAGCTACCGTCGCCAAACCTAAACAATATGGAGAGGCTAATGTCTTCAGCAATGTTCCCAATGTTGAATTATTGCAAGAAAGTGATAATGAGAGTGGCTCTGATGGTGATCAAGATGATGATGACGTGGAGTTGCCTAGCGGCGATGATGTTGAGCAGGAGCTGATACCTGATGATTGTGGAAGCGAGGACGAAGCTGAAGAAGATTTTAATAATGGTGATGATACGAATAACACTGAAGATGATAGTGATATTGATACTTCAATAGGTGGTGATGAAGACGAAGAGATGAATGACAGTGATGAAGCTGAGACAGATTCGGAAAATGAGGAAATCGAAAGCGAAGAAGACGATGGAGAAGCTTCTGATTCTTCTGTAGAGGATAGCGGAAAAAAAGAGAAAGGTAACGGCAAGAAGAGGAAGATTGTAGATTTTGATGCGAATCTACTGTCTGCTGATACAAGCCTCCGAGCACTAAAGAGATTTGCAGAAGCAAAGAACGAACAGCCATCTTTTGATGAAAGTGATGGCATACTTTCGAATGAGGACTTCCGAAAAATTAAAGAACTTCAGGTATATATGCTCAAGATATTAGATCCCTTCTCTTTTCGTATGTTCTTCATTCTGTTTGGTACGTACCAAACGTTACTGATGTTGTGTGTCGCATACAGGCAAAGAAGGAAGCGAAAATTGCATTGGCTCGAAAAGGATTCAAGGTTCCGGATTCGGATCAGCTAAGTAAGAAGCGAGTCGATCCAGCCAAGCTTGAAGTAAGTTTTTGCTAATAAGAAGCTCCATTTTAGTCACAAAATATTTGGCATACTCGGGTGAGATATTTGATGCTAACTGATTTAACTCTTTCAACAGGCTCACATAAGGCATAAGCTAACAAAAGAGCAAAGACTGGAATTAGTTAAAGCTGGTAGGGAGGACCGAGGGAAATACCAAGCCAAGGCTGCTATCAAACAGAAGAAGACGGGAGGATCAAGCAATAAACAGAAGGAGCACAGGAAGAATATGCCTCTTGCTGCAATAAGATCAAAGGCTGGGAAATCAAAGCGAGCCAAGAAGATGAAGAATAGCCTCAGCGGAAGCCAGTTTAGAGGAAGGAAAGCTTGGAAGTGATAAAATGGACCAAAACTCTTGATTCTTCCGTCTCAAAACTGAACACAGTTTTGTTTTGGTTGTTTTTTTTTTGCATAATTATGTTTTGTATGTACTGCAGTTTTGGTAGGTCTTAACATAACGTTGTCGTTTTTCTTGTCATCGTAAGTTTTACAAATTCCTAGTTTTTTTCCAGTTCACTTGTGGATGGATACTTTTGGTTCTTACCAATAATAAGAATTTTCAATGATAATGAGACGCCAGACCCCGATACCTATATGCCCTATGGTTTCCTTAAATTTGCCGACGCTAACAGATCAATTCGTCAAGGACCATGCCATTGCCAGTACATAACCAAAGACTATCAAATCCTATATCGGTCTGGTTCAATAAAATAACATTCAAACCTAAAGTATATAAATTAAAACTCCTGTTTTGTTTGCTTAGGGTTTCCTTCTGGATAATGGTCCGATCTCTACGTTTAACGCCGGAATCCTTAAAAGGCATCTGGCCGGAGGCATTGGCTCAGAACCTTCTGTTTCCAAGGCCCTCGGTGACCGTGCCATGTTTCTAGCTCACGTTACCCGAAGCAACTCGCGGCGTTTCCAGCTCAATTGACTGATTTAATTACTCCGTACTTCTTGCTTAGCAATGCCCTCGGGGCTTCGAAACCGTGTTGCACAAGCTTTGATTCTTCTCTAATGAATCGAAAGGTTTGTGCTTTAATGTGCATTGATTGGAGAAAAGTATCATTTCTTAATTTGTGATTGATACTTGATTTTTCAGTTCATTTTTTGGGGTGTGTTTAAAGTTTAAAACTTTAAAGGATTGACTTTGTTCTTGAGAATGATTTTTAATGTTTTCTTTGTGGTGTGATTAGAGTCTTGTCATCGAAGATTTGCTGGCTTTATTTCTGGATATTCAGACTCTTGGTGATAAATCACTTCAGAAGATTGTAATCTCTATGTTGGAGGTAAGTCTTTTCTCATGGGATTGCGTAATGACTTATAATACGATAAGAATTGGTGTGTTTTTGTTTGTAGCAAGAAGATGAAGCAAAGGCTAAGAGAGCACTTGTTACTCTTTGTGCGCAACACAAGGATAATATCTGGCTTGGTGATAAAAGTGAAAGAGTTGCAATTGCGATTTGTGAAGCCTGCTTTCATACTTCACCTAGGTATTATCCTTATATTCTAATTTTTGGAGTATGTTGATAAGATTTTTCGTTGTTCAAGTTACTAACTTCTTTTTTTTACATGTTCAGTATAATGATTTCCGCCCTTGGATTTCTTCTTGGCTATGAAAACATTGACGATGATGACAATAGTGATGCTGAAAGCGATGATGACAAGGAGACAAAGAAAATATCTCTGGTTGTGATTGATCGAGCGGCTGTGTACAAGGTAAAACAACATTTCATTCATATATATGAATTAATTTTATCAGAGTATATATGAAGAAGACACTTACAAGTTGTTGATGTAAGTTGCCACCTTTATACTGTAGTTGTCTATATCATTCTCATCATTTCAAACTAGTATAAAATTAGGTGATGTTTATATGATATTATGGAACATTAATATCTTTGGAAACTGTTTTGGGGTAGTTTATATAATTTTTTTCCCTTTTCGATGTAAGGCAAACAAAACAAAAAAAAAAAACAAAAAAAAAAAAGGCAGCGTTCGTCGTTTGAGAACACCACTTCAACATTTTCACCTCTTAATCATTTTAAATGATGCGCAGGTTCACTTCGTAGCTTTGTGTAATGCAATCACCGTGGTAGGGAAGTGGCTATGATTGAATATTTACTTCTTTTACAGAATTTCGCAGAGCGATTGTTTTCCCCTCTTCAGACCGTCAAGGGCACTGGTGGACGTGTTGAGGTCATTCTTCCTGTTTTCATTAGTAAAATTTGATTTGAGCGACTTCACCTCCTTTGGCCAAGCATATAGCCAGTTTAGAGGAAGGAAAGCTTGGAAGTGAAAAAATGACCTAATTCTTCTGTCTCAAAACTGAACACAGTTTTGTTTTGGTTCATTCCTAGCATATGCCCTATGTCTGCAGTTTTGATATTGAGGTCTCAGCATAAAACGTTGTCGTTTCTCCTGTCATCATTTTTATTTTGCAGTTGGAGTACTAGTTTCATAATTCGTATTTTTGTTCCTTTTTTCCATGATACGTCTTGGTTTTTACCACCATTATATGAATTATCCATTTTCCAAACATGAAACTCGGAATCCTAAGGAAAAAATTCATCATTTCCAATAATGTCTTTTTGACATCTACAGATACACACACACCAACAAAGGTTTCGTCCAAATTTCCACAGAAGCACAATGAAGATCTTTCTATATGTATTAAATTATCGAAGCAAAACAAAACATGGGATGATTGATGATTAAAGAAATGTAGATGAAGATGAAGATGAGAGCGTGTTACGCTGTTGCTGCTTCTTGAAAATGTCAGTAATTCTATCCCAATCTTTCTTCTCTCTTGCTTCCCAGTAACCTCCTAGATACCGATAATTCCCTTCTTCATCCTTTTCAGACCATCTCGGTTTCCATCCTTTCTCCTGCAGCCTCCTTGCCTGCAACACTCTTCTACATTCAGTCCTATGCTACTTACCATGCTCATTCACTTATGTATATAGTCAAGATTAACAAATTTTCCTATCGATTTTGTACCTGTCTCTGTAACTGTTCAAGTCTCAGTTTCTCGGCATTTGCTGACTCATATTCACCGTTTTCTAAGTGTCTTTGGTCTGGTCTCAGTCTTGAATCTGTTGGAGGCAATTTGTCTATCATCCCAGGAGTTATCTCATTGAGAGAGATTGCAAAAGGGGAGAGATTGTATCTTGTTTTTGTAGGAGATTTGTCTCTTTCCCACAGTAACACCGCTTCTGTCATTGGATCATATCCCTTTGGTTTTGTTGTCGGATCTCCCAATACATAGTACATTGCTTCATCCCATTTGCCTATCAGTATAGCTACTTTCTCCCCGGTTCTGTTGTCTTGCACAAACCCATGAACCTGCATTACCAAATTCCATTAAAGGCCGGTCTATATGAGTAGAAAGAGAAACTTTAAAATCATTCTACTACCTGACGAGGGTTTCGATCTATGACTGACTGCTCCTTGAACTTCAACCGGCAGGAATAATTGCCACCACCTTTGATGCGCATGGTTCCATAATGATCGCAGTAAAGTTTACCAAGGATGATGTTGTATATGGAAGTGGTAACCTTGCTCCATTGATATATCTCACCATCATCAAATCTTAATGTCAAGACACCCACTGGGTCAAGCTGGATTGACCGTCCCCAAAATTTTCCTTTGATATTTGAGTCTCCCCAGAAATTCCAACCTTGTCCCTCACAATGGCAAGCAACAATCATAGGATGATGACTCACCTGAACAAGAGAATTAGGTTGGTAGAAAAGGTGAGGGGTTGATATTATATATGTTCGATAGATATAGACAGATGACCTAATGTAACATTTTTTCACATTTCATGCATGATTTTCCAATACAACTCTTATAGTAAAAGAGGCAAATGCGTTGACTTGCCTTCTCAGAGAAGAAACGAAGTCCTTTATCTGGATAATCAGCTTCATAGGTCTCACCAAGTAGAGGATTAAAAGGTTTGCATTGCCTGCCTTCCGTGGATGCATAGCCAGATACAGCAAACGCTGCAATGTTTAGAATCCTCATCAACTCATTACCCTGAAATGAGAAAAGACTGTTAGGCCAGCAATATATTGTTATGGGCATTTTGAAATAGGCTGAATGACCTGACCTGCTTCCCCCACTCAAGTGCTCTGTCTATCAAGTATGAGTACTCCAAATCCTCAAAGCACTTCTGCAGAGAAGAGAGTGGCTCATTAAAATATACGGGTAGACAAACTCCGGACAAGTCTTTGCCAATGTTTTCTTTGATGATTGACCATAATCCAACTGGCTTTTCCTTCTCTTTTGGCTCCGGTAAATTATCCCTTCTTCTGACATATGGATACTGCGGAATCCTAACCGGAACTTGCAAGCGATCAGAAAAAAAGGGGTCTTTATCGTAGATAGATCCATTTCCTTCAGCTTCTCTGCTACGGTAAGAAGCACTTCTCAGTGCGTCGGCTGATAGGATATCATTTGTATCAAAGAAAGCTACATCATCTTCATCAGATTCAACATCTGCTCCATCCTGACTTTCATTGTCTGCCTCAGAATCGCTAGCAGATACCTCTGACATGACTGAATAGAAATCTGTTGGAGAACAATCATGTTAGAACGTAAAAACCGTCTCAACTGAGTCAAGGAAGAACTTACCATCAGTGTGACTTCTGATCGTTCAATTCCATATATAATTAAAACATGCAGTTGCACAAATGATGTAATGTAACTAACCACTAAATCGTCTTCCCTGTCCACAGCAAGAGTCATGCTCCTTTGTTTCATCAACAACAGTAGTTTCCAGCTCTATTTTCTCAGTCTGCAAAATGATTTTTAGAAAACGACATCAATTATTTTACTTTGAAGCTGAAAAACTATATACCAAGTGAAGCAGACGAAAACAGGAGGCTGGTAGTGAAATATGATCACAATGTGAAATTGCAGTGATATGATTAAACTAAACCATATTCTATGGCTGCAAAAAACATATAACTCACATCCAAAGAATTGTAAAAGTTCGAGATAAATAGGTCCATATCAAAATGTGTGCATAGGGAAGAACTAAAACATACCTCTAACTGTCTCAGTGTATCCAGTAGTATAATGTGTTTATGAGTGAGAACCTTCAACCGGTTCTGCAGCACAGAAACTTCTGAAAGCATAATGGCTTCACAGTCTTTTACTACTGCCTCACCAATGCCTTCCTGCAGTAACTTTTCACGCAACTTCTCGGTAGAAACAACCGCATCTTCTGAGGGTAGGATGTCACCACTGGCCACTCTAGGAAAAAGATCCTTGGCCACCTGCAGAGCTTCTACCCAGGCTGCTCTATTCTCTCTCGATACACAACGTAAATGAAGAGTCTTAGTACCAGTAAATATAGCAAGCCTTTTGTCATCAGACTTGCTCGCACGAATTGAAGAAACCTACAATAAAGCTGCCAGTTTAAGGGAATGCAGAGTAAACCCTAGTCCCTAAATAATTTCCATGCAACATCAAAGCACAAACAAACAGTATGCAATGAGTTGGATTAGAACGAAAGATCATCTTTTACAAGTTCGTATATTGTTGACATACTATTCCAGTAGCAAATGCAGCAAAAATGCCATCATAAAAATTTCAACATTTTGATGAAAGATGGTCTTTCCCTTAGCTCCATAACTACAAAGCAAAAAAAATATCAAGAAGGTATGGTTATAAGACCTTCAAATGTATTTCTCCAAATGGTTTACAAGGCCTTGAAGCTGCTGCAGAAGCTCCAAGCCGGTTGCTACTGCCACAGCTAGCTTTCTTAACGTATCTCACAGATTCGTCACCGATCACCCTAACGCCCTTCTCTCTAGACGGATTCATCACGATCTTATCAGGTCCATGGATCTTGTAGTAGGACAAAACACCGTCCTCCAGCTCAAACCATCTAGCTCTCCAGCCTTTCCCATAGTTAACCCACTTATACATGATCCCAGCGACTCCAGCTCCAGCACCGACGCCATTCCCAAAGAAGAAACCTCCTTTAGAAGAAGAAGAAGCATCATTCGCCTCGAGATTCACGTCGTCGACGACTTCAGAAGAGAGTCTCTCAAGCTGATCTTGGCTGATCCAAGAAGCCTGAGTCGAAAACGACGGCTTAGAAGCATGGTTACTACCCGATTTCGTTACTGGAAGAGCTTCAAACCCCAACTGAGACTGATGATTCGTTGTCCCCGCCGATGATTTCGCTACCACCGGGTTAGTCCGGTCATCAATCGAAACCGGAGCAATGCAGCAAAGAGGATTCATAATCTCACAACAATCGAATCAAACAACATTGATCGAAAAGCTCCTACGAATCGAACATTGAAGCCAGATCCTTTAAAAAAAAAAAAAAAAAAACAGGGATCGAGCTCCAGCTGAAGAATCGAGATCCGGTGATGCGGATCGAAGAATCTCAAGTTTCCAACTAGAAAAAACGAAAAGCAGAGAGAGCAATGAAGGTGAAGACGAGGAGAGAGCTATAATGGAGATTGTCAGAAGAGGGCTCACAGATCCAATTTAAGGCAGTGGTCAGTAAAAATTTGTGTTTGTGCAGTGTGCAGTGTGCAGAGAGTGCAAAGAGAAGAGAGAGAGGGAGCATCTCTCTGAATCGTTTAAATTAAAAAAAAAAAAAGTAATTATTAAATTACTATTAATGCTCTGAGTCAACATAATTGTGTTATCTATGGACCAATGCTACTAGAGGATATAAGATTATGTATCAAAAAATTTGTTTGCAACAATAAAAATTACCAAATAGTACTGTCTTTTTTTTTTTTTTTTTTAATCATAAACTTTTCTGTTTTATTTACATTGTCGTGAAAAATATATGATACATTTTTTAATTGAATAATGAATATAGAGAACTTTTAATAAATAATAAGTACAAGGGCTTATATGGATCCTATTTCTGTATCTGTATGTGGGGTTTATCTTTATAGACCGCTAATCCATTACTGATTTATTATGGACTCCTGAAAAGATTTCTGATTTTCTACATACATTTAATTGACTTACAAAGGTGGTAATGCTATCTCTGAATTCATATAGAGATCGTTAATGAGTTTTTTACTGACTGAAATTATTTTAAATAAATTCATAGAAGGGTTTTCATACTGTAGAAAACTTTTGATTTTCCAAAATTCATTTAATTATCTAATCAAGATTATGGAAAAAGTGGTTTCCATATATAGAAAATCTAGATTTTGAGAGTTTTTGCAAATTTCTTAACAAAATCCAAAAACTCATTTTTATTAGTTCTTTAGAGCTTTTGCCGAGACTTTTTTTTTTGTTTTTCCATTTAATTAGGTTTTTTTTTTTTTTTTTTGGTAAATTACAAAAACCAAAAACTAAAATCTATAAATCTAAAAAGTAAAACCCACTTAAAACCCCACTATATTCATGGCCATAGTGGGTTTTTTCAAAAACGAAAAGCCATGCTAAAAACTATTACCATTCAAAACCAAATTTCGTACGTAAAACCTTTTTTTGGAGGAAATTGTTCAAATTTGAGAAATATGTACTATGTCGGGTATACGAGAAGCCTAAACTCCCGAAAAAATCAGTCGAAAACGTATAATATAGAAATTATATAATAATTAGTATACTATGATGGATGTGAAGAACTATGCCATTCTTTTCTTTAAATATACAAGCAACTTTATGTTTATCTCTTTCTTGTCCGTTTTTCAGATAGAGGCATTTCTGGTAGCACCGAATAGGCATTTCTGATAGCACCAATTTGAAGATTTTCATTTTATGTGTGCATATGTATTAATTAATAATCAATTGTTTCATTGGCAATAATTTTGTAATGGTTGTTTGATTACTTCAAGCTCTAACTAATCCCATATGATTTTTGCAACTACAGTGCAAAGGGACATAATCACAAATTTTGTATGCAGCGTCCAAGAAAGACCGAAACAAGGTTTATCATAAAATATATCACACCTGATGATAAGAAGAGTAAGAGTTCTAAGAAAAACCTATGATACCAAAAGATATAGATGAGATGGTTATGGCTTTACAAATTACCGTCGTGAGATAAACCGTCATGAGACAAGAGACGTTGCGAGAGAAGTAATTGCAGGAGGAGATGCTGAAGAAACTAGAGGATGCAAGCCTTAGATTTTAATAGAATTAGAGAATCAATACTAACTAGACTTTTTGAATAATAAGAAATTTTGAATGATATTTAAAGTTTTCAAACCAATAACAATGTTATTTACTAAGAATATGGGAATCTATGAACCAAAACAATAAATTCTAGAAGTTTTAAAATTTTAAAAGTTCATCTACCAATAACTTTTTTTTTTTTTTGGAGGAACTTGTTTAAATTTGAGAAATAGGTAGTACTATATAGGATATAGTAAAAGCCTAAATTCTTGAAAATTTTCAATTGAGAACAATCTATTCATTGTTGTAACCACATTGTTTCTGATAAAGAGGAACAATTTGACATCTCAAGTGATAACAACACTTCAATCTCAAGTTCTGATGGGTTTTGCCGGTAGTTCAAGCGTCGTTATCACTTGAGATATAAGATTGTTTTCGTCTTGTCTTCGACTACACATCCTAATCAATAGGATTAACAGAAAATTTATATCGAAATTTTATGTGTGCATGTTACGATTACCTCTCATATTATTGAAGTCCCCAATTAACTTGGTATGTTACAAAGACAAAATGAATATATATATATATATATATATATATATTATATCATTTTAGGTGTTTAAACACACACACCTTTGAGTAAACCAAACAAAATTTGTAATGATGATGATAATCAGTCCAGTTTAACTTTGATCGTATGTTTTGTTTTTCTTCTATTACGAAATATTATAATTTATTTGGAAATTGGAATCAAACTCTATAGTTCGCTTACATGTGTATCAACTTTAATTCGATTCTGGTTTTGTAGCGTAATTTGTCATCAGTATGGTTCAATTTTATTAAAATTTGTTTGGTTTTAAAATCAGACTTGGTTATTGAGTCGGTTTGGTTGAGTTAAACCGAGTTCACCACCGAGCATAAGGACGAAGCCAAATTTTAAACAGGGGACCATTTGTTTTCTATCAGAAAGAAAAAATCTCAGACGATAAAGTACAAATCGACGACGGCGACTTTCTCTATGATCTGAGGTTTCGTTGAATTTCAACGGAATCTCTCTGATTTCCCGGGAAAATCAATTTTGTTTTCTCTTCCCCTACATTGTTTCTCAGACCCTACGAGTGAGAAATTACGTTGTAGCTTGTCGGAAACTCAACTTCCGTTGACGGAAAGCGCGAGATAGAAGCAAGCTTTGGTTCGATCGGAAACATTCTACGGTTTCTACAGTGTTTTAAGGGTAACGATAATTGATCTTTGATTGGATACTGTTTTGGATCTCCAGTCACAGATCCTTCACCGTCTGGTGAGCTGTTCTTGCTTTAGAGATCGCCGGCGTAGTTTCTCTAATGGATCCGACTTCTCGGCCTGCTGTTGTCATCGACAATGGAACTGGGTACGTTCAATTATAGGTTTGATAGGTTTTATGCGCTTAACGTGTTTGATGAAATGCTGCATCCAGATCTTCTTCTTTTCTAGATTCATTTCTCTGTGTGTGTGTGTGTGTGTATTGCAGGTATACTAAAATGGGGTTTGCGGGTAATGTAGAGCCATGTTTTATTCTACCAACAGTAGTTGCAGTTAACGAGTCGTTTTTGAATCAATCCAAGAGTTCTTCGAAGGCAACTTGGCAAACCCAACACAATGCCGGAGTTGCTGCGGATCTGGATTTCTATATCGGAGATGAAGCTCTTGCGAAATCACGGTCTAGTAGTACTCATAATCTTCATTATCCAATTGAGCACGGTCAAGTTGAGGATTGGGATGCTATGGAAAGATATTGGCAGCAGTGTATATTCAATTATTTGAGATGTGATCCAGAGGATCATTATTTTCTTCTTACTGAAAGTCCTCTTACTCCTCCTGAAAGTAGAGAATACACTGGAGAAATTTTGTTTGAGACTTTCAATGTTCCCGGGCTTTACATTGCTGTCAATTCAGTTCTTGCACTTGCTGCTGGGTACACAACATCAAAGGTATGTCGCACATTTCTTTTCTCCAAGTATTTAAGTTGTTTGCTGGGATAAGATGATAGGTATTAGACTACTTGCTGTTAAGTTTTCTTGTTCACTGTAGAATCCTTAAATTCGAGGTGCTGGACAATGTATTTGGTTTCCATGTAGACAATACGTGAAGGATTATACTCTATTTCGGTTGAGTTACAAAACTATGTTAGGGTAACTCCTCTAATATTAGGCAATTTCTTACCTTTATGGGACTTAGCAAATATTAAACATGTTCTCTTGTCTTTTATTTTGCTTGTTATGCTCGCCTCTTAATTTGACTTACAGTTCTTCTTAGTGTGAGATGACAGGGGTTGTAGTAGATGTTGGAGATGGGGCAACTCATGTTGTACCTGTTGCAGAAGGTTATGTTATCGGAAGCTGTATCAAGTCAATTCCAATTGCTGGCAAAGATGTCACCCTATTTATTCAGCAACTCATGCGGGTATGCACTAATATCTTAATATAGTCTTGGTCTTCTTTTGTAGCTGGTTTTCAATCTTTCTCTGTAAGTTTTAAGTATTCAAAGGTACATAAGTGGTTACATGAGTAAAAACCAAGTTTTGTGATGTGTGGTAGCTCGTCATCATTTTTTTTTTTTTTTTTTTTTTTTTTTGTGTGTTAGATGTTGTGGTTATTGGTAATGTTTAACGTTCATGGAACTTCTCCTTTTAATTTTTACTGTAGGAAAGAGGTGAGAATATACCACCAGAAGATTCATTCAATGTAGCCCGTAAAGTGAAGGAAATGTACTGCTACACTTGTTCAGACATTGTAAAGGTAATGCTTAGTGGTGAATGTTTAAGTCAGATAATATATACTCTTTTTAATAATTGATGACTGGCCTGTATGCTGAAATCGCTCGACATTGAATTCAGGCAGGAAAAATTGATAGAGATCACTGAACATTCATATGGTTGCAGGAGTTTAATAAACATGACAAAGAACCAGCAAAGTATATTAAACAATGGAAAGGTGTTAAGCCAAAGACTGGTGCACCATACACTTGCGACGTGGGATATGAACGATTCCTTGGACCCGAGGTTTGTTATCATTTCTCTGTTATAAAAATATTCTAAAGTTGATAAGATGGCCAGAATCAGAGACCGGGGTTCTTTATTGATGCATTATTATAAGGAAATTCCAGTTAGATGGGTTACTGGTATGTGAGTGAGCTGTTCATGATTTGTTATCGATTATCAGATTTCAGTACTCTGTTCTGATCGACCCCGCATCACGATGCATTAGTCATATCTCTTACCGTTGTAAATTGCTTGATTAGAAGGATATTAGTAGACAACGGAAGTTCAACAAACATCCTCTTTCTGTTCTGATTACTAAACGGTGCTAATATAAAATGATACCCTATAATAAACTAAAACTAGATAATGACTCAGTCCGATTATGCTTAAATGGACATTGCTTGGACCCACTGGAAGCTGATGTCCTTTGCATGACTGAACCGAGAGAGTAACTGGAACCAGTGGAACATAATTTCCCTTATGTTCAAGCGCTTTTTTTCTGCTACTACCCATGAGTAATGTTGAGATGTTGTGTTTCAGGTCTTCTTTAATCCAGAGATATACAGCAATGACTTCACAACTGCTTTACCAACTGTTATAGACAAATGTATTCAGTCTGCACCAATTGACACACGAAGAGCTTTATATAAGGTCTGAAACACAAGACTGGTCAGAGTTTTAAGATAATTTCCAATCCGCAGTACTGATGAATTTGTGAAATCATTTCAGAATATAGTGTTGTCCGGAGGTTCAACCATGTTCAAAGATTTCGGAAGAAGGTTACAAAGGGATCTTAAGAAGATTGTTGATGCTCGTGTTCTTGCCAACAATGCTCGTACTGGTGGTGAAATTACGGTAAAGTTTTTTTTAAAGATGTTCCACAAAATAAAAGTAAACAGATATCTTTCATTTTTATTAAACCAGTTTCCATTTTATAACCACAGTCTCAACCCGTGGAGGTTAATGTCGTGAGCCATCCTGTCCAGAGGTTTGCAGTTTGGTTTGGAGGCTCTGTGCTTTCATCAACTCCAGAGTTTTTTGCGGTATGTAAAAAACTTCTTCCGGTTTAAATTGTAGAAACAAGCTATATTCAAGAAAAAACTCAGGGCTTGATCGGTTTGAAACAATCTTTTTTTTTTTGGGTTGTTTTTGCAGAGTTGCAGAACGAAAGAGGAGTATGAGGAATATGGAGCAAGCATATGCCGTACAAATCCGGTGTTCAAGGGAATGTATTGAAGCTGCTTCATAAAATAATTCATCAGCCGATCCTGTGAATGTTCTTAAAATTCAGTTACTTTATTGTTCATGAGTACACATTGTAAGCTAGAAGTCAATATTTTCAGACAAATAAAAGAAAAAAAGTATTTAGAAGTCAGTTTTTTTTAGGTTTGTCGGTCAACTTGTACACATTAAATTCCATAGAAAAGTCCCAGATTATCAAACGTCGATCGTCTTATTGTGAAGTTTTCCATTTTTCCCAAGCTTCTTTTTATTTTTCGTCAGCCGATCCTGTATATACTCCATTGTACACAAATTTTTTTGTAAACATCATTGTACACAAAATTTTTTGTTCAAAAGTCGTTAAATTTTCTAGGCGAAGGAAAACACATGATATTTTTATTGTGTGTTTTATTTAACATGAAACAAATCATTTTTCTTATGAAAATATCCAAAATTAGACATTAAACAAATCATTGTTTTTTGTAATTTGTTAACACTCGAAACAAATATCTTTTCCATATGTTTCAACATTAACCCAAAAAAAAAACATGTAAGTTTGTTACGACGTACTGTTGACATCACGGTGAAAGTCTTCTTTTCATTTGTTTCCTCTTCTATCGGATAAGAAAGAAAACGACGAAGGCGACTCTTCCTCCGCTCTCATCAAAACTCTTTCGTTTAAGCTCTGATTCTCGGCGGTAAAACAATTCTGGAGCTTGTCGGAATCTCAACTTCCGTAGACGAAGAAGGCGAGCAACAGGCGTCAAAGTAAGCAAGCGTAGTTTTTTTTTTTTTTTTTCCTTTCGATCCTCGATTTCCTGAGACAATTCGATTTCGAGGCTTTCTAAGGTTTAATCCATGTTCTTACTATCTCGTTGAACTGTAACTTTCCTCCTAGATTTGTTTATTTCTTTTTCGATTTTGTAAGAACCCTTATGTTTATAGATTTATAAATTTGCTTTTTTTTTTTTTTTCCGAAAGGGTTAAAATTTGTGAAGCCCCTTCATTGTAAATCACACTATGTATGTAATTTGATCTCTTCTATATGTATATAAGGAATCTTGTAACACCCTTGTTTAAATTGAGCTAGATCCCAAATTTCAGATCTGTACGCTAAAGTTCCTGTTTTTTTTTTTTAATTATAAGAGGTAAGTGTACACAGACACATGTCTACTTTGATGTTCATCAATGGCTTGTAAAGTTTCTCAGCCTAATTGAATAGGCAAAGTTGTAAATTCTGTAAAAGGATGTATTTTTTTTAAGTTCTTCATGTAAAAAAGCAGGCGAGGTAGGTTTATATAGTAGGATGTTATTTGTAATTTCTGTGAAAGGATGTATTGTTTACGTTTTTAATCTTCTTATATTTTCTGGCCAGTTTGTATAAATCCAATGACTGAAGAAAACATTGACCATGGAGGTAATCAGAAGATACTACATCAAGGAAGCGGAACTATACCTGCTCTCGCGGATGAAGAACTGATGGGAGACGATGATGAGTACGATGATCTGTATAGCGATGTTAATGTTGGTGAGAGTTTCTGTTGGATAAGCTTGAGATAGCTTGAGGATCAAGTTACGTTATTTAGAAGTTATCTAAATTTAAGTTATAATTTCCTTTTATTTGGTTTTGGTAGTTTTTCCTTTTATTAAAAGGTTTCCTATTCCTGTTGGGTTTTGGTTTTGTTGTGAGCTATATATATGTTAGAGATACCGAGCAATGGTATCGTGTGAGATTGAGAGTTTGTAAGGGTTTGAGTTATTTCCCTTTTGTTGAGATTAATAAGAGAAGGACTTCTTATTAAGAGATTGTGTATTCGTTTTGTTTTTCTATATTTGGTATCAGAGCGGTGATTAACAATGGCCAAAGGTGACGACGGAAAGAAGAAAGAGAGCGAGGGAGAAGCCTCGAGTGGAGACGGAATGGTCACAACGAAAGGCGGAGGTAGTTCTTCCTCAATCAAGTGTCCAATGCTCACAAAAGAAAATTACACCGTTTGGGCAATACGTATGAAGATTGCTCTCAAGGTCAATGATGTTTGGGAGACCATCGAGAATGGAGATGATACCGCAAACAAAATAATATGGCTATTGCTCTATTATTCCAATCAATACCCGAATCATTGATATTACAAGTCGGAGAACTTGAGTCAGCGAAGGCCGTGTGGGAAGCAATAAAGACGAGATACGTTGGTGCGTAACGTGTCAAAGAAGCTAGGCTCCAAACCCTAATGGCGGAATTTGATCGACTTAAGATGAAGGAGAGCGATACAATTGATTCTTTCGTTGGTAAACTTTCAGAAATCTCATCCAAAACGTCTTCTCTTGGTGAAACAATTGAAGAAACAAAGCTCGTAAAGAAATTTTTGAAAAGTTTGCCACGAGCTCGATACATTCAAATCGTTGCCTCTTTAGAACAAGTACTTGATCTAAAGACAACGAGTTTTGAAGATATTGTTGGAAGGCTAAAGGCCTATGAGGAGAGAATCGGGGCTGAAGTTGAAGAGCAAGAAGAGCAAGACAAGTTGATGTATGCTCACGCGGATGACAATATCGGAGCGATCGTGGAAGAGGAAGAGGTGGTCGGTTTGGTGGAAGAGGAAGAGGTCGAGGATGGACTAATCCTGATCAATATCGCCAATGGAGTGATAAAGAACGAGAAGCTAAAGTGACGTGTTTTAGATGTGAAAAACAAGGACACTTTGTGCAAATAATCGTCCGGATCGTTTGCTCAAACTCGAGGCGAGTATAACGTGCTTTAAGTGTGACAGGAAAGGCCACTATGCAGCGAATTGTCCGGATCGATTGTTGAAATTGCAAGAAACAGAGGAGAGAAGAGGGGATGATACTCAAGAAGCTGATACTTTGATGATGAATGAAGTTGTCTATCTCAATGAAAGAAACATTAAGCCAAGCGTGTTTGAAACAGATACCGATACAAAGAATGTCTGGTATCTCGACAACGGAGCAAGCAACCACATGTGTGGGATCCGGGAGTTTTTTTATGCGATCGATGCAGGAATAACTGGGAAGGTAAAATTTGGAGATGACTCACGGATTGATATCGAAGGAAAAGGATCCATCCGCTTTGTGTTTAACAATGGTGAAAGAAAGGTTTTGCACAACGTATATTATATTCCGATGTTGAAAAGTAATATAATCAGTCTTGGTCAAGCTACAGAAGCTGGTTGTGAGGTTCGAATGAAAGAAAATATGTTGATACTTTATGATCGACTAGGTCAAAAGATGGTGACAACGACAAGATCAAGAAATCGGCTCTACAAAGTTATCTTGGAGGTTGAGAATATCGAGTGTTTAAAATCAATAACATCAAGTGATTCTACTAAATGGCACGCACGATGGGGCATGTAAACTTAGACACCATGAAGCTAATGATTGACAAAGAACTAGTTGATGGAATACCCAAGATCGGTGTTGAAAGACGTGTGTGTGAATCATGTCTTCGTGGGAAGCAAACGAGAAAACCTTTTCCTCAAGAAACGTCGTTTCGTGCCGCACGACCTCTTGAGCTTATCCACGGAGATCTCGTGGACCAATCACACCCGCTACCCCAGCCCAAAAGAAGTATGTGTTTGTGCTTATTGATGACTTCTCACGCTACATGTGGACTATTTTGATGAAAGAGAAAGGAGAGGCTTTCGAGAAATTCAAGAAGTTCAAGGTATTGGTTGAGTTAGAAGTCAAGTCCGAGATTAAATTGCTTCGAACAGAGATAGAGGTGGAGAGTTTATTTCTCTTGAGTTTCAAGAATTCTGTGACAAGAATGGGATTCAAAGACATTTAACTGCTCCTTATACGCCTCAACAGAATGGAGTGGTTGAGAGGCGTAATAGGACCTTACTTGAGATGACTAGGAGTATCTGGAAACATATGGATGTGCCGAATTACCTCTGGGGAGAAGCTGTCGGCCATGCAACATACCTAATCAACCGAATCGCAACAAGAGCTCTAAATGAAAAGACTCCGTATGAGATGCTTAAGGGACAAAAACCAAATATCAGTCACCTCAAAATATTCGGATGTATTGGGTATGCTAGAACAGAATTGGCTGGAAGAAGAAAGTTAGATGATCGTTCAAGAATGTTGGTGCACTTAGGAACAGAACCAGGATCAAAGGCCTATCGTCTTTATGATCCGTCCAATAAGAAGGTTGTTGTAAGTCGGACGTAGTCTTTGATGAAGAAAGAAGTTGGGATTGGAATAGGGTTGAGAAAGGGTCGAGTAATGACCTAAGAATATTCGACAAGCAGTTGGGAGATTTCGAGAGTGAAGAAACGATATCACACGTACACAACGATGAAACAGAGCATAACAATACTTCGTCTCGGGTAATGAGGAACGAGAGACTAATCGATAATGTTGAGACCATAGAAATCAGTGATGATGAATTAAGTGAAGATAAAGACGGGTTTGAACACGAGCCGAACTGAGGCGATCGGCAAGAGAAAGCGTTTTACCATCTCATCTAAAAGATTATGTGTTAAATTGGGCAGAAGCTGAAGGAGAACGTCTTCTCTTAGCCCTAAACGATGAACCTTGGGATTTTGGTGAAGCTAAACAATTAAAGGTTTGGATAGATGCATGTGAAGACGAGATTTCTTCCATTGAAAGAAATCGAACATGGGATTTAGTCGATCTCCTGCTAGTTGTAAACCGATTGGTTTAAAATGGATATTCAAAATCAAAAGGAACTCCGATGGGAGTATTAATAAGCACAAAGCAAGGCTGGTAGCAAAGGGATACGTTCAGAAACAAGGCATCGATTACGATGAAGTCTTTGCACCAAGAAGCACGAATTGAGACAATTCGGCTCACTATCGCGTTAGCAGCTTCAAAGGGCTGGGAGATTCATCATCTGGACGTAAAACGGCCTTTCTTCATGGAGATTTGAAGGAAGAAGTCTATGTGATGCAACCAGAGGGCTTCAAAGTCGTTGGTAGTGAGAACAAGGTCTATAAATTGAGAAAGGCTCTTTACGGTTTGAAGCAAGCTCCAAGAGCATGGAATGATAAATTAAATAAGGTACTTCGTGAGTTACAATTTCATAGATGTTCAAAGGAGCCATCATTTTATCGGAAGATAGAAGGAGGACATCTCGTCGTGGTCGCAGTTTATGTTGACGATCTTTTGGTCACGGGTTCGTTATTAAAACTAGTACTCGAGTTCAAGAAGGAAATGGCAAGACGGTTTGAAATGAGTGATCTCGGCAAGTTAACATACTATCTTGGGATAGAGGTGTATCAGTTCGAAGGAGGTATCGTACTAAACCAGGAGAGATACGCCCAAAAAATTCTGATTGAGACTCGCATGGATGGTTGCAATCCGTGTCATGTTCCGATGGAGATGAATTTGACGTTGAACAAATCGGATAAAGAGAAGAGTATTGATGCAACAGAGTATAGAAGGAGCATCGGTTGTCTTAGATACTTATTGCATACACGACCGGACTTGTCATATAGTGTTGGAGTACTAAGTAGATATATGCATGATCCTAAAGAATCACATGGCACAGCTTTAAAGCAAGTTTTAAGATATTTGCGTGGTTCAACAAAGCTTGGGTTGGTGTTTCGACGAGAGGATGGAATAAAACTGATCGGATATAGTGATAGCTCTCACAACGTAGATATGGATGACGGGAAGAGTACTACGGGTCATGTATTTTACCTAAACAATTGTCCTATAACTTGGTGTTCTCAAAAACAAGAAATTGTTGCTTTATCGTCATGTGAGGCAGAGTTTATGGCCGCAACGGAGGCCGCGAAACAAGCTATTTGGTTACAAGAATTGCTTGGAGAAGGCGTTGGAAAAGACCATGAGAAAGTCGTGTTAAGAGTGGACAACAAATCAGCCATAGCTCTCGCAAAGAATCCAGTTTTTCATGGACGAAGCAAACACATTCATAAGAGATATCACTTTATAAGAGAATGCGTCGAGAATGAACTAGTAAAGATGGAGCATGTGCCTGGGAGTAAGCAACGAGCAGACATTTTGACTAAAGCACTTGGAAGGATACGGTTCAAGGAGATAAGAGATCTTATTGGAGTTGTGGACGTTGGAAATCTCAAGCTTAAGGGGGAGAATGTTGGATAAGCTTGAGATAGCTTGAGGATCAAGTTACGTTATTTAGAAGTTATCTAAATTTAAGTTATAATTTCCTTTTATTTGGTTTTGGTAGTTTTTCCTTTTATTAAAAGGTTTCCTATTCCTGTTGGGTTTTGGTTTTGTTGTGAGCTATATATATGTTAGAGATACCGAGCAATGGTATCGTGTGAGATTGAGAGTTTGTAAGGGTTTGAGTTATTTCCCTTTTGTTGAGATTAATAAGAGAAGGACTTCTTATTAAGAGATTGTGTATTCGTTTTGTTTTTCTATAGTTTCTTCCAAGCTCATAATCACCCTCAACCACCAGCTCAAGTCGGTGGTACGGGTAATGCAAGTCGTCAAGCTCAGAATAGTAGTGTTGCTGCTGAACAGAGAATAGGAATTGTATCTGGAGGTACGGTAGAAGGGAAGTATCGAAATGATGGGGGGCATAATGGAATCAATGGACCAGACACAAGATCAGATGTTTATCCACAAGCATCTTCTTTTGGAGCAAAAGGGTTTAATACTGATATCCAATCCAACAAAATTGTTCAACACGGATCAACATCTATTGTGTTAAACAACCATGGATTTTCAGGTAACGCGGTAAATGTGCCTGAGCTGCCTGTGCATAACTCCTATGGTGCTGCTCCTCAAGGTGCTCAGCAGATTCCTGTTAGCCAGATGAATGTGAATCCGAATGCAATGGTGAACAAAAGCCCTACGCAGTCATTTGTTGTGGACAATGGAAACACCATGCTTTTTGTTGGAGAGTTACACTGGTGGACGACGGATGCAGAGATTGAGAGTGTTCTTTCACAGTATGGAAGAGTCAAAGAGATCAAGTTTTTCGAAGAGAGAGTTAGTGGCAAATCTAAAGGGTATTGTCAGGTTGAATTTTATGATTCAGCTGCTGCAGCCGCTTGCAAAGAAGGAATGAATGGTTACATTTTCAACGGTAAAGCATGTGTTGTTGCCTTTGCTTCTCCTGAAACACTGAAGCAGATGGGAGCTAATTTCACTGGGAGGAACCAAGGACAAAACCAAATTCAAAACAGAAGGCCTCTTAATGAGGGAATGGGAAGAGGTAATAACAACAACAACAACATGAATACGCAAAATGGAGATGGTGGAAGAAATTACGGGAGAGGTGGATTTGCGCGTGGTGGCCAAGGAATGGGCAACCGTGGAGGTCCTTGGGGTGGTGCAATGAGAGGTAGAGGGCTAAACAACATGACTAGTGGTTCTGGTGCTGGACCGTATGGGCCTGGACTAGCTGGTCCTGCATTTGGGGGTATGATGCATCCACAGGGTATGATGGGAGCTGGTGGGTTTGATCCGACATTTATGGGTCGGGGTGGTGGTTATGGAGGGTATTCAGGTCTTGCTTACCCTGGGATGCCTCATTCTTATCCTGGTGTTAATGCAATGGGAATGGTTGGGATTGCTCCTCATGTCAATCCCGCCTTTTTTGGCACGGGAATGGGAACAATGGGTAGCTCAGGGATGAATGGAGTTCATGCAGCAGCGATGTGGAGCGAGGCTAATGGAGGTGGTGGTGAAGAGGATGGTTCTGAATATGGTGGTGGGTATGAAGATGAAACCCAAGAGAAAGAAGAAAAGCCATCACGAGATAAAGAACGGGCTACCACGGAACGTGACTGGTCTAAAAACAGTGGTGATAGAAGACACAAGAGTCATCGTGAAGAGAAAGATAGTCACCGTGAGTATAAGCAGCAGAGAGACCGTGATTCTGATGAGTTCGATAGAGGACAATCTAGTATGAAATCTCGAAGCAGATCAAGAATGGCAGAAGATGATCATAGGTCCAGGTCAAGAGATGTAGACTATGGAAAGAGGAGACGAGGCGACTGAGAAAGAACCTCATGTTCTTTGTCTCTCTCTTACTGCATCTAAAACGATGCCATTTTTAAGTTACTCTGCCTACTAAATGTATCTCTTTATATCATCAAATACTAGATACAATGTTTCTCTACACTTTCTTTACTAATAGTCCATATATTGGTATCAGTCGTATCCAGTGATATCTAGGTGTATCTAGATATCCGCGTTGTACCCAGAAATAAAGTTCGAGCCCGGCTCGTTTGGATCGTATATGGTCTTTACCGGATAAAATATTAATTTTTCCTTTTTATTTTATAACTATATAACTCCGGTAAAGTATTAATTTTTGCATTTCAATTTAGAAGGGGGCATGAGCATTAAGTCCGTCTTCTTTTCATTTGCTTCTTCTTCGATCGGACACGAAGGCGACTCTTCCTCCGATCTCATCAAAACTCTTTCGTTGAAGCTCTGATTCTCGGCGGTAAAACAATTCCGGAGCTTGTCGGAATCTCAACTTCCGTAGACGAAGAAGGAAGAAGGCGAGCAACAGGCGTCAAAGTAAGCAAGCGTAGTTTTTTTCTTCTTTTCCTTTCGATCCTCGATTTCCAGAGACGATTCGATTTCGAGGCTTTCTAAGGTTTAATCCATGTTCTTACTATCTCGTTGAACTGTAACTTTCCTCCTAGATCTGTTTATTTCTTTTTCGATTTTGTAAGAACCCTAATGTTTATAGATTTATAAATTTGCTTTTTTTTCCGAAAGGGTTAAAATTTGTGAAGCCCCTTCATTGGAAATCACACTATGTATGTAATTTGATCTCTTCTATATGTATATAAGGAATCTTGTAACACACTTGTTTAAATTGAGCTAGATCCCAAATTTCAGATCTGTAAGCTAAAGTTCCTGTTTTTTTTTTTTTTTAATTCGGACTTAGATAAGAGGTAAGTGTACACAGACACATGTCTACTTTGATGTTCATCAATGGCTTGTAACGAGTCTCAGCCTAATTGAATAGGCAGAGTTGTAATTTCTGTAAAAGGATGTATTTTTTTAAGTTCTTCATGTAAAAAAGCAGGCGAGGGAGGTTTATATAGTAGGATCTTATTTGTAACTTCTGTGAAAGGATGTATTGTTTACGTTTTTAATCTTCTTGTATTTTCTGGCCAATCCAATGACTGAAGAAAACATTGACTATGGAGGTAATCAGAAGATGCTACATCAAGGAAGCGGAACTATACCTGCTCTCGCGGATGAAGAATTGCTGGGAGACGATGATCTGTATAGCGATTTTAATGTTGGTGAGAGTTTCTTCCAAGCTCATAATCACCCTCAACCACCAGCTCAAGTCGGTGGTACGGGTAATGCAAGTCTTCAAGCTCAGAATAGTAGTGTTGCTGCTGAACAGAGAATAGGAATTGTATCTGGAGGTACGGTGGAAGGGAAGTATCGAAATGATGGGGGGCATAATGGAATCAATGGACCAGACACAAGATCAGATGTTTATCCACAAGCATCTTCTTTTGGAGCAAAAGGGTTGAGTACTGATATCCAATCCAACAAAATCGTTCAACAAGGATCAACATCTATTGTGTTAAACAACCATGGATTTTCAGGTAACGTGGTAAATGTGCCTGAGCTGCCTGTGCATAACTCCTATGGTGCTGCTCCTCAAGGTGCTCAGCAGATTCCTGTTAGCCAGATGAATGTGAATCCTAATGCAATGGTGAACAAAAGCCCTACGCAGTCATTTGTTGTGGACAATGGAAACACCATGCTTTATGTTGGAGAGTTACACTGGTGGACGACGGATGCAGAGATTGAGAGTGTTCTTTCACAGTATGGAAGAGTCAAAGAGATCAAGTTTTTCGATGAAAAAGTTAGTGGCAAATCTAAAGGGTATTGTCAGGTGGAATTTTATGATTCAGCTGCTGCAGCCGCTTGCAAAGAAAGAATGAATGGTTACATTTTCAACGGTAAAGCATGTGTTGTTGCCTTTGCTTTTCCTGAAACACTGAAGCAGATGGGAGCTAATTTCACTGGGAGGAACCAAGGACAAAACCAAATTCAAAACAGAAGGCCTCTTAATGAGGGAATGGGAAGAGGTAATAACAACAACAACAACATGAATACGCAAAATGGAGATGGTGGAAGAAATTACGGGAGAGGTGGATTTGCGCGTGGTTGCCAAGGAATGGGCAACCGTGGAGGTCCTTGGGGTGGTGCAATGAGAGGTAGAGGGCTAAACAACATGCCTAGTGGTTCTGGTGCTGGACCGTATGGGCCTGGACTAGCTGGTCCTGCGTTTGGTGGTATGATGCATCCACAGGGTATGATGGGAGCTGGTGGGTTTGATCCAACATTCATGGGTCGGGGTGGTGGTTATGGAGGGTATTCAGGTCTTGCTTACCCTGGGATGCCTCATTCTTATCCTGGTGTTAATGCAATGGGAATGGTTGGGATTGCTCCTCATGTCAATCCCGCCTTTTTTGGCACGGGAATGGGAACAATGGGTAGCTCAGGGATGAATGGAGTTCATGCAGCAGCGATGTTGAGCGAGGCTAATGGAGGTGGTGGTGAAGAGGGTGGTTCTGATTATGGTGGTGGGTATGAAGATGAAACCCAAGAGAGAGAAGAAAAGCCATCACGAGATAAAGAACGGGCAACCACGGAACGTGACTGGTCTAAGAACAGTGGTGATAGAAGACACAAAAGTCATCGTGAAGAGAAAGATAGTCACCGTGAGTATAAGCAGCAGAGAGACCGTGATTCTGATGAGTTCGATAGAGGACAATCTAGTATGAAATCTCGGAGCAGATCAAGAATGGCAGAAGATGATCATAGGTCCAGGTCAAGAGATGCAGACTATGGAAAGAGGAGACGAGGCGACTGAGAAAGAACCTCATGTTCTTTGTCTCTCTCTTGCTGCATCTGAAACGATGCCATTTTTAAGTTACTCTGCCTACTAAATCTTATCTCTTTGTATCATCAAATACTCGATACAATGTTTCTCTACACTTTCTTTAGTAATAGTCAGTCTTTGGAGACGAGCATATATTTGTAAACTATGTTTTGTTTTATTGATGGTTCGTCATTTGTTGTGAATCATTATTGCTTCAAAATTTTCGTTTGGTTAAGAGGAAGAAGATGAAAAGAGATCTTTATTCTTTATTCTTTGCTGCATTCAAGCTTTTTTGTCTCATTTCACAATTATAAAGCATGTAAAAGCTGAGAGCTTTGGCATTTGCATCAAATTATCCAAAAGCTTTAACACAGTTTTTCACTCTATACAATACATTTACTTACTAAAAATCTGTACAAAGTTAGTTTGTCCAGACTCTATAGCAGATTTGAGTACTCGTAATAAACCAAGAAGAGAGCTTCTGGGTAATCCTTGGGAAGGCTATTGATGTAGAGATAGAATCTGAACAAATCTTCCCTTGAAGCCGTCTTTGCATCCACCACGTCGTTATCACCCGCAAGCACCCACAAGTCCTCTGAGTTCACTCTCTTCATGCTGCCTCGACAAAACGGGCATGACTGAGACTTCAAGTTCCTGCAGATTTGAGGATCAACGGAGATTTAGTAAATGAAAAAGCTCCTTCATCAGGTCAAAAAGGTCTTATACTAAAGTGTGTGTGTGTGTACCAATTGCGGTAGCATTTGATGCACATAGAATGGCAGCAATTGGGCAACACCATCTTGGTACAAGTTTCTAAACAGATTCCGCATTCTTCTTCACGCTCTAACCCGGCATTGCTGAATCTACTACTGCGAGCCTCTTTTGTTATCTTCTTGCTGAGTCTCTTAAGGTTAAACCCGATGTCTGCGGTTTCCAACTCATCTAAGTTGCTGTGCAATAGCTGAAGTGATGGTAGTATCACACCTTCAAACGACAAGTGATTAGGTCCAAAGATGAAGACACAAAAAAACCACAAAAAGACTTATATAAACAAACATTCAACAGCATTTCCATTCTATATGCCCCCAATGTCTCAAATTGATCTTTTAAGTAACTAAAAATGATAAAATCTTTTAAAAGGAACGGCCATATCCACCAAAAGGTTAAGCAAAAAACATGAACATTATAACATATGTGATCAATGGTTACAGGTTTGCTTACCGTAGAACTCACTAATAGTTGCTTTCCTTCCATGCGTGGTAAGCTTAGGTTGTCCATCAGACTGGACCTATACAAGCAAAATATGACAACAAATGGCAACAAAATGAAAAAAATTCAGTCACCAAAAAAAAGCTTATACTCAGAACATCAAAAGCCCTGATAAAAGAAGACAATTTGAGATCAAAGAAGACTTTAAAAACTAACCTTGTAGACAAGAACATGAAAGAGGTTCAAGTAGCGAGGAATAAGACATGAGCAAGAAAGATCAATCCACCGAAGCAAGATGAGTAATAAAGAAGCAAAGTTACTATGAACCAGTTTCATCTGAAGCCGCACATTGTTCTTCCCCATTGGAATTGCTTCTGCCCTGAAGAGATAAGCTCAAAGTTCTCAGACACAATTCATCGAACACAACATGTGCAATAACTAGTTTTGGGACCTTGAGCGAAAAAAGCTTGTAAATTTGCTGAAATTAGAGTATCAAACCAACACAACAAATTTCCAGAATTTCCCATTTGTGAAAGCTACAATCTTCAACATAGCTATTATAAAAATAAACTAAAAAATTATCGGAGTTTCCAAAAATAACCCAATTTAAATAGAGAAGAGATTACACACACAGACGAAAATGACCTAAAATTCTGAGCTGGGTTTTTCAAATGTTCAGCTAGTTTACTCTTATAGCTCAACTAATCAAACATAATTTAAACTAAAAGTCTTAAACTTTAGGAGAAACCCAGAAAAGGAGTTACAAAGTATTAGCGTGTTGAACATCAGCTTCCAAAATCTTCAAAGATTCATAGTACGAAGAAGAAGAAGATGAAGAAGATGAAGATATTGCCAACTGATTATACATATCTCTCTCTCTTTGAGATTACAACAAAGAGGAATCGATTGAAGAAATTCCCAGAATATAAGGACAACGAAATAGAATAAGATGAAAGAAAAAGGTGCTAAAAGTGAGGAGGGATTGGTCTGATTGATCGGAAAAAGGCAAGAACCTAAAAGACCAAAAAAGAAGAAGCTATAAACACCGTAAGAACACAAGTCTCACTTCTTCTTCTTTCTTTCTCTCTCTCTCTGCTTTTTCTTTTTCTTTCTTTCTTTTGCCTTTTTGATTCTTTGTTTCACGGTTGCTGCTGCTTTATTTAAATATTATATCATGTTTGAAGAATAATTCGTTAGTCTTAATAAGAAAATAAATATAGTATGTAATTAAACTTTGTGTTGAGATGGCTTTTTGTACGTGACTGAATATAAACATTTTCTTGAATGAATATAAATTTAATAGTCGCTTTCATCAATTGTAACAGCTTTTGGAATAAATACCTTAAGTGAATATAGACAAAAAAAACAAAACCAAAGTGGAAGAACGCGTATACTTTGCCTCACTAATAAAACATGTTTTCCCTAAACCAAGAATAAACCCAATTGGGACAATATAAGCCTACTTGATCTTTTAAAATTTTTAAACAACAACTAAAAACCTGAAGTATTTTATAGTACATATTCAGTTAAATTTTAATATTTAAGATAATTTTAATATATACTCCCTCCGTTCCACAATATTTGATTTTACAATTTTTTCACACAAATTAAGAAAGATTTAATGACCCTTATTTTTAGCTATTTTTTTACTCAAATTATTAAATAATTGATGTTTCCCAATAATTATAACAATAACTCACTCTCTACTATTGGTCTTTTAAATTTAATGACCTTTATTTTTAGCTATATTTTCATTAAATGATACTAAAAATCAAATATTGTGGAACAATGAAAAAAGGTAGAAAATTAAATATTGTGGAATGGAGGGAGTATATATATATATATTTAATTTTCTTTTCATTTTATATTTATTTTCATTATTATCTTATATTTTAAAATTAATTTTTACGGGTAAAACTTTGATTTTTAATTCGATAAAATATTCTCTATATGAACAAATTAAATGGAAAAAAACAAATAAATCAATATTAAGAGCTGTTTTTCTGGGTAGCTAAAGAAAGCCAACAAACATATCAAGTTATCAACCGTCAACACCACATTGTGTCATTGAGGCAAGAAACATGCATTAATTAACACTCCTCTGGGGTCTCTGGAGTCAACATTCGCTTGCAAAGCATCTCAAACGTGCATGGAATTCTTCTCTACGGGACAAACCAAACACCAACGAGCATTGAGAGACGCGTCGACCATGCCAGGCATACATGACACCCCACATAAGCTACTTGGACGGAACGACAACTATCGATGTCACGTCCCATCCACGTAAAACTACATTCCATATATAGCCTACTATTTTACCGCTAGCGCAACCCAGTCCAACTACCATAAACCAAATCTACTAACTTGGATTATGCATGTGTCATCTTCGGTCATATCCCAGGAACGAAACCGTGACAGGTTATGAAATCTATCAAAACAAAACAAAAAAAGCCACAAGATGAAAAAGTGTTTTGAGAACCAAACTTGTCTGTGCGACTGTGCCAAGAGACCTCTTGTTGTGGAGGTCTAGTCATTTTCCAAGTATCTGAGAATTTAAACCAATCATGTGGATGCCCTGCACTGGTAGCGTAAAGATATCTATCCTGGATTTCTTAAGAAATGTGGACTTATGCTAGATGACAGCTATGTATTGTGGGTGGCTGCGGGCTCCTTTAAATATCCAACCATCGAGTGATCTTGCTTGAGCTATTGTGGAGGCAAGAAAGAGACCAAAATAGCCGGTGGCCAAACAGAGTTTAAGCTAAGTAACTATGACTGTTGGAAGAAAGGCTCCAAATATCTTAGAAAACCATGACTGTTGGGAGAAAGGCTCCAAAAACACTTCCTTCTTCTGTGCCAAATATACATGATTAATCTTGATTCTTGACACTAATCACTATGCGAAGCTGTGGAACCTAATTTAAAACAAAAAGAACGCAAAAGGCTAGCACGAAACAACTACAAATTAAGAGATAAATATCAAATATCTTCCGTGATCTTTTGTTTCCTAAATTTTTTTTCTTCCCCCTTAAGAAGAATTTCGAATGCATTTAATAATTTGTTTTGTTTAATCCAATGACGGTGGAGATGGGAATCAATTTCTCAAATACTCATCCCGTTAAAACTCGTTTCTAAAATACTCTACTCTTATGTGAAGCCCACCTCTAATTTTATAACAAAATCCCCCATACTACTATTACCTTCTTCACACATAGTGCATCCCATTCCCTTCTAATAAAATAATAGTTAAAAATAGAATTAAATAAAACACGCAAGTAGGAAAACTTACATATTCTTTTTCAATATCAACCCTATACTAACCCTGGATTTTCGGTTTATTCGGATTAATCAGATCAGGTTGTTCAGTTTGTTTGGTAATTAGAAATCCAGCCAAATTAAACCGATTAAATGTTCGGGTTGGGTCAGTTCGGTACTCGGGTTAATCGGGTCGGTTTATCAATTTTCAATTGGATCCAAACTGAACCAAACACAATTCTAATTCGGTTTTTTTAACCCGAATTGAACCAAAATTAACCAAAATATACCAAATTCAACCAAAATTAACCGAAACACAAGTTTAAAGTCTAAACAGCATCAATTTTAGCATTTTACACCGAATCACAAAAGAGATTCACAAGTTAAACCGAGACAAAAAAACAGAATCACTTAAACCGAGTGATAAATTCCGAACTTCAAACTCCAAACTCCATATGCAAACCTGTGACAAATTTGAAGCTTTATTAAGAGCAATTCATATTACAAAACAGATCCATGTGCAGATTTCAGTTTGGTGGTTTACTAATTGAATTGTGCCAAAGAACTTACACAGAAAACAGATCCATACACAATCATAGAAAACAGATCCATACACAATCACAGAAAACAGAAAAGAGAGTTTTCTTCTGTTTGTATTGTCAATTTATCACACAATAGGCCTTAGCAAGTGAAACAAGAAGCTAACTTATCATACATATTTCTAAGAAAAACTCTCACACAACATGCAAGAACTGACGTGACATCTCTACAGAAAATATATAAGCATTCAATTTCTGTGACAATATATAAGCATTCAAAAAATCAAACCAATAGAAACATATCCAATCGGCATCCGAGAGAACAATCACAGAACCTGAGAACAATCACAAAAACATAAAACACAGAAACATAAGATGGAATGATCACACAATCATTCTCAGATTCAAAACACATAAACATGTAATCAAATTCACAGACAATACACATTCATACTAAAATTTAGTATAAAACAATGACTTGTGATGTAATGGACTCGATTTGAACGAGCATAGACAAGAAACAGAAGGTTCCAAAGAACATTTAAAGATTTTATCCTCAGACTATGAGCCACTTTATTACTTTTGTTTTTCAGAGAATAATTTCAAATCAGAGAAAAAAAAAAAAGTCAGCAGATTAAACTATTGATCTCTAAAAATTCTGAGTTTCTAACGTTCAAAAGAATCCAGAGAGTAGACTAACAATTAATGAGTTAGATCCTCGTTAAATTAAAAGTGTGTAAAAGACAAAAATGAATATTTCTATTGCTTTAAAGTTTACTTCAGAATGTATAACTATGATTTTTGGTTGTGCTATAAAAGATTTGTTAAGTATGTGATCTCAATTGATGTCAGTTTATTGAGTAATCAAGAGCTGTATTTGACAATTTGTATGAAAAAACAGGTTTTCAAGAGTTGTTCTTCAAAGTCATGACTCATAAACAAACCATAATTCTCAGACTCATAAACAAACTCAGACTCATAAACAAACAAATCGAAATCGAAATTGAGGAAAAAAATTTGGATTTCGAAATTAGGGTTTGCGAAAAGGTAAAATGAAAAATCGAGCCAAAAACACAAATCGAATGTGGATTAACCACAGAGAATATGAACTAAACATAAATCGAAGCAAAAACCCAACAAATATCAAAGTTATAAACAAAAATCGATTCACAAAACTTATTAAAATCGACATCACAGAAACCATTAGAGTTTACCTTCACTTGATGGGGATTTGGGTCGATTGAAGATGAATTTGAAGTTGGAAATCGATCTCTTCGGCCGATTATGAATATAGAACCCAATCGGAATCGCCGTATGTATCGCAGTCGAGAGAGAGTTTTCTGATATTTTTTTTTAGGGTTTGTGTTGTGATGAATCGTGGAAGGCTCGAGAAGTGGAGACTCGAGAGGGATAAAAATCAAAACTGGTTAATTAACTTTGGTTTACAAGTAACCGTTCGGTTATCTACTGCCGAACCGATTGACCCGATAACCGAACACCAACTTAAATTATACCGATCGGTTTAGTGGCTTTCCTTTCTTCGGCGCCGATAACCGAATTGGTCGGGTTGTTCGGTTGGGTTTGTTCGGTTTTCTCCGAAAACCCAGGGGTATTATGTACTACTGATATAAATGGTATTACTAAGAGAACATGTATTACTGATATTACTAAGAAATTTTTTAATGTTAAATTTTATAATTTTCAGGGTACAATAAATAAAAATCAGCGGACTATCATACATTTTGATTATGAGAGATACTATTTAAAGAAGAAAGATGAAGTAGTATGGATTAGGGGTGACCATTCGGTAAAACGGTACGGTTCGGTTCGGAAAATTGGGATTCAGAAAATTCGGTTATATGAATATTAGCTCTGAATAAAAATCAAACTTAATTTGGTTCGGTTCGGTATTTTTAACAAATACCAAGTGAAACTAATGTAATTTCAGGTTATTTCGAGTTATTCGGTTGTTTCGGATTATTCGGTTATTCTATTTATGAAGATTTTTTTGTATTAGAGTTATTGATTATTTTGGGTTATTCAGATTATGAGATAAATATCTGATTATTTTCTTAATTTTTTTAACATAATTTAAGTTAATTATGTAATTATATTTTTACTTAACATAACTAAAAATTTAACGTTGTAAAGTATTAAAAATTATCAAAAATATTATTATGAATTCTAAAACTAAAGAAAATTTACAAAAAACAAAATTAAATAAAACTCCAGATTTTTTCCACAAAGTAAAATTTTCATATTCATTGGTTTTAAATAAACTAAAATTAAAAATCCTAAATTATATTTTAAATTTTAATTTCAGTTTACCGATTAACCAATCGGTAATTTATAATTTGGTTCGGTAATTTTGCCCACTCCTAATATGGATTTTAAGAGATGATGTTCATCACGCGCTTTTGATGAAAAATCGAGTGAGGAGGTCACTTATACGTTATAATTTATGTGTTGGTTAAATCTTTTTGTATTTTGTTATGAAAACTTTGTATTATCACTTGTTTGTCTAAGAATAATATAAGTACAACCAGGTATTGCTGATACAACTATATATTGAAATACAACTAGGTATTACTGATACAACTTTATATTGAAATACAATTGGGTATTACTGATACAACTATTACAAAAGTATCTTACACTCATATGGTTATTTTGAAATGTATATTACACTCATATTGATATATAGGGTTAATAAAACCACGATTATCGATGTAATTATTATATCTAATTTATTACAAAAAATTGAAAATATCTTGTTGTGATCTTAAAATATCTTAGACATGTATGAATATTTTTTTAAATACTTAGGCCATTATGATGTGAATCATATAAAATTTGTAATTTAACGAATGTTTTTCTATGAAAATTTACTAACCTTAATTTATTTACCTATTGTAAACTATACTACTAGAAAAAGTGCATAAAATTACTGATACAACTAGTTAAACGTTAAAACAACAATTTTATAACTATGTGTAAGTGAATACTACCGTAGAACTGAATACAACTACGCTGTTAACGCATGTATTTAATAATATTTTATTGTAGTATGAACAAGTGTGAACGTATATGATTAATATTATTTTAATTTTTTTTTTAGTTTTTAGTTTAATAATATTTTAATATTTTCTTATTATATTGTATTTGGTAAATTTATTAAGTTAATCTAATAATTAAATGAGCATAGTTGTAATAATTAAAAGAATATAGTTGTAACTAGTAATAGCCAGTAGTACATCATAAAAAATAAAATAAAAAGATAGAAATTAGCTGACAAACTAAACATTACACACTAAACATATAGTCTTGATACTTAAGATTAAGGTTTCATATTTAAAAAGAATACACGTTTACTTAACAAAGCAATTCCAATTCCACTCCCCTGCAACCCTTCTTTTGCTTGCAACTTAACAAGTTGTTTGCAACGAGCTAATCAGATTGGTCTTCCCATGAAATCCTGCGTTTGTCAATATCACACACATTCAAAATGAGACAAACACAACAAAATGAGAGAAATATCTCAACTCTGAGCCAATTTAGAGATGGAGGAAGCGAATTATAAAAGGGAAGCATACTATACTTACTGCAACAACATTTACAAGTGATGTCTTTCCTGCATTTTGAAGTCCTATCAGAGAAATCTCCATTTCTTGCTTGAAGAAGAGGCTGCAAAATCGTACCGAAACAAACAAATGAATAGGTCGACTCAAAATACCAAATTGAAACACAATTGTTCCCAGTTCACAAATAGAGCATAGAGACAAAATTAAACACCAAAAAAAACCCGATCTTTTATGAAATTTTGAGATACATAAAATCTGTTGTACACTATGTGCCTTGAAAAAAGGCATCTTTGCAACTAGATTGACGTTACACTGATGGTTTCTTGCTTTCGTAGATCCTTCGTAAACCAGATTAATCACTCCACTAACCTTGTCAAAATCATCTTCAATAAACCAAATTAGAACAAGACCACGATTCAAGTACTGCTGAGCTGATTACGGTGATGTAATTTGGTTGCTACACGATTTCAGTTTCAATTTCTTCATAACAACAACTAACAAATTCAAAATTCAGCAGAATAGGTATCGAATTCAACTAAAAGCAACAAAGAAACTCAAAATCCCAATATAAACAAAATTGTCGGCTCAAGATAATCAAAACAAGAACATAAAAGATTGACGAAGAAGAAGAAGAAATCTTAAAGGAGGGCTCTCTCACCTACGAAGCTAATTGAGAAAAGCTTCCCACAAACCCATTGATGATTCATAAAAGCTCCAACAAACACATCCATCTGTTAGAATTCTCCTCCACAGATCTCTTTGATGGGCAAAAAGAGAAGCTTATTCTTCCTCTTTCGTTGCTTGCTGTTGATCTGTCTCTAGATGAATTCGACGCATGAGAATGATCGGAATAAGAATTGGGTTGTGACGAAAAATATAAAAATGGAAACTTTAGAGAACATAGTGAGAGAGAGAGAGAGAAATAGAGAGATTTTCGGGGAGAAAGGGAGAACATGGTGTGAGAGAGAGAGAGATACAGAGACTTTCAATGGGAGAAAGAAGGTTTCGATTTTGGTTTCAGAGTGGAGTTGGGACGAATTTATGAAGCATGACCCAATTTGGAGTTGGGTGATCCGAATTGATCGGATCTACCGAAGTGGATCTTGGTATGGGTCGTAAATAACTTAAAAGGGGTTGGACAATTCTGTCTTTTAATTGTTTTCCCATTTAAAAAAATACAAAAGAAATTATATTTGAGGGGATGAGTATTTGAGAAATTGATCGGAGTGGAGTTTTTAAGAATGATAAGCAATAAGATCACAAAGTAAATATTGGGGTTCAAATTTGGTCGAGATATATGAGTCAAGACAATGGAATTCAAATTATTCAATATTAGTATCCATTTTTCCGAAGTTTCTATCTTGCTTTTAATTTTCTTTAAATTTCTGTTTTTGCATTTATATTTCTATCATGCCTATAAAAGAAAGATTTTGAAATTTTCTATTTTTAGTTTACTTGTTTCCATTTTTACGTTTTCAAAAATCTTATTTTCAAAAACACATTTGCTCTATATATATATTTATATTAGTGTATAAATATGGTCTTTCTTGCTCATATGTAATAAAACTTGGTAAAATGTAAAACCTTACTTATGGAAAATTGATTCGATTATAACTGAGGGATTTATATATTTAAACGATTGATGTATTTCCATTTATATTAATTTTGATTTTTCTTTCCAAGCATGACTCGATCGTGAGCATTAATTATGAGATTATTGTTATTTATGGTTTGGTTATATATTTGATGAACAAGATTTTTGTTTAACATATGAAAGACTTTTAAGTATTCCATTAGAGATAAATAACTTGGAGGCAGAGAAGCGAGTGGAGATTGCATCATCATCGCTAAGAAAGACAAAGAGAAGAAGAATAAGAAGAATAATAAGGAAAAGAAGAAGAAGAAACGAGAAGCCACTGAAGACTTCATCGTCACTACCAAACGATTGTTAGAATATAATTGAGTTTCATAAATTAATTTATAATAATTATGTATTAGATTGGGTAGTTATTGGATAGTTTTTGTATTACAAACTCATAACTGTTAGTTTGTATTGTTTCACAACTATATAAGTGTGTGTTGTGTATTGTAAAACTATTCGTGAATAAAAACAAAGTTCATACTCTGTTTTTTAATCTTTTGTCAAACCTCTTCTCTCTATTTTCTATTTTCTTCTTCACTAAGAAATCTTATTAGAAGATGAAGCACTCCAATATGGTAGCAAAGCGTCTTACGTACGTCAGTTGCATAATGTCGGTTTTGTACAAATAATCCAACATGGTTTCAGAACTATACATGATCACTGGAGACTGTACAAGCAAGAAGAAGGAGAAGAGACAAAAGATGAAGATAATAAGAAGATGGAGACAGCCATCGAAGAAGAAGAAGAGAAAGAAGGAGGGAGAGAACGAAAAAAAAAAGAGGTGAAAGAAGACTAAGAGAAACACATCAGGAAAAAGATGACAATTAGATTCATCAGGCACAAAGAAGGAAGCGGAGAAGAAACCGACTCCAAGAGCCAAACGAACCATTATCACTGACTAACAGATGTGTCATTTGAAGAAGTGGCATTTAAAGAAGGAAATAAGTGGGATTGGGAGAAACAAGAAGAAGTCAAAAAGTATTTTGTCTCCTCGATGGAAAATGAGTTCAAAGAATGGCAAGATGCCATGGGCGAGGAAATTAAAATATAGAAAAGAATCAAAGAGACCAAGGCCATAAAAGCCAAACATTCTAAGGTTAAGAAAGCTAAGGTGATAACTCAAGAAGAAGCCAAAAAAGACTACGAATAGAGACAGCCGAGTTGATGGTTCAAGAGTTAAAAGAGTACAAAGCGAAAGCCGAAGTGATAGTTTAGAAAAGCCGGTTGGAGAGACAATCAAAGAAGACGTGAAGAATCACGCACGCTGGTGATCAAGAAAGACACCAAGCAAAGATGAAAGTGCTTACCTAAGAGAGAAAGGAAGCAGAAGCCGGTTGGAGAGACAACCGAAGAAGACGTGAAGAATCACGCACAAAAGCTTGGTTCAAAAGGAGGAAGCAAGCAAGGAAATAAACGCCATGAGAAGACCAAGAGATGGTGCGGCGCATGTAAAAGAGACAATCACAATCAGGTAGATTGTTGGAGAAGAAAGAACGGAGGCGTTCCTCAAATGAGTGCGAAAAATGAAAGAAAGTGTTATGTGTATGACAAATCGGGTCTCATTGCAAGAGACGTAATGAAATTTCATGGAGACTTCAAGAAGGAGTTGAAGAACCGAGAAGAAATCTTGGAGTTAAACTGAAACTCAATTAAGGGGGAGAGTTAGAATATAATTGAGTTTCATAAATTATTGTATAATAATTATGTGTGTTAAGCGTCGAAGAGTTGTAATTGTTAGATTGGATAGTTATTGGGTAGTTTTTGTATTAAAAAGTTATTTGTGTTGTTTCACAACTATATAAGTGTGTGTTGTGTATTGTCAAACTATGCGTGAATAAAAACAAAGTTCATACTCTGTTTTTTAATCTCTTGTCAAACCTCTTCTCTCTATTTTCTATTTTCTTCTTCACTCAGAATCTTATTAGAACACTCCAATATGGTAGCAAAGCGTCTTACGTACGTGAGTTACGTAACGTCAGTTTTGTACAAATAATCCAACAACGATGTCGTTGAGGAAATCTTAAATCCGACTCAAGTCTCTCTCAAAGCAATGGAGATCGACGATCAGAGTCTCGCAGTTTGAAGAGAGACATTTGAAGATCGCTAAGCAAGACTGCGTGGATCATGACAATCGTCACGAAGAAGACCCCATAAGAGGAATCGGGCTTCGTTCAGACACAGACATTGGGTTTAGGACATTCTGCTTGGAATCGGCTTCTCTTCTATCCTTTACTCGTCTCAATTTCCCTCAAGGGTTCTTCTCTTCCACTGGGTCTACGCTTCTGAAAGCTGCGATGGTCTATTATGCGTCCATTCCCCAAGATCACATTCTGTATATGTAGTTAATCCGGCTACAAGGTGGTTCCGCCAACTTCCTCCGGCTGGGTTCAGATTTTGACAAATTTAACCCCACTGATCAGTGACAAGATTATGCGTTCATGAACATGAGTGGAATGTAGAAATGAATTCAATCTTTCATCTAGCATTCGTGAAGGCCACCGATTACAAATTAGTATGGTTGTATAATTATGATAAATACAATGCTGATGCCTCAAGTACAAACGAGGGAGTTACCAAGTGCGAGGTTTTTGACTTTAGGGCAAATGCTTGGAGGTACTTTGCTTGCACTCCAAGTCATCGGATATTTTTTTTTTTTTAACAAAAAAGTAACCAATACAAATGAAATAATGTTCGAAAGAAAAGGAAGAGGAGGAAGAAAGAGATATAGAGAACAACACATGGGGAGATGTAACTGCCTCTTTAAAACATTATTCGGAAATTTCATGACCAAAAGCCAGCATCTGCAAACGGGTCGGTTTATTGGTTCATGGAACCATATAATGCAAGAATCGAAGTAGTGGCTTTTGATATTCATACCGAAACATTCCGGTTGCTGCCTAAGATTAATCCGGCTTTTGCTGGTTCAGATCCTCACCATATTGACATATGCACTCTGGATAATAGTTTGTGTATGTCGAAAAGGGAGAACGTTACGATGATCCAAGAGATTTGGAGGTTGAAACCTTCAGAAGACACATGGGGGAAGATTTTTAGCATAGACTTGGTTTCTTGTCCTTCTTCTTGGACTGAGATTCGCGATAGATTTAATTGGAGCCAGAAGGATATGGTTGAGCCAGCCACACCAGTGGTGATATGCAAGAACAACAAGATCCTCCTTTCGCATCGTTATTCCGAGGGTCTAGTGGAGTATGATCCCCCAAAAAAAATCTTACTCGTCGGTTCATGAACATTTTGTCTCTGAAAGAGTTGCTTCTTATTTCCAAAGTTTTATCTCTCATATCTAAAAGTTTACATACTACCTTTGATTTGTTTGGATCATTTCTTTTCCGTTACGAGGAGAGTTTTTTCTTCTAAAAATTGTGTTTGAGTTCAATTGTTTTTCCCAGAAAACGTGGTTGTCATTGGTTCCGGCAGAGTTAATATAAATAAATCTATGCATATAAAACAAGAAGTTTGTCTATAGTAGCAAACAGAAGCAAATTAAACTTTCTAGCAATGCTCATTTGTGAGAACAATTCCAAGCTCAAGCTATACTAATAACAATAAACAGAAGTAACAATGCAACAGGATCAAAGAGAGAACATGTAACCTGGTCCTCTTACTAATCATAGATACCAATACTTGCTACCTTTTGTTTTTGCATCAGAGACCAATCTTAGTGAGGATGATGCAATCTCCACTCGCTTCTCTACCTCCATCATGCTCTGCTGCAAGTTATTTATCTCTAATGAATACTAAAAGTCGTTCATATGTTAAACAAAAATCTCTTTCATAGTATAAACCATATATAATCATCTCATAATCAATGCCCAAGATCGAGTCACACTTGGAAATAAAAATCAAATACAAATGGAACTAAATCAATCATTTTAAAACTCTAGATCTCTCTAAAAATAAAAATATGAGCAAGAAAGACCATATTAATTATAGCAAGTAGTGATCGTATATGTGTTAATACTCCTTTTGTTATTAAGACAATATATAGTATTACTTTCTTTTCGCTAACATGTATAAATGGTATTAACATATTTCCTTTCTATGAGATAAAAACACATCGAACGTTGTTATTAAACAACGGAAACCATCTGCCGTATAAAAATAATAAAGAACATTCTCTGTAGTTTATCACTTATGACTTTCCAAGAAAATTGGCTCGCGATTAATCAATGACGAAGAGTGTTAGATGTTAAGGAAAAAGAGATACAATCATGTTATACGTTATTAAGTCGGCAACATGAGCTTCGAAGTTGGAATCGTGGAGGATGTTGTTGGATTTAACATCTCTATGAACGATCAACGGGGAACAATCGTGATGGAGATAGCAAAGACCTTTGGCTGCTTCAAGAGCTATCTTGTAACGTGTGTCCCAATGTAAATGGCCTCCTTTCCTTCCATGAAGAACCTCTCCGAGGTTACCATTAGGCATGTACTCGTACACAAGGAGATGCGGTTCGTGGTTAGAGCAAAACCCGAGCAGTCTCATGATGTGCCTGTGTCTGGTTCCCGTGATCATGGGAAGATCCATGGGACATTGTAGCCAATCTCTTGATCGTGACTATGTCGCCTTTAGGCATAATGCCTTTGTAGACAATCCCGGCACCGCCTTTACCAATGATATAGTCTTCCTTGAGAGAGTCCAAGACATCGTCACAAGTGAAGTCTAGTCTCTGGAAAGCAGTCAATCTCCATGCCTTGGCTTCACTCGCATTTCTCAAGGACCGAGCTTTGATTATGGCCACTATAGCGAACACCATCGAACAAAAGAGCAATCCGAGGACGTGTAACAGTTTCGTAGTAGCAGTAGCAGATAAAGGTTTAACATGAGATTGGTGACTTCCTTTTCCGCAAGGACCCAAATACGGACCACAAATATCAGAATTTCCCAAAAACGATGTGTAGTTGAAGTAACTGAACTGTCCAGTGCTTGGAACTAAACCAGAGAGATTGTTGTAAGAGAAATCAACAGATGTCAAACTCTGCATTGATGCTATCGTCACAGGTATCGAACCAACGAGATGGTTTCTTGAAAGATTCAAGTAATTCAAGATCCTCATACCTGTGATTTCGTTAGGAATATCACCTGAGAGCTCATTACGACTTAGATCAACAAACGTTAGCAGCTTACAACGACTGATCTCGGGTGCGATCCGACCCGAAAACAGATTGTGGCTAAAATCCAACTTGGATAGCTGCTGAAGCCTCCCAATCTCCGGCGGAATCGGACCAGCAAACTTGTTACCGTCAAGGAGTAGTTTTTGAACACCGGAGAAGTTTCCAATAGCCGCAGGTAATGGACCAGAGAGCTGGTTATTAGACAGACTAATCTGACCAAGGTCACCAGAGACGCCTCCACTTATTGGTAACTCTCCGGTGAGGTAATTGTCTTGGAGCTCCACTTGTGATAATTTGGGTAACCCGAAAAGCCCCTTCGGAATTGACCCGTTGAGAAAATTCTCACCCATCCGGATCCGGGTCAAAGATTCACATTTGCCTAGCGAATCCGGGATAGAACCAAACAAGAAGTTGCCGAGAGTGATTAAAGTCATTAACCGGTTACCGGAGCAATATTCGGTGGCAAAGTTCCGGTGAGTTTGTTCGATGAGAGATCAAGAACCACGAGTCTACCATTTTCCCCCAATTTCTGAGGAATGCCACCGGTAAAATTGTTCTCCCACAGCTGCAACACCTCTAGCTCCGGCAATTCACCGATGAACTCAGGTATAGCACCGTACAGCTTGTTCCTGAAGAGATTCAACAGCGTTAAGTTCTTCAACTCTGCAAAGCTCGCCGGAATCTCGCCGGTGAACATATTGTTAGACAAATCCATTGATTTCAAGCTTGAAATCAATCCCAGCTCTGGAGATAACGTCTCCGAAAACGCGTTTACTTGCAGAAACAACGTATCTAGCTTCTGAAGCTTCCCAATCTCCGGCGGAATCTCTCCGGTTAAACCACAATTAGCAGCGTCGAACCGAACAAGCTCCGATAACTTTCCAATCTCCGGTGGAAGACCATCTTCAAAAGCGTTGTAATATCCAATATATAGTTCACGAAGAGTAGTTAGGTTTCCGATCTCCGGAGGGATTTTTCCGATTAGTTCGTTACCGGAAACTGCTAAGTATTCGAGAACAGGCCAGGTTCCGTACGTCGCCGGGATTTGGCCGGCGAAGTAATTACCACCGAGATGAAGATGCCGGAGCTGTGTCAGGTTAGTGATTGAAACCGGTAAATCTCAGGTCAAATTGTTGTTGTATAAGTCAAGAACACGGAGATTCACCAATCCAGAGGAGAGTTCATCGGGATATGAACCGTTGAAGACATTGTTGGAGAGATTAAGATGACGAAGCTCCGAGAGATTTGAGATTTCCGGCGGAATAGGACCTGAGATCTGATTAGCAGCGAGTGATAGATTCTGTAAAAGAGGTAAATGCGCTACGTCGGAGGAGAGAGTTCCGGAGAGGTTAATACCAGAGAGGTCGAGAGAGGTCACGTGCCGGCGAGATACGTTGCACGTGACACCGGTCCATGAACAGAAAAGGTTGTTGAAAGGTTCCATGAGGTGAGTGGTGAGTGTTCGTCGCCGGTGAGAGAGGATTTGAGTGAGAGAAGAGCGTGGAGCTCGGTGATTGGTTTAGCGATGGTGAAGGAATGAGAAATGTGGAGGTGGAGGATTTGGTTTAAACATGGGTGATTGTGTGGTGAGGGTGAGTGAGGAAGATGACGAAGATGGCGTGAGATTTTTATATTGTAAATTACTTCATTTTTTTTGGATTTTTATTGGAGGGAGATTTTTAAGAAACTTTGATTTTTATAAACCAGAATTTAAACACATAAATTTTCTGAAAATTGAAAAGATAAAGTTTAAAAATACTTCAAATATGTTAAGAAGAGAACAACAACCAAAAAAAAAAAAAAACTTGGATAAATGTAGAAATATATAAGCATGTAATGAAACATAGGATTAAAGAAGAGGAAAAACGATAATTTCATCAGGTTCAGTAATTTTGTTTTGGAGCCTTGCTGTTTCTGATTCTGAATCTTTTGAAACGTTATGTTACCAAATCTTGACAAATCCTCTGATTATAGCATAATACTTTAATATGGACAGTAATACACAGGCATATGTCATATGTGTGTATATCATTATCTAACCCAACTAATAATGCAATATCAAAACGAACCATAAATTCATAAAGATGTTTTAAAGATAAAAACAGATAGTGAAATAATTAATGGGGATGAGATCAACGGTCCTGATGTTATAGTTTGACGGAAAAATATAGAGCCCACTCCTGGGATCACAGATTTACCGATTTATTGAGAGACCCGCTTCTTTAATTCTGAACCTTAATTAATCCCTGTAACAAAACTTAAATGACCAAAATCACCCTTTGAACGGCCTGATAATCACATTTATACCATTAGGACCACAACAACTAAGGCCCAAGGCATGATCGACAAAAACCAGACAGCCGGTCTCTGATCAACTGTAGAATGACGAGAATAACCCTGAGATACGTACGGTAACAGTTAAGAGCCTCGAGAGACAGGTAGGGACACGATCGTAATTTTCATTTGTGGAAGGTAAGTCAGTAAAAACAGTCCTATGTGCATCATTTTCATCTTTTGCCAGTTACCACCAGGATGGGCGGATCCGGATATCCGGGGTATTTTAGGGTATTCGAATCCAGATCCGGATCCGTCGGATCCGACATTTCACTATCCGGATCCGGATCCGTTTTGCCCGGATATCCGGTCCTTGGATATCCGCCAAAAATCCGGATATCCGGATCCGGATCCGGATCCGAAATTTAAAAAATAATAATTTAATATTTAAAATAATAATAAAATTTAAAATTTATAATTCTTTTTTAAAAAAAAACTGATATTATAATAATATTTAAATTTTATTTTAATTAATTTTATTAATATATTCAAAAATTTATTAATATAATATATTTTTAATATTATTTAATTGATTCGGATCCGGATCTGGATATCTGCGGATCGGATCTGGATCCCAGATATTTTGTCTACCCCTAGTTACCACAGTTCACTGATCAGCAATAATGGTTTTGTTCAGTGAACAAATATATGGTTTTCCAATTTTTTTTTTCCTAACTGTATATCTCACAAAATTATCCAATTTGATTTTTCTTTAATATGGATTTTTTTTTTCTTTTTAAAGTAGGATTTTGAATAATTCCTTAATATTAATGAGAATGTATATAGAGCAGAAATATAGAATGTCAAATTTTAGAAAAGCAGTTGATTTTTTTTGGGTCAGTGGACTAGATTTTAGATAAATATTATATATGTAGTCACTAAAGAACTCCGGACCAATAGGATAATTTTTCATCTGCAACGCACTTTGTTGCACTAAATAATTAAATAAATTAGTGAAAAGTAATAATATGAAATCATTTCTAGTTTAATAGTTTTATTTCAAATGATATAAACTTGGTAAGCACGTGCGAGGGAAGGTGTAAGACCCGTTCTTCGGGCAGCCATTTTGTCGATACGATAAGGTTGTCGGACAGTTTCCGAATCGTCGGTGTTTTGTGTATTGGACGTACGTTGTGATCGGATTTACCGATGCTTGGGCTGGACGTAGTCGTTGTGAATCGTCGGTGTTTTTGTTGTGTTCGGATGGTTCTGTCATCGGTGTTTTGAGGTTCTGAATGTTCGGATCAGTTTTTGTATCATCGGTATTTTTGTGTCCTGAGAGGTTGTCGGATTTCGAAATCGTCGGACTTTTGGACCGAGCCGGACGAGCGGACGGAACCGCTATCGTCGGTGTTTGGCACGAACCGGAATGCGGATGGATCCGCTATCGTCGGTGTTTGGGCTGTCGGCGGTGGCCGAGGATCGTGTACCGCGGTACGTCCGGATGGAGGTTACGGACGGATGGACACGTCCGGATGGGACAGACGGATGTCGTCCTGCAGACGTGCGATACGGACAGCACACGGACGGACGGTCACGTCCGGATGGATCGACCGGATGTCGTCCTGCGGACGTACGGATATCGTCCTGCGGACCGACGGTACGGACGTACTGATGTCGTCCTGCGGACGTACGGGCATCGTCTTGCGGATGGACGATACGTACGTATGGACTACGTACTGCGGACGGTATGCGGACGCGGACTGCGTCCTGCGGACGAACGGACAACGTCCGTACAGATGCGATACATACGTATGATCGGGTATTTTGGGGAACTTTCCTGAAATGGATTTCCGATTTTGGCAAGATCAAAACCCAGTAAAATGTCGTGTTTTGGAGCTAATTGGGCCTAATTAATCTGCGATTTTGGGAGGCTTTTGTGGATAGCCTTAAGGCTTGGCCCGTGAGACACTTGACCTAATTTCGCCTATATAAGTTTCCTTTTCTCACCTCTAGCCGCACAGAGCTTTAGAAAACAGAGAGAGAGTCGAGTTTTGCTGAGAGAGAAAGGAGAAGAGCTTGGCCGTTTGTGAGGAACTTTGGCCGTTAGTTTTTTTGCGCTTTGGATAACTGTTTCTCCCTCTTTGTGCATTTGTTGGAGGATGTTTTTAGGGCTGTTCTGATGAGAAATTTCGTGCATAACAGCAGGAGAAAGAGCTGCTGCAGAATAGTGTGCTTTGGCTCTTTGGTCCTTGAGAAATCGCGAAAAGTGTAAGCGTTTCCCCTTGGCTTTTGTTGCGTTTTTGCTGGGCATTTTTGTGAGCTATCTTGGGCGTGTTTTTGTAGGTTCCTGAGTGTTGTTTCTGGCCAGAGAAGTCTCGTGTTGCTGTTGTGGTGTTGTCTCAGAAATCGTTGGTAAGAAGTTTGTTTTGTCGCCGTTTTGAGTTTGAGTTTGTTGCGTTTTGTTGGAGCATTTTTCCTGAGCTGTTGGGCGTGTGTTGTAGGTTCTATTGTGAGTGGTTTTGGTCCAGAAAGGTTTCGCTTGGCTGCTGTGGGCGTTGCTTGTTCATCGTTGGTAAGGAACCTTCGATTTTGAGCTTTTCGGTTTGATTTTTGGTGTGTGGGTCGTTTTTGATTGCTGTGTGCTTTTAGACCAGAACTTTGTCAGTGTGTTACTGAGGCTAAGAGTGATCGTTTGGTGGCTTTGGCTGTAGTCTTGAACTCGTTTGGTAAGGAAAACCATTATGGGTCTTTTTCAGGTACTTTGGTGTGTTTTCGTTTGGATTAAGTTGTGTTTGTTGTTTCTAGACAGAAACTTCAGCGTGTGTTGGTGGAGCTTCTGAGGTGTTTTTAAGCTTGCCTTGGCTTGATTAGGTGATCGTTTGGGGTAAGTGACCCGTGGGGTCATTTTGAGATCATTTCGTATTTGTTTTTGGTGGATCGATTTGTAATCGATTTTTGTTTGGCATTGTTGTATTTAGGAGTGTTTTTGGGTTGCTGTGAGAGTTAGGACTGACTGTGTAACTCGGTTCTATCATCATTTGGTAAGGGACCTTGCTTGGTTCGTTTGTGTACCCGATAAGGGTCATTTGAGGAATCGAGTTTTTAACTCGGGTCTTTTGGTGTTTAGGTATTGGCGTGTGTTTTTGACACCTTGCTGAGTGTTTTTGAGTTGATTCGTTGTCGTTCAGGTGAGTGTGTGATCGTGGCCTTGTTTATGCGATTTTGTGATGCTTTGGTTTGATTGTCTTGTTTGATTAAGGGTATGCGTTTGAGTGTCATGACAGTTTGGGATCGTTTGTTGTGGTATGTGCTTTGATATTATTCATAGCATATGCGTTTGTTGATCCGTTGCATTACATTAATCGTACTTGATATATCTTGTCGTTTGTATCGTTTTGTCGTATACTTGAGCCTAGTGAGACGGGATGACCACCTCACTAAGCAATTCTTTTGCTTACGCATTCAGACTTACAAATTCAGGTAACAATGATTGAGGAGCTCGCGGGACGCGGTCGTGTCATAAGTGGATGGATGGTTTTAGAGTTTACTGAATTTACGATTAAGTTCTTATTGCGTTATCATGAGTACTTTGGTGAATTTGGTTGGATTCGTGGGCGGTGTTGGTACCGTATTGTTGTTTATGAGCTTTGATGACTCGTGAGTATTTGTTAGACTTACTTTGATTTAATTTGAGGAATTCTTTTGAGTTAAGTAGTTAGACTTAAAAATCCGGAAATTTGTGTGGGTTATGTGGCGTAATTTGTTAAGTCTTCCGTTTGCGTAATAAACCTGATTAGTATTAGAGAATTAACACATAGTCGAAATTTTTTTAAATTTTTGCGAAATGGAGGTGTTACAGAAGGTCTATATATTTATCTCGAGTTACATGTTGAGTCATTGACAAATAGTTCTGTAAAAATATTAATCACAACAATCTGAAAAAGAAAAAAAAAAGTCTATTTACCAAACATTGGATTTATTTATTGAAGAGAAAGGGAAGAGATTAACAAAACCAAATGCTTTAAACATATCACTAGGGTTTAATTCCTCTGCTCTTCTCAATATGTCTATCCGGCCTCTTCTACAAGATTGTGACTAATCGAGTAATCGACTATCACATTCTTGAATTCCATCTTTACTCATTTAAAGTTTTTTTTTTAATCTTATAAGAACTTTACAGAAAGAACCACAGCTAAAATTTGATCTTTGTATCAATTGGGAGAGACACAAACATGACTCGGTCTTTAGGAACTGTTGCTTTCTCACTTGAATCATGTAAACAGAAAGACACGCTGTAAAAGCAGCCCACTGGTGTAGCTAAAAGACAGAACAAAGGTCACAAAGACATCTTTTTGTTTTTATGGTTTTGAAATTGAAATAAGAGAGTGGGTTCAAATTTTCATGTGGTCCATATTAAAATTCGTATGGTAAAAAAAAAAAAATACAAGACTTTACGATAAAAGGGAAAAAAGGAGAAAAAAAAAAAAAAAAAAAAGGGACAGGACCATGAAACCATAAGCTGCATCATCATCATGGTCCAACCACCATACATTATCTACCATATATCTGTACTTTTGACCCATCAGCTACACATCAATATGATTCGTATGAACAGTTTTTAATCCTGAAATCCTTATAAGCCCAAAACCAATAGTATTTTAGGAACACAGAGAAGCATTGCATCAGCTTAATACATACAACGTATTGAAAAGAGAAAATCTGCTATGAAATTTTTGGCTCGTTCTCTCATGTCCCTTTGGACTTGCAGGATTCCAGGAGTTTGTCTTTGCCTTTAGACCTACCTAAATAGTTCTGAGTCGCACAGAGAACTATTACAACGGTCTCGCACTTCCCCTACACCAAACAAAAATCCGATGTTTACATTATTAGGCTAGAATCTAACAAGATTAGTGAGCATAGATGATTACAGCATGAAGGTGACATGTATACATACCTACATGGATGATTTCTGAAGAGATAGTGTTGTTTCATTCTTTCTTCTGTGTCCAAATTCTTACAGACTTGTCGAGTGAGCCTGATGCGATCAAGTTCTCTGTCGGGTGGCATGCCACATTCAGGACGGGCTCAGTATGACCCTCAAGTTTCTGAAGCAGTTTCCTGGAGTTCAGCTCCCACATGTATACACAGTTGTCCTCGGATCCACTGACTATTTGCTTTCCATTTGTGACGGAAAACGCAGAGGAAATGCAATACTGCGAGTTCGAGTGGCCAGTGTATGTTTTGAGGAATTTAGCAGACGAAATGTTCCACAACCTCTGCAAATTTGAATATTATGGAAAGATCATTAATAACGTATCATGAGAATCTACATCTTCTCCAATACCCTATAGATGCAAATAAACGAAATAACAAACGAAGATATATTTCCAAACTACAACTCTTTATGATACGACCCTTCAAAACTCTTGAATCTGGATCAATAACAGAACTATACTAAAGCTATCAACTTTTTCCTTACAGAAAAATATCCTTAACCAGAAAACAATTTTGCAAACTTAGTTTTGAATTGTCTTCTCCTACATCAAACTTCTATTAGCACGCAATCTAGAATCTAAGTCTAACACGCTCTACCCAAATCTTCATGCTTTTCTCATCGCTATAAAGCAAAACGAGTAATCACATAGCTAACATCAAATCTTTGATATAAATTCAGCAAGATAATACAATGAGCGTTCCATAAGCATCAGAAGTTGAAGGCATCGTCAGGAGAAGAAGAACTCACCAGCGTGTTATCGAGTGTGCCAACAAGGATGAACTTGCCATTGGGAGAGAATCTAACAAAGGAAACAGGAGGATTCTCATCATCAATTAGGGTTTTCATACAATGTCCAGTCCCAGCATCCCATATACGACACAACCCATCATAGCTACTCGACACAATGAGAGACCCATCTCGATTAAAATCAACGGCGGTAACAGGATCAGAATGCGCAGGAAGAACTTTCAAACACTTTCCAGTTGTAACATCCCAGACCCGAACAGTTTCATCAAACGAACCAGATACAATCATATTGGATTGAGGATTGAAATTGACACAGAAGGCATAATTAGTGTGTCCGTTAAGCGTCTTGATCAATGAACCAGTTTCAACGTCCCATAGCTTTAAGGTTTTGTCATCGGAAGCTGAGACTATAAACCTCGCGTCTGAAGAGAGAGCAACATCGGAGATACCGTTCTCGTGGCCGGTGAATTCTCGTACGGGCTCGGCGATTGAGTCTCCGTCGATGTTGATGGTGTAAGTGCGGATGGTTTTGTCGGCGGAGGCGGAAGCGAGGAGACGGCCATCGGAGGAAAATTTCACGGAGGAGACGGCGCGATCGTGAGAAGTTAGGGTTTGGGAGTGGACGTAGGGAGTGAATGATGCTGTTGCTGCAACTTCTTCTGCCATGGATAATAATAGTAAAGAAATGTTTTTTCTTGGAAATTCAAATCGAAATGAAGAAGATTGAATTTGGCTGATTAGGGTTTTTGGGAAGGGGGCTCTTGTCTAAGGAGAGTGACGATCCAGCGTTCTTGGAAAAACCACAACTCATTTAAGCAAATTGTGGGGTGTACTTTGTAAGAATTGATACTATTGGGGGGATCAATTTCTCAAACACTCTTCGACTTGAAAAGTATTTTTCAAATAATCTTCACCTCAAATACAATTTCTTCTGTATTTTCTTTTAATGAAAAAATGATTAAAGACTAAATTATCCATGCTTTTTTAATTTTATTACAATCCATACCAAGGATCCAACGGATAAATCCAATAAACTTGGATCATCCAATTCCAAATCGGATCAGACATTAAAATAATCTTTAAAATTAGGCACTCCCTTATCCTTCACGATTTCAACTCTCTCTTCCTTTTTTCAACTTCTGAAAAACTAACCCTTAAGCCTCTCCGAAAGAGAAGGGAACGCCATGGATAGGATTATACAACCACCGTCTTCTTCCACAATTACTCACTCCAATTCTCAATCAAGAGTATCTATGTTCCTCCCTCGCCTTCACAGACTCGATTCGCCAATTTTTACATTTGCCTCCTCGCGCCGTCCCGAGTCTCGTCGAGTTAGCACCATTTCCTGCTTCTTCCTCCAGAATTCATCGCTCGATTCTTCTCCAGGACTGAATATGACTAGAAATCTCTTGTTTGCGTCTCCTAAAGCCGATGAGTCGAAACCTAATCTACGATTTATCGAACGGATCGTGAGGAGTTTTGAGCCGTGAAAGGTAACAACTTATTCATGACTATGACTCTTCTGGAATTACATCGTGTTTGGTTTAATTATGGGGTTTGATTTTAGAAGATATCTAGAAGAGCATCAATTTTTTTATAGGTTTCAAGAACTATTGGATTGAGTACTAGTAGTTTTGGGTTTCGTGATCAAGTAAACCTCGTTTCTTTTGATTTGTTTAGATTCTGATCAAATTTTCTGTAATTTTATGGCTGTATTGCTATGAAATTTGGATAATTTTGTAAATCTCTTTGATCAGAGATATCCAATTGCATATACATTAATTTCGACTCATTAATAGAAGAAGGCTAGGATCATTGGATTTGTTAAGTAGTTTATTCAATATACTACAATAGGCTTGTGGTTGACTAACTTCATTTCCTAGTTCTACCGTCTTTTTATCGGATTCTTTTTGGTTCTGTAACTATATATTGAGGGCTATGTGCTTAAAACCCTCTGTGGAATGTTAAGGTTAAGGGAAAACAGATGAGAAAAGCTCAAAGAAGAGAAAGATTGGCAACGTGGTTTAGAAAGAAGGGAAAGGTCAACGTGGGCATCTTCTCTTGTGGCCATCGGACTTGGATTGGCAATTTTTGTCAGCCAGTTCTTTGGATTCAGCATTTACTGAGACAAACATCTTCCAGTATTTGTAGCTCTAGAAAATAATAAAAGATTTTTGCCTGTAACAACCAAATTTGTATCTTGCTTCAGAATCCTATTTTTTCAATCATACAGAAGTGTTTGAGTTTGGCTCCCCAATTTAGTGAGCATTCTATATTTCTATATTTTGCTTTTGAATCCTACTTTGTGTTTTTTTTGGTTTTTCCATGTTCCGGTTTTATGTGGAACATTTATATGTCTTTCAGTTGTTGAGTTTGTGAACTTTGAGAATTTTTTCTAGTTAGGATGTATTATTAGGTACAACTACGTACAACTAAAATCGTAAAATTATTTTGTACAACTAAAAATTAAAAATTAAAAATTAAAAATTAAAAATTAAAAATATCAAAATATTTTAAATTAAAAAAAAATAAACTAATTTTAAATTTTTTATAAATATTAAACTACAATTTTTATTAAAAAATTTCAAAAAAATTTAAAACTACGACCATAGGATTATTACATACAATAAAAAACTACTAACTAAAAATAAATATATTAATAAAATATTATTAAAACAATAAAATATTATTAAACAGATGCGTTCACACTTGTTCACACCATCAAAAATATTATTAAATACATGCGTTCACACCGTAGTTGTACTTAGTTTTACAGTAGTATCTATTTACGCATAGTTGTAAACTCGGTGTTTTAAGGGTTAACTAGTTGTATCCGTAATGGTATGCACTTTTTTTAGTTGTAAAGCGTACAATAGGTAACTAAATTAAGGTTAGTAAACTTTCATAGAAAAATATTTGTCAAATACCAAATTTTAAATGACTCACATTATAATGGTCTAATTATTTAGGAAATACTCATATACATGTCTAAGATATTTTAAGATCACAACAAAACATTTTTATTTTTTTGGTAATGAATTATATATCCTCCTTACATCGGTAATAGTGGTTTTAGTAATCCTATGAGTGTAATATACCTTTAAAAATAACCATATGAGTGTAATATACATAATACATAGTTGTACTAGTAATACCAGTTGTATCAGTAGTACATAGTTGTATTAGTAGTACATAGTTGTATTAAACACATGCGTTTAGGAAATACTTATACATGTCTAAGATATTTTAAGATCACAACAAGACATTTTAATTTTTTTTGTAATAAAATTAGATATAATAATTACATCGATAATAGTTGTTTTATTAACCTTATATATCAATATGACTATAATATACCTTTAAAAATAACCATATGAGTGTAAGATACCTTTTTAGTAGTTGTATTAGTAATACTAGTTGTAGTTCAATATATAGTTGTATCAGTAATACCTAGTTGTATTTCAATATATAATTGTATCAGTAATACTTAGTTGTATTCATATTAACCTTAGACAAACAAGTGATAATACAGAGTTTTCATAACAAAATACAAACAGATTAAACAAATACATAAATTATAACATAGAAGTGACCTCCTCACTCAATTTTTTATCATAAGCTCGTGATGAACATCTTCTTTTAAAATTCATAGTCTAGAAGTCGGCAAAATTACCGAACCGAATGGTAAATTACCGATTGGTTAATTGGTAAACTGAAATTAAATTTTAAAATATAATTTAGGATTTTTAATTTTAGTTTATTTAAAACTAATAAATATGAAAATTTTATTTTGTAGAAATATCTGGAATTTTATTTAATTTTGTTTTTTAAAGATTTGTTTTGTTTTAGAATTCATAATAATGTTTTGATAATTTTTAATACTTTATAACTTTAATTTTTTTGTTACGTTAAGTAAAAATATATTTGTATAATTAACTTAAATTATTCGGAGCTAATATTCATATTACTGAATTTCCCGAATCCCAAATTTTCTGAACCGAACCTTACCGTTTTACCGAATCTATACTACTTCATTTCCTTTCCTTAAATAATATTCTCATAATCAAAATGTATGATATTCCGCTGCTTTTTATTCGTTGTACCCTGAAAATAAGAAAATTCAATATTAGAAATTTAATATTAGACAATTTCTTAGTAATAGCAGTTATATCAGTAGTATATATTTACTTAGTAATATCAGTTATATTAGTAGTACCCAGAAAATGAGTACTATACAATATCGAGCTACGAATCACCGGATGTGTCACTAACCCATAACAATATACCACACATTACCTGAAACGAGCTTCAATCAAGTTTCGGATCTAACCCGAAGTCAAATCAGTTTCGATTGCCTCTTCAAACTCAGATCCACATTCAAACGCAGGTGCAATGACACAACTCAGCTCGTTTTGTAGCTCCAATGGCAGCCAGCAAACAAAGGCTCAATGGCAGACAGAAGAAGCTCGATTTAATTCGCTTCCAACTCGTGGAAATGAAGTCTTGTCGTATGAGGTTGTTAATCCGCTGATTTTTATTTATTATCTTGTTGAGCGCCCGATAATCAATGCACAAGGCTCCCGCTCTCGAAGAATGCACTACTTGGGCCCTAGCTTCTCGATGCCAATTCGGGTGTTTGTCGCTAGGTATTTGACCAAATAAGATCGTCCGGTATCTCCTAAGAATAATAAAATTCAAACATTATAAAATTTCTTAGTAATATCAGTTATATCAGTAATACATGTTTTCTTAGTAATACTAGTTATATCAGTAGTACAAGATTGTTAATTAAGAAGATGAGGTGGTTGAGTGTGGGTCCCACTGCTTGTGTGTTTTATTTAATTGTATTTTTTAATTAAAAGAGAAGTGAATGAAATGTGAACGTGGGTATGTGTAAAGAAGGGAGGGGTAGTTTGTGGGATTAGCTTGAATAATATGATATGGGTTCCACATGAGAGTATTTTAGAAATGGATAGAGCAAAATAGAAATGATTTTAAAGTGGATGAGTATTTGAGAAATTGATCCACTATTGGAGTATCTTTTGAGTTTTAATTGAGGAGTTTGTCACGGACCGCTCACGTGATCGCTTTCCAAGCTCAAACCCTCTGATTGAGGCCGAATCTTTAAAATCTTTTGAACTTTTTATTCTTTCTTCTTTCCTCGAACACAAAAGCTTCTTCACAAATCAAAACTAAAATATAGGTTTTGCAGCTTTTGCTTATTTAGCTTCAAATTAATCAACACTCTTTGTGACTTTTTATACTATTTTAAACCAGATATCATAAATTGAATACCACAATTATTAATATAAGAATCTTAAGTTATCATGTAAGTTTTGTATGCTGTAACAAGTAACAACAACCAAATATGTATATTTAATGAGATTCAATCTCCCCGGAGAGCCGAGACCAAAACAATTAAATTAGTTTTCTTTGTTTTGGTGTGGTATTTCAACTCTTAATTTGAAATTTCTTTTCGGCTATTATTGAACATTAAATTGAGATTTCTTAGGTTTTATTATCGACCAAACAAATCACTAACAACTAACAAGTCTTACAACTACCATCACAGCTAACTTTTGTTTTCTATTTCTTGTAAACAAAGCTGAATTTTACAAAGCAATATTTATGATATTATGAACGATATGTAAAATGTAACTTGCACGATCACATCGATAGAAAACAAGTCTCATTGCCTCGTAACCTGAAATAGGTCTCATTATCTCTCCCGCACCTTCAAACGACATATAATATAATTAGTTTTCGGGCTTGTATTTTTTTTTTTCTTTCTTCTTCTAAATTTGAAGTTTTGGTATTTTTATTTATTTATTTATTTCTCTTGCAGGTTATAGCATATGATTGTAATGAACCGACATATGCTTACTGTTTTTTTTTTGTTAAAGACATTTGATTATTTTGAAGTAATTAATTACAATTCAACTGTTACAATTTCGTACGTTATAAATGGAAAAGCTAGCTATGAGCGAGCTCCTTTATAATTTATTCACATTGATGAACCGGAAGATTCTACAGTAAGATATAAACTTCAAGTTGAATTTACAGAACATGCATATTAAATTATAAATAAACTAGGAGTGGGTACCCATACTTCTATGTGGGTAGTAGTAATGCATTAATAACTAAGAAAATGGTTGTTTCATAGTATAAAATTATGACTTCGTTTGTAATGTGCAAAATGGGCGAAATAACAAAAAAAAATTATATGATTTTGCAGGGTTACCAATCATACAATATTGGAAGACCATAACAATTTTAGCTGAGGAAAATCATTATATATTCTATTAAAATATGTTTTTTCATCAAATTTATTCTCCTCTTTTTAATTAAAATTAGAATATATCTCGTGTTATAGCACGGACAAACTGCAATTGTAGAAAAATATCCAAAATTTATAAAATCAGAATATTAGAAAATTGTAATTCTTCCAAAATTTTACGAAAATTCTAATATCGAATATTTGTAATATCCGCGTAAACATTTTGTAATCAGAAATATAAAATCAATTTTTCATACTCGATGATATTAAAAAAATTCTGTTAGAAAAATTATATATAAAATCAGAATATTTTCTTTGAGTTAACCGAATAAAAAAGTAAAATTTTGGAAGATTGCGACATTCTAAGATATTAATTAAGATTTTTTTAGAAAATATTAACCCAGGATATTCTAAGATTGATTTCGTAAAATATATTTTTCTGTTGAAAGATAGTATATCTATTAGCGATATTGGATATTGTGATATATTGTTCCCAGCAGAAAATCTCTGGATATTTTTTTTTGAATTTTAATTATATCTTGTTCTATTTTAATTACCAAATTTTATACGTTAAATAGAATTAAAAATTAAATTACAATGTTACATTGTTATGTTAAATTGTACACCATGTTAAATTAAATCAGATATGAACTAACATTTTTAAATATACTAAAAATCTATTAATAGATTCAATATTATAAAGAGAAACTAACATTAATATTAACATTCCAAAAAAAAATTGTTATCTACATCAAATTTTTTATTTTTAAAAAATTTAATCAACTCTTAATTTAATTTAATTCATGTGTTTAACTAAATCAACAAAAATTTCACAAAATCTATTTTAACTAATTTTAAAAAATTTTAAAGTAAATAAATTAATTAAAAACGAAAAATTGTAATCTATAAAGAAGTAAAATTTTTTTTGACAATCTACATGAATTCTTATTTAAAAATTTCCAAAAAAAAATGGCAATTTACATAAAATCTCTTATTTTTAGAAAATTAAATCAACATTTAATTTAATTTAATTAGTGTGTTTAATTAAATCAAAAAAATATTCGTAAAAACTATTTGTAACTACTTTTCAAAAAAAAAAAATTTTAAAAAATTATTAAAGCGAAAATTATAATTAATTAATTAAAGCCAAAATTATAATTAATTAATTAATTAATTAAATGATCACATAATAACTAATGACTAATAAACCTTTAATGAGAGATTAAAATTTGTTCTTTGAAATAATGATAATGTGATGTAAATATTAACATTTTTTTTATGTTTATTTATAAATGTACTCTCTAAATAATATATAAGGGATTGTTTTAGAGATTCAACTATTAAAAACTACAAGGATTTTGTTTTCTGTTGTTTCGTTATTCCGGACTGTTGCTTTTGAAAATCTAGACAAGTTGAGAAGTGATCAATAACAATTGTTTATGCAGAATTTTGGTCTTCGATATCGTTGAGAAGTGATCGTTGAGTGTTAATAAACTTGAACCAGAAAAAGAAGGATTATGGTATTGAGAACACCAATATGATGTCTTTCGACCCTCGACCTCGAGTACAAAAGGATGATTACCGAAAGAGTTAAAATATGTGATATGTATAATAGTCATAACTCATAAGTGAGTAAAGAAACTTTCTTACAATAATTTCCCCTTAGATGAGACCAAATTCGATTTGCCAAAAAAAAAAAAAAAAAAAAGATGAGATCAAATTCGATTGGATCTTTTATTAACTGTAGAATGCTTATTAATTTATAATGTTTATCTTTAATATTGGTTAACTTAACATTTTCACAGTGTTCTTGTTCAACAACGAAAACATATTTTAATGAAATTATTGTTTTAGATTTTATGAAATTATTTAAAACGTCACGTCAGCATATCTCGTATAACCTATGGTATTAGATGGCACATCGTGTACAGAGTTCACAACTTCGTCAAATATAATTAGTTTAAAATTCAATTTGACACAAAATCCAAATTAAGACTACAAAATTAAATCGTAATTATCAACTTTAAATATGTCAACAAAACTCCCAAATCCGATCCACAAAAACCACTCTACTTCAATATAGAGCTCGATCGTATCCGTTCAGATACAAAATCTACGGCTATGATGACATTACAAAATCTTAAACAACATGCACCGTCACACATGCGATCCTTCCTCAATATCCCTCTCGCACGATCTTTATTTTTCCCTCTTCTACAAAAAAAAAGAAAAAGAAAAGACAAATTCTTTTATTTTTTTTTGTTTTATGTTTTGAGAAATCTCTCAAGCATTTATTGAATTTTATTTTCCAACTTAAATTTTGAAACTGTGCAAATTTTACAGAGAAAAAAAGAGAGAATTTTGAAACTATCAAACATTTTTGAATTCTATCCTTTTAGCTCAGCTGAAATTTTCTTTTTCTTTGCTTCAGATTTTTGTTTATTCTTCTTCGCATATTTTTAGCAATGAGTTTGTTGTTTGTCTCTGTGATCGTTGAGAGAGACTCTGTTTAGTTTTCCGAGAAAAGTCTGCGTTATTTTCCAGGAAAATTTCACCTCGCGTTGGGAAAATTTTCGCTCTATACTGACGAAAATGCCAAGCATTAGAGCTCCAGCTGCGAAGAAGACCACTACACTCACGGTTAGCTCTCTCGTTAATCCTCGTAGAAAATTTCCTGTTTAATCCGTCTAAATTTTCTTAACCGGTTGAATTCTCTGTGTTTTCCGGTAGGTCGCTGTGAAATGTAGACCGTTAATGGAGAAAGAACGTGGTAGAGACATTGTTCGAGTGAATAATTCTAAGGTCTGTTCATAATTTTTTCACAGTTTCTGATTCTAGCTCTTTCGATTTGAAAATTTCGACCTAATTTTTGTTTTCGATTTCAGGAAGTGATTGTGTTGGACCCGGACTTATCGAAGGATTATCTTGACCCGATTCAGAATCGGACTAAAGAGAAGAAATGTTGTTTGATCATGCATTTGGCCCTGAGAGCACAAACAAGGTTTGTTTCTCTGCAAATTTGTAATTCCTAGGATCTTTGGTATTTTAAGTTTATTCAGTTGAGGTAGTTCTGGAAACGGTTGGGTTCGTTGTGTGTATGTGTACTCAGTAAGTGAATGAAATTGTGGGATATTTTGACCTTGTGGTTTAAGGTTTGTGTTTTTTGATGTACAGCTATGAATCTAAACATGTATTGGTTTTCAGAATGTCTATAGGAGTATGTCTTCTGTGATCTCGTGTGTTGTCCACGGACTCAATGCTACAGTGTTTGCCTATGGTTCCACTGGAAGATATGCAGTTATGTAAATGATTTCCAATATTATTTAGCATATTCAAGTTACAAATGCTACAAGAACATTCATGTTATGCGTTACCATAATTTTTTTTGTTATCTGACTCAATGATGCAATTTTGTTTAGTGGCAAAACCTGATCCTGGATTGATGGTTCTCAGCCTGAATACCATATTTGATATGATCAAGAATGACAAGAGTTCAGATGAGTTTGAAGTGATTTGCTCATATCTTGAAGTCTACAATGAAGTAAGGCTTAGTCTGATAAACTTGGTTATTGTTGTTTGTTGTATGGTGTTCTTTCCATTATGCGTATTACTCTTTCTCTCATAATAATTTATCTCGACTGCAACTCAGGTCATATACGATCTGCTTGAAAAATCATCCGTTCATTTGGAGCTCAGAGAGGATCCAGAGCAGGGGATAGTAGTAGCTGGCCTACGATCAATCAAGGTCCATATACTTTTCTTTCCTTCTAAATGCGATAAGACCATTCCTTAATGAACTGTTAAACCTGATTTGCAGAGATCACTTTAAACCTGATCCTAATCATGTTATGTTGCAGAATATATAGTGTAGTATGGTTTAGATTAAGAGTTTTTTATGCTTTCCAGTTTGTATCAGTAAGTATTTCTATTAGAATTCTCTGTTGATGAAGAGGAAACCAGACTTTTATCCCTGTTTCATTTGCTCCATTGAAACTTTTTCGTCATTCGCATCTTGGGTCCTTAGTCAAAATGTTTATTTTGTAGGTCTATTCTGCTGATCGCATTCTTGAACTGCTGAACCTAGGGAACAGTAGAAGAAAAACTGAGAGCACGAAGATGAATGGAACGTCATCAAGGTGAGCGATGCTACCTCCCGAATAAGCTGTTAATGTTGGAAGCTTGTCACTTCTAAATCTCTAGATCTCACAGCAAACTGGTTTTTTCCTTGAGTAATTTTCTGCATTGTAGTGGAAACATTCTTGATTTTTTCTTGAAAATTAACTCGTGGTGGCCCATTACCTATATGAACTTCCCTGCCAATTACCAGATCCCACGCAGTTCTGGAGATTGCAATAAAAAGAAGGCAAAAGAATCAAAATCAAGTCATGAGAGGGGAACTCGCCTTTGTAGATCTTGCTGGCAGTGAAAGGGCTGCTGAGATGAACAGTGGAGGTCAAAAACTGAGGGATGGAGCTAATATTAATCGCTCACTCCTTGCACTAGCAAATTGCATAAACGCTTTGGGGAAGCAACACAAAAAGGGCCTTGCTTATGTCCCATACAGAAACAGGTATGAGTGGATATGTGATCTTGCTATCTTAGATTAGTAATCTTTTCTGGTTAACCAAAACATGTTTAATTTCAGCAAACTTACGCGGATTCTTAAAGATGGTCTGAGTGGGAACTCCCAGACAGTGATGGTTGCAACTATATCACCTGCTGATAGTCAGTATCATCATACTGTGAACACATTGAAATATGCTGACCGAGCAAAGGAGATTAAAACACATTCAGGTGACAATAAATTTTATTTGAATAATTCTAGTCGACAAGATGATTGGTTCAGAAGTACTTACCATTCACTTTTCATGCATTTTAGAAAAATATTGGTACCATCGACACTCATATGTCAGACTACCAACGAATGATCGATAATCTTCAAGTAAGTAAATACTTCTATCTACTTATGTTACAAAATGAATATAGTAGTAGTGTATAACTCAGAGCTTTGGTTTCATAGAGTGAGGTTTCTCAGCTGAAGAAACAACTAGTAGAAAAAGAGTCGCAGCTAAGCATCAAACCTTTTGAAAGAGGTGTTGAACGTGAACTTTCGTGGTTGGATGGTTTAAGCCACCAGATTAGTGAAAATGTTCAAGACCGTATAAACTTACAGAAGGCTTTATTTGAGCTGGAGGAAACTAACCTGAGAAAATCGCACTGAACTTCAGCATCTTGATGATGCAATTGCGAAACAGGTTAGGTGATAAAGCTTCTCCTAATTCAGAGGTTAATAAATTGCATTACCGTAACCTCTTCTCTACTTTATAGGCGACAGAGAAAGATGTAGTCGAAGCTCTAAGTAGCAGACGACAAGTAATACTTGATAATATCCGCGACAATGATGAAGCCGGTGTTAACTACCAGAGAGTAAACCTTTTTCTTTATCATATATCAACTCCGCACTTAATCATTGTCATTGCAAATCATCCTTATATCTTTATTTTTGCAGGAAATTGAAGAAAATGAAAGAAATCGCTGCAAACTACAAGATATGCTCAATGAAGCAATAAATAACAATGGAAACAAAACTTATCTGCCTATTCTCAATCAGTATAAGCTCCTGGTGAGTGAAGTAAACAAAACAAATTCTCATTTTCTTGACCTTGAGGTTCTTACACAACTGATTCACATTATTGATGTTTCTTTCTATAAATGTAGGGGATGGGTAATACCGAACTACAGTTCGAAATGGCAATGAGAGACCAAATCATTTACAACCAAAGGGAAGCCCAGAGAAACCTATGGAATTTGCTCATGGGTTTAAGAGTTGAAGAGAAATAAGTGTTTGACCTCGCTGCAAAACAAGGAATCACAATCGAAGACTGGAGTAGTATGGCGTCGTTTCCAGGACTTCCTTATCGAAAACAGACACCGAGTCTCATACCTGCAAACATCCCTTTCATGGGCCACACATGTTCTAAATCCTCCTGCACTTTTCAGAGTTATCAAGACCCTTCTTCGAAAGGACAACAATGGGCTCCAACTCCTACTTTATGCAGAGAGGAACACCAGAACTCTTATTACTTCATGGGACAGGAGCCACCTGCATTTGTTAATCTTCAGAAAAGCCACGATGGTTGGGTTGGTGGCAGCAGACCAGCTTCACGGATCGACACAGGAGGCAATCATCGTCGAGTCTCTTATCCACAAACTGTGAACAATTCTTCTCCTCGGATGGTCTCTTCATATATAGGTCCCAATTTTTACCAGGCTCCTCAAAGGGTACGTATCATAACACTCCATTTCTTCATCATCTTTTTCAAGTTATATCGAACACAAATGCGATGAGGTTAATGTTCTGATTGCAAATATTTTTATTAACCAGGAAATATTGGCCAATACAACAAGTTCTTATGGTAGCCCGCGAGCTGTACTCATCAACCGGGCCACCACCCCGACTGTGCAACCTTTTTATGGAAGTCCCCGTGCCGCCACTATGAGAAACGGTTCATACAACAGTCCATGCACCTCCACTGCAGTTTTATCTAATGGTGCAAGAAACCAACAACGAGTGTATGGAACGAGCCCGCTCTCAGGAACCAAAGGCGTCAAGAACTCGTCGTACGGACAGAACGGCCACACAAAGTTGTACAGAGGAGGATGAGGCACTAAAGGTCACAATAAAGGAAACAAAATTCAACGCCAACACCAATGACATAAAACCAACACTTGGGTTGCATTTTTTTAGTTAGTTCCGAGTTCCAGTTTTTTAAACGCCTCACACTCAGTCTCACTCTCACTGTCTCACATGACTCGTATTGTTTTGTTGTTTTGTACAGTAATTTCCACGGTATTGATTTCTTTCTGATACGATTGATGTGTAATGTGTTTATATATATGGGAAAAAGATTATAAAGAAAAGAAAAACCTGTTTGACAAAAACAAAACTATTTTTTCCGTTTTAACCAATACATTTTCAGCTTTATGTTCACCGAACCATTTTTGTTTCGACAACGATAACTTCATAGCAGATAGCCAGATAGGAGTTAATTAAACCAACACGACGTCGCTTGATTAAACTCTAAAATCTTCAAATTGAGTCAAAAGCTGAAATACCTATAAGTCGATATCTTTGAACCTCCTCTTCTCTCCGCCTTCTGCACCGTCGGAATCGACTTTCTCCGGCGTCGATTTGGCTTCCTCAGAGCTTCACGTCTCTCGTTTTTCCTTGAGAAATCGAACTCTGGTTTAAATTTTATCTCTCCCTTTTGTCTTTAGTCGATTGGTTCTCAAAAGTCTGCTGTTTTGTTGTTATTAGTTCAATAACGTTTTAGTTCCGATTAGTCAGTCTAAGTATATCATTGTCGTATTAGCGAATGTTGTCTCTGGTTTTTTCCTGTGGTTTTAGCTTGACACGATGTTACATGTGTTCTTTTAGAATGAAAGACAAAGAAATGGAAACAAGAAGCGAACTGAAGAAGAAAATTTTCAAAATTTTCAAAGAATTTATGACGGGGTAAACTGTTTTGCTTTGATTCTCTCTTATATATGTGCTTTCAACTTCAAGTACGCTTTTTTTAGTTCATCTGAATCTTGAATCTTGGTTATTGTGATGATAATAGAATCACAAAGCTTGAGGAACTAGGGAATGCTGCAAACAACTCTCTTCTACGGTTTCAGCAAGAACTAAGAACGTTTTCTTTTGTATAATCTTCACTGTGGATTTCCAAATTTGCATTCTTTCTATTACATTTTTTCTTATGAAATTACTCTTTCAGGTTTTCTTCAACGCCCTCCAATGGTTACTTCGTCCAAGTTGATGGAGAACATTATCAAGAACAATGAAACAAGACGGCTTAAATCATATATAGAAGCAAGATGTATTAACATCCATGATGCTGCCCAAAGCACAAGAGCTTGTAAGTTACTGGTCAACTCTTTTGATTTAAGTCTTAAAGTTATGTAAAGTTTCATGTTTTAGGAACATTCTTCAGTATTTTTCATCTATTCTTACACATTTTTTCTTCTTGTTCTTCTTATTTACGACTTGATCTTCTGTCTCTTATCTGAAAACAAAAATACCGGAATAAGAAGTGCATGCATCCCTATCAGGACTTTCTGATCACCTAAACAAAGGTAAGGTATTACTATTTATCGCCATATTACTCTGACTCTATTACTTGTTTTGCAATTAGTTACTGTTTCATGTCATCACTCACTCCCACATACTTATATTTTCCGTTTCTATAAGATATTATGCCCTTCTAATATTTAAGATGTGGAAGTTGCAGCTCAAAGCTTGTTAGTTGAGCTGAACCGTCTCACCGAAGAAGCAGCCCTTGCAATTGAGACTGCCACAAAGTTTTACACACAGCTAGATAAAGACTCAAGTGATGAATTGCAACAAGTAACATGTGATGAGGTAAGATGTCAACTGAATTTGTTTCTTGAGTAACTAAGTTGTACCTTTGAAAACGATTTCAGAGAAGAGTAATGTTGTTTGGACGTGTTTGTTTTAGGAGAACGAGACTGTACAATTCCCTCCAGGACCTGAAGTTACAGAGTACGCTACATTTATTGCAGTAATTTATAGTATGGTGAAGCAGAACTATGCCATGCAGGTGTGCAGTTTAAACCCTTCTTTTCCTGTTTGATCTTTTTAAACCTCAAACTTACTGAAGAGAAATGTACCCTGATTTTGCAGGAAAAGATTGTGAGATCACTTAGTTTGAAGTCATCATCTGGTGAGCTAGAGACTTACAGTCTGATGTGGTCATTGCGTCCGTTTGTAGAAGATGAGATTGTGAACAAAGCATGGAAATGGATTTACTAAAAAACTTTTTTCATCCAATTTGGTTTGATAAGTGTATTTTCATTAGTTAATCATTCATTGAGAAGATATTCAGTCGTTTATCTCGTAAGGGTGTTTGATCTCGGTTTAGAGAATCGGTTTGATTTGTACGTTGTTTTTCCGAATGTTGGCGGTTCGATTCGAATTCCATTGAATTTTGAATTAGAAAAAAAGTAACAAACAATATGAATGAAGAACTATTTTTATGCAACACTACTGTACTTTTAATATATTTTTATATAATAACTACTAACTAGGTTTCAAATATATTTTATATAACCAGGGCCCAAAATTGACAATTTGAAAGTTTATTTATGTGAAGTTAATTAGTTAGAGGTTTTGAATGGGAACGAAAAAAGTTGTTCGTTGTTCAAATCGTGAAATTGGTCCCTCTTTTTTGTTCGTTGTTCTCGCTTTCGCCTTTGCTTATTCCGGGAGGTGTTATGTGGTTTAGGGAACGTTGTCTTTTAGGATGTTGGCAGCTGAGTACGGCGCTGATATTACCTACGGTGAAGAGATTATTGATCATAAGCTTGTTAAGTGCGAACGCCGAATTAATGGTAAACTCTTTGGTGTCTTCTTCGTAGTGTAAACGTGAAATTTTTGAATTGATTCATTTGGCTCTCAGATTCTGCTAAGCTTGTGGTATGTTATGGTCGCTGCATTGTACTTCAATAAGCTTAGTTTTATACTGTGGGGGTTGTGTATATCACGTTATCTATTTCACTTTCTCTTATTGTTGAAGAGAGAGATTCAAACTACTGTGTTTATTCGTTTAGAACTAAGCAAGGATGAAAAGAACTATCTAGGTTTTGATATGTTGCCATAAAAGGGTCTCACTTGTAGCTAATTGAATTCTCCTTTGAAGTGGTAAACTCTGCGTATCTCTCGAGATAGTTGTCCGCTCGAGATAGTGGTCCTGTCTATCAGTCAATATGGACTGTTTGTATGATAATGGCTTCAACTCTATATTTAAACCTGGCTTCTTTAGTGCATCTCTTTTGCAGACATTAATAGAATTTGCTAGGGAGAGACTCAAACAAGATATTTTCTTTGGTGTTCCCCTGTTTATCTTCATGATACATATAAGCTGCTATTGTGGTTCTTCCTGATTCTCGAATTCTTATTGTAGTTCTCCCTCTACAGTTGCTTCCGGGACAACTGAGTTTGTGGAGAAAGGAACAGACAATGTCGTCTTTAGCACATGTGATGAAGAAAGAAATAGGGTTGTTTTTCAGATGGGAATTTCTGATGCTGTTAGGGCTCTAAAGGCTGCTGAGATTGTGTAAGGTTAGTCATATTCGTCACATTGGTTGCAAAGAGTCAACGTTCCGTCTGTTATACCAATTTCGAAATTGATTGTTTTTGTTTCATCATTTAGGTGCAACGACGTTGCAACTGTTGATATTAATATGGGTTGCCCCAAGGCGTTCTCTATTCAAGGAGGAATGGGTGCTGCTTTATTAAGTAAACCCGAGTTAATTCATGATGTATGGCTCTGTGAATTCTTTTGCATATTTGTACGTTTGTTTCTTATGGATCGATTTTAATTTTTACTCATGTGGTATCTTCTCCATCCCAGATTTTGGCAACACTTAAGAGGAACTTAGACGTACCAGTTACTTGCAAGATTCGTTTATTAAAATCACCAACAGATACTGTTGAATTGGCTAGGAGAATCGGAAGCTTGGTGTACCAGCTCTTGATGTACATGGGAGGTAATATACACCACTGTTAGTTGGTTTCTCATTCCTTTAGGCTTTTTTAATTAAAGTTGGTCATTGATTTCTCCTTCCTTAAATACAGGAAAATCGCAGACAGGCCAAGAGATCCTGCCAAATGGGATGAGATTGCAGATGTGGTGGCAGCATTATCTATTCCCGTCATTGCCAATGGCGATGTTTTAGAATACGATGATTTTTCTCGCATCAAAACTGCAACAGGTACACATGATAGACTTATGAAATTCAGATTCATGAGATTAGCATATATCTCCAAACAATTATCTGCCATGTGCTAATGATTATACTTAATTCACCTCTGAAAATATATAACCCTTCAATGTTGTTTTTTTCCGGTTCCCGTAGGCGCTGCATCAGTGATGGTTTGAAGAGGAGCTATGTGGAATGCTTCAATTTTCTCCCCAAAAGGAATATCACCCTGGGAAGATGTGAAAAAGAAATACCTTAGAAAGGTAAAAAAAGATAACCCTTTAAGAGTACAAGAAAAATTTCCCTGGATAAAATATGATTTGTAGATTTCGGGGGATTGTGTTGCAGAGCATCTTGTGGAATAATGATGTTAAGAGCACGAAATACACGATAAAAGAGATGATAGCGCATCATTCTTGTCTTGAACTACCCGAAGGGAAGTCTATCAACAAAGCAGACACTTTGGAAGATCTAGCGTAAGTCAAATTCTTACTGAAACTTGCTTTATACTAAAAACACAAACTCTATATGGGTTATATTACCAATATGATCTAACCATCTGAAACTGTAACTCACCGGGTTCCTGAGGATTATAGTGGCTCGAGTCTCAACCAATTTAGCTCAGTTTCAAGTCTAATGTTGTTGTGTTGGGTGTGGATATTTCAGGCGGCTTTACGAGTTGGAAGATTACTATTGGACAGTGAAGAACATTGGTCCACTAACACATGACTTGCATCATGTTTTGTGATACTAAAAGAAAATGTCAAACACTGCATTTTATTTTATATCTTCTTGACCTCTTCACTACTTCACTACGCTTACCAATCTACCATATTTACTCACCATATACACTTTTTAATTGCTTTCCAATTCCACATATCTGACCCGAACACGGTTTAATTAAACTAAATTTAGTTTGGTCGTAAACGTGATTTTGCAGAACGCAAACCCGAATTAGTGTCTTCTTCATGTGTCTTCATCTTCATCCTCATGTGTCTTCATCTTCATCCTCGAATCTCGATCGCCACATTACCGAATCATTATGTGCTTTTGAGCATGAGATTTGGATTAACGCGAAATCTCCCTCTGAAACGATCTTTCGCTTACTCTTCCGGATCGAAATCGCCGGTCACCATGGCGACGACCGAGAGCGAGATTCTTGTCGAAATTACGACGGAGGAGACAGGTAAGAAGAAGCAGGACAACACAGAGGATAAGAAGGAGGAGGTTTCTCTTCCTCCGCCGCCGCCGGAGAAACCAGAGCCTGGTGATTGTTGCGGTAGCGCCTGCGTCCAATGCGTTTGGGATGTCTATTACGAAGACCTCGAAGAATACAACAAGATGCTTTCTCTCAGAAACCAAAATCTAATCTTTGTGGAACTAAAAACTAAAATTTTATTGAGTGAAATTTTCTTTTTCTGATTTTTTTTCTCGCATTGTTGTTACTGTAAAAAAAAGTTAAACAATGATTTGTCTTTGTGGATCTATTGCTGTGCTTTGTTGAACAACATTTTGGAACTCTGTATGAACTTGAGCTGATTAATTATATCGACCATATAATTAAATGATTTCTATCAAATTTGCCCTGAGAAACTTGAGCTGATTAATTTAACGAGTCAATCAAATATTTCTAATCTTTCTACTTTTTCCTGTATCTGTATTCTGAGTTCTGCTTCTCTCAGAAAGTAGCTGTATATAACAAATTGTTGATAAATTGCTCATTTCTTCGTTCCTGGAGCAAGAAGAAGAACGATTTGGGTTAAAAGAAGAAGGATTGAGGAGAGAAGAAGAAGAAGAATGAAGATGTCGGGTTAAAAAACAAGATGAACTCGGGTTAAGAGAAGATGGAGTTGGGTTAAAAAATGTTCAATCGGGTAAAAAAACTAGTGAAAAAACGAAAACCCGGTTCAAGAGCATAAGAACCGCGTTCCAAATTCTAAATTTCGCGGTAGGTGGAATTGGAAAGCAATTAAAAAGTGTATGAGGTGTGGTGAGTAAATATGGTAGATGGGTAAGCCTAGTGAAGAGGTCAAGAGATGGGAGTATCTGATTGTTCGGACATATGTTGGAGGAAGAATACAAAGTCAGCCCTATAGAAATAACATTACAATTGTTGTATTATTTCTTTAGTTTTGTTGTCGCTTACAAATTTTTTATCTTACTCGAAATCCAACTTAGTAAAACAATTATCATCCAAAGTCCAACCAAACATATTAACTGTATTCCACTAAATTTGCAAAGGTGGTCAGGACTTTGTTAATCAGATGCTCTCCATAGACAACTCTTTTGGCAACTTGAGATGTTTCTTTTCTTGGATACTTCTTTTTGAAGATATCCAGTGGCTCCACCTCCGCGTCGAAGTTAGTCTGTTCATTCAAGATATAATAAAGATAAACATGAATCCAAATCCAAAAGAGGAGAATACAAAGAGTGTTACAAGTTTTTAGTACCTCGTAAAAGAATGCAACACTAACACGGTATTTATGAGAGTTATTGATTACTTTATGAAGTGTGGATTCGTAAACTCCGTTTGAGAGTATCTGCATATACATTTCCCAAATGTTTTCAAGTATTGTCCAAACAAAAGAAAGAGAGATTAGAGAAAAGATGAAACAAACCGTTAACATGTCACCGATGTTGCAAATAAACGACCCAGGGATCGGAATAGCTGGTATCCAATCACCGTCCACATTTTTCACCTTTTACAAGTTGCAAAAAAATACACTCTTACCATTTTTTCAGACACAAAATGATCCTCTTACTATTATTTGGAGAGTACAAATAAGAAAATAACTTTAATATATGTTAATATTTACTTTCTTATGCCATTAGTATTAAGACTATTTGCTAATTTCTTATTAAGATTATAATTGTAAATTTAATTAGCACCTTAAATTTAATTGCTTTTCTTTTAATACCGATTTTGGAAAGAAGAACAAAATTTGGCTATCAGCAAATAAGCCCAATAATATATACCTGAAGAGCAGTTTTATCATCATCTTGATTTATAAGCGACAACAAACCTGTAAAAATAACCCTTTTGAGACCAAAAAAAAAAAAACTATGACGAGAGTGAACTTGATTCGTGTTCAGGCTTACTTACCATAATCAGTATGAGCTCTACTGTAAGTGAAAAAGAGAAGAGGAGTTACTATAAGTGATCAAGCTGATAAAGTGAAATGAAAAGTGGTCGTAGTAAAACATTACCATCCAATAACATTTTCGTGGTTTACACCTGGATAACCAATTATACGCATTACAAAAAAGGGTCTCTAAGCATCTTTCCCTCAAACTCATAAGGTGATCCACCAAGAGCTAAGGAGATTCCCCTTAAGATATTTCTAGAAAGATCTTAAAAACCATGAAATGAAATTAGAAACTTATAACTTTTACTGAGAAACAAAAAGGGGTAAAACACACCTGTGCATAGCTTAATATACTCCTCCATCAAATCTTTGTACTCTTGAGGATTCCCTGGCCTTCAAAAAAGAGGTCACAAAAATACGCAAAGAGAGATATAGTCGGAAGAAGATGAAAACTCATTACCAAATTAAAATACTATGGTTTGACTTGTAATTTTTTTAAAATTTTTTTTTCATGTTTTTAAAACGTAATTCTGCAATTTATTTAGTTTCACATTTTTATTAAGTGATTTACTATAAGCTAGCAAAAATATAATGAATTCTGCAATTTGTTTAGTTTTCATATTTTTATTAAGTGGTCTACTATAAGCTAGGCAAAAATATAATTACAAAAATTTAAATGTCACTAATCTATTAAAATCAAGGTTTTAAACGTTTTATAATTATTCTGTGGGAATTCTTTTGAAGTAAAATATGCCACTATTCGATCATTTTACTAGTCATATTCATATATAGTATTCTCCCCGTTCCACAATATTTGATTTTACAATTTTTTCACACAAATTAAAAAATATTTAATGGCTCTTATTTTTAGCTACTTTTTTACTCAAATTACTAAATAATTGATGTTTTCCAATAATTATAACAATAACTCGATTTTACTATTGGTCTTTTAGGTTTAATAACCTTATTTTTAGTTATTTTTTAATTAAATGATGCAAAAAATCAAAATATTATGGAATAACAAAAAAAAGTTAAAAAATCAAATATTGTGGAACGGAGAGAGTATGTATCAACAATTAATTTAAAAAAAAAAATATTTTGTGTTCAGTTAAAACTGGTGAAATTTCATTTGGCCCTTTCGTTTTAATATTTCTTTCAACACAAACGTAGATGCAAAAACACAGAAGAAAAATCAATCAAACGCTTACCACTGGTTTGGCCCTTCCAAGACCTTTCCGATGTCCCCATACTTCCCTTGCTTGAACTCTCTGTAACACTGTCTTCGTCGCGGTCCATAAGAGAATACAACCATATCAGTTAGTTAGAATCACTACTTTGAACACATCACTCAAACCAATGGCTACTTAGACAAACTTACGTCAATGGCTTCGTGCATATCTTCTTTCCCACTCGTAAAGTTTACTCAAATTCTCTGATATCCTCTGTGTCACACAACACCCATGAGTGATTCGATTATCGGAAAGACTTTTTGTTTTCTAACGTGTTCAATTCGTGTTTGGAAGGTTTTTTCTGTTTTACCTGAATTGAACATCAGTTTTTATATGAAAAGGTGAGCATTCGGTTTGATTCGAATTCTATTGAATTTTGAAATAAAAAATAACAAACAAAGTAACTATCTTTTATGCAACACTATACTACTTTAATATAATAGATCTTCTTTTTATATATTATCGCACCAGCCGGGATATATCTTAATAATTGCACTAGCCACGAATCTCTATTTTTCCGTTTTTTTTAAAAAATTAAAGTAAATAACTGCACCAGCTAAGAATATATTGTTAATAATAATATAATGTCTCGTTCGTTATGAACACTGAACAAAATAGCAACGGTCGGTGGTACCAGGTTACCAACATTGGTTCATATTTTGAGAGATATGGAACAAACCTGTATCCACCAGCAGGAGTAATCTTGATCTTAAGTTTCTCCTCGTCAGGAAGCTCGAAGAACTGATGCGTCATCTCTTTCACCTTATTTATAAGATCCTCCGATATTCCATGACCAATCTGATCCATACTCACTAACCAAAATCAGACTCTCTAATATAAAACCCTAAATAGGAAACTCAAATTTCGAAAGTTTGTTATACCACGTAGAAGAATCCGACGTCCTGACATGCCCTGTCCAGTTTTCGGACAACTTCCGTCAAGCATTTTATCTGCTATGCTAAGATTCAAGATCAAAATCATCTTTTCCTCTTTCAAAGTCAGAACGGAAACAAGCTATTATCAAATATATTTATGAATTAATGTACATAATTGAGAACGTATAAATATGAACCTTTGTAACTAACTCTCATTAAGTTTTGGTTAATAAAGTCTTCTTCTTCTTCTTTTCTCTCTCTCGAAGCTCATCTAGCTATCGAACACAAGCAAAAAAGAAAAAGCTTTTTTGTTGAGAAGTGCCAAAAGAGATCAGTAAAAAGATCGAATATAGCTTGAAGCCTTGAACCATATATAATAATAATCTCTTAGAATTAATGCCCATAAGTATAGTTTTACATTTTTCTATATTTTATTAAACAGAAATATGAGAAAGGAAGACCATATTATTACAGCAAGTGGTGATCGTATGTGTAAATATTACTTTTCTTTTGTTAATATTTACATATGGTATTAACAAGTTTCCTTTGTATGAGATAAAAACACATCGAATATTCGAATTTTTTAATTATAATTATATTTTTTATTATTATATAGCGGAAACCATCTCCGGTATAAAAATTAAAAAAGAACATTCTTGTAGTTTCTCTGTTATGACTTTCCAAGAAAGTTGGATATTCATCTTCCAAAAAGGTTATTATTTATCAATTATAAAATACAGTTAAATAAATCGAAAAACAAATCGTAATCTACTTGACAAAATGTTACATACAAACATATACGAGTGAAGCGAACCCTTTTGATGCCTTTTCAGGCAAGCAATCGCAACATATAAAAAAAAAAACCCTAGCTTTCCCCAGATGATAGCTTTATATACAAGTACATATGCACAAACACTGAGACATTTCTATTTCACTTCTCTTCAAAAAGCAATGAAATTCTTGTTGAGCTGATCATGAAACCTACCGGACCGCCGTACACTAGCCGCTCTTCGGGCAGTGAAACCAACCGTCGTGGGCCGAATCGATCTCTGCCTAACCATTTCCACAAACTCGGGATCATTAGAATGACCCTCGTACCGAATCCACTGAATCATTTGATGGTAACCTGGGAAGAATCTCAGCTGAACTGACTTGAAGACGAAGTAAGGGATCAAAGCGAAGAACATCACGAAGAGAGTGGTGAGCCAGTAAGATGGAGCTGGAGCTAAGGCTTCGATGAAGACTTTGTAAGCATCTGTGGAGAAGCTAGGAGCGATGGCTCCATAGATCATGAGGAAGATGTACCAGAAAGCAACTGAGCCCCATATTACGATGTGTTGGACCCAAGTGAAATAGCTTATGGCTAAAGCCATTTGGAGATTGACGACCCAGACTACGCAAGTGTACATTGTCCCGCCGAGGATTTCTCGGCCGGCAGTTTTGCCATTAGGGTTGTAGAGTTGGTGTTTTAGAGATTCCTTACAGAGGAAGAAAATGGCGAGCGCGGTGAAGACACCGTTGAACATCCATCCGATGATTCTCTTCCAACTGAAGAGAAGATTCTGAACTCCTTCTTGGTATAGCAACGGGAACTGCAAATGAAAAGAAAAACAAACTTTATTAGGCGATTCTGAGGAATTTTGGGTTTTGTATAGGGTTTATGGAGGGTAATGTTTGGATACCTTGTAACAGTAGCGAGCTGAGACGTCTTGATCGAAAACTCCGAGAGCAATGACAGGAAGCGAAGAGAAGAAGACGTTGAAAAGCGATAAAAACCAGTCATTATATGCGGGTTGAGCAGAGAAGGATGTGTAGGCTTCGTATAAGAACACGGTGACACCAAAAGTGATATTCTTGTAGAAGAAGTAACATATCTGCAAGAGCGGAAACAAAACCCAGTTAGAAAAAAGTGCAATGGATGTATAGAGTTTATTTGGAGAATGTTTCTGAGAGAGAAAATTTTGTACCATTGATGAGATTCTGCTGTAACACCAGTGACCATGGACGAGCAAGAGACGCTCTAAGTAACGGAATTGAGCAATGGCTATATCGCTAGACATAACCGCTTGCATTCCCTCAACACCGCTGATTCCAACACCAATATCCGCTTCTTGAAGCATTCCAACATCATTTGCTCCATCTCCAATCGCTAAAGTTGTCTTCCCGGTTCCAGATTTGACCAACCGCGTAACCTGAAAACAGAATCTTCTACTAATGAAACCCGAAACCGTAATATTAGAGCCTGTAAAAACCCATTGCTGCGGGAAAAGACATTACCAATGCCTTTTGTTTAGGTGATGATCTGCAGCAAATAACAGACGCACATCCTGTGGCTAAATCAAGAAACTTTTTCTTGAAATCATCTTCAAGAGCGTATGTTAGCGACTTCCCGTCAATGATCAACGCAAAGGCCTCATGAGAGCTCGCGCTGCTTGATGCTGTGAGTAGAGCTTTCGCTTCTTCCATTTGCTTCACCACACTTTCTCTCGATGCCTATAAACATCAATCGGTCCAAATATATATAAGTCTCATCGATAAAAGAGAGCGAATACATATAATTGTTTGAATTACAAATCAAAAAAGTTACCTGTTCAATCGCATCTTTCTCTCCAGCTTTCTCCAATGCTTTGATATGTGGTGTCTCAAGATTTATGATGATCTGCTTCATCTCTTGTCTTAGTAAACTACAAGCAAATCTGCAGAGATTCCGGGAAAAATGTAAGAAACTACAAAACAAACACACTAAGAACATGTATAGATTCAGACATGAGAACAAAAACAAAAGTTCCTTACCCGATATTGATTGCAGTCTCCATTTTATCTCCGGTTAGAACCCAAATCTTTATCCCTGCTTGAGCTAGCTTGTCGATACAATCCGGAACCTAAAACACAATCAAGTTAAACTGGTTATAGTCCTACTCAACCCAAATCCGAATCCAAAACATTATCAAAAATCTGTTAAGAAGTTTAGTCTTAAAAGAGCCATACCCCATTTTGAAGTTTGTCCTCAACAGCAGTAGCACCGAGGAGAATCAAATCGCGCTCCATCTGTTCAGTGATTTCATCGATTAAGCTCTCACAATCCGCTGTCACCGAGTTCTTAGCTTCATTGAAGTTCTTGCTGAATTCTATATACTCATTCTCATCAACCTCACGGTATGCAAGTATCAATGTCCTTAGCCCTGCATCTGCATATTCATTAACATGTGCTCGGGTTTTCTCTTCGAACTTTCGCCCGTTCTTTGCAAGTCTTTCAAACATTACACTGCACACAAAAATACAAGATTTCACTAATTCAATATATATCAACTAGAAGACCTCAAAATGTATAATTCTCCAGATTCTCAGTTAAACTTACTTGTCAGCTCCTTTGGACAGTAACAGAAGTTTCCCATCTTCATCGCGCACAATAACCGACATTCTCTTCCTCGCGCTGTTAAACTCAAGAACGTTTAATAACCGATATACCCTGTCAGAAAACAGAGAAATGTTAGTTTTTGACATCAAGAAATCGCAAAGAAGCCGCAATATAGAAAAAAGCTAACCTTTCAACTGTTTTCCCTGTTGCAAGATCCAATTCACGGAAAGAAATCCCGTTTTGCGTTCGGCTAAAGAACTCAAACCCTAACTCTCGAGCGGCAACAACAAACGCAGCTTCATCAGGAGACTCAGCCTCGTAAGAGACAGTCCCGGTGGCTTCATCGGTTTCAGGTATAGCCGTGTGACAAACAGCTAACAACCTGAAAAACTTCTGCAAAACCGCTGCATCTTGCTGCTTAACCCAATTCCCTTTCATAACCCTCTCATCCTCGAAATTAAACCCTTTGATCTTAGGACCAGATCGGTCCACTACAACATCCAAATCATCACCAACCAAAGTCGAACCGTTGCTTCTCATAGCCATAGATCTTTCAACCTCAGTTATACCGCGTCCATACGCAGTTCCCGCTATAGAACATTTGATAAACTCCATGGAGTTGCAGGTCAATGTTCCGGTTTTATCAGATAGAATCGTATCAACCATCCCGAGCTCTTCGTTGAGATTAGATGTCCTAGCGTGTGCGGGTTTATCATTCTCCTCGTAGTACATAAGAATGTCATTGTTGATGAAAACACTCTGAAGAACTTTAACGATTTCGATAGAGACATAAAGCGAAATCGGAATGAAGTAACTGTAGAGCATAACCGCGGTGAAAAAATGGAAAATCGCAGCCATTGGAGCTCTGTCTGGATCAAAGAATATATCTGCATCGTCTGGTTTTAAGTACCATCTCTCTGTTCTTCCTCCATTTCTCACTCTATCTTCTCTTGTCTCAATACCGAAAACAATCGAGCCGATAAACGACATCAAAAACACAACACCGAACATCAAGTAGATGATTTTGTCCATTTTTCTCTCGATTCTGCTTCTCTTCGATGGTGGATCAGTTGAATTTTGAATCACCTGTTTCAAAATTTCAAATTCAACACTTTTATCACAATTCCTAAGGTTTTTTTAACTGAAAAAAAAAAACAGATCTTTAAAGTTGATACCTTTGTGTCATGTCCAGTGAAGACAACAGCTCCGTAAACATACTCTGTGTTTCTAAGCTTCGAATCTCGAAGAAGAAGCTGTTGAATCGACAATGGTAATCTCTGTTCTTCCAAATGTAAAGTTCCAACAAACGTATAAAGACCTGCATTTGGATCTTCACATCTCACGACAGCTTTTAACTCTTTGAAATCTGAATCTTCATGTAAAGCCGATGAAGTCGCTTCTAAACCCTGTTTCACTTTCAGATTCGTTTCTCCATCAAGATTCATCGTTTCTACATAACAAATCGAATCTTCATAGCTCGACGATAAAAGCAAAAGATCCGCCGGAAAAAACTCGTCTTTTTCAACTCTTACTATATCTCCGACTTTAAGATTCCTCCATTCTTCTTGGCGGAATATTCCATTTCCGTCGTGAACCTTCACTTTCCGGTTATTCACTTCTATATCCTAAAAATGAAAAAAAAAAAAAAAAAAACCTTGATTAAAAATTCACTTCACTTTAGTTTTGACAAATTCGATTCAAGATTTGATTTTTTACAGACCTGTTTTTTTCGACCCCAATCTTCGATTGCTTCTTTAACCATACTTGCGGTGATGACGAAGCCGAGAGGTAACAGAGCACTAACGGCGCCGTAAGGAGAGAGAGGAGTCAACGATAAGATTCCGGTGACGAGAAAGTAGAAATTGGCGACACGACGGAACTGTTCGAAGAGTGATTTTGGTATGAAAGAAGCTGGAGTGTATTTTGTTGACCGGACATAGTTTCCGGCGTAGTTACGTCGCTCAGCCGCCGGAGAATTTGGTTCGTTACAGTAAACAACTCGTGAGAAACCAGGTCCTCCTATATGTGAATGGTCTTCTTGAAAACTTGATTTACGACCTTTGAATGCGTATATTTTGCTTAGATGTAATCTTCTTCTCCGACACTTCGTCATAGTTGTGTTTGAAAAAAATCTCTGTTAATATTTTGGAAAATGTCGAAAATTTGGGAAAAAAGAATGAAAGAATGAAGATTTTTTCTTTTGGTTTTTGGAACAATAGATTGAAGAAATTGAGAGAGAAATGTCGAATTTTTATGTTGATTTAGCAACTCGGAAACGAAGAGGAACGAGTGTTTTTTTATTTTTTATTTTGATGAAAAAACCCAACTTTGAACGACGACTTTCAACGGATTATTATTTTATTTGACGGAGTTTTATTGTTTATCTTTTTATATTTTCTTGGTATGGAAGAAATTGAGTAATTTTCTTTGGGAAATTTAAAATCCTAGGATGTAGAAGAGGGAGATTGTAAAATTTATCGTATTTTTTTATTTCAATTAAAGTAACTAACAAAAATTAGGTTTGTAACAATGTATAGTTGGCAAAATAGAAAAGTAATCAATAATAATTTTTAAAAAAAATTGAACAACAAGAAAATTTTGAATGGAATGTAAAAGTCATCAACACTTGAGAAGAACAAATCTAGAATCTTAAAACCTTTTCAAACTTATCTAACAGTTAACCTCTCACTGTCAATTTAGTTATTGTTATTTGTTCTAGAAGTAATAAATAATAGAGAAACTTCATGCAAAAAAAATAAAAAAATAATAGAGAAACGAATGTGAATGAGCCGTAGACGAAGTCGTTGATAGTTACTATTTATTTCTTTTGAAAACTTCTCGGAGAAGAGAAGAGTCAAGAGGGGAAATACTATAGTATATAGATTAGTGAATGAATGATGTTTTAATTGATTGATTCTAACGTAAGTATTAGTATTAGTATTATATTATAATCAATCAAACTAAAATAATTGATCTCCAGTGATCCCCGCCAGGCAAGAAGAAGGCTCTCTGGCTCGATTGTCTGATTAGTTATCTTCTGACACTCTTTAGCAACACATGTGATAATTAGTTTCCACCTCATAATTTATTTCCAGTTCGGTGTTGCGGATTAATTAATCTAAATGAATATTAAAGTTTGGCAACAGAATCTGTATTCTAGCTCCATTGCCGAACTTGTTGAACTCGACGACAAATAACAATTAGGTTATGTTGCATACTTGCATGTTTTAGTTAGTGGTAATTTATGAAACAAATTAAATATTATTTCCATTCATGATTTCCTTAACTTTTTCCATAATCTCACTTTAATTCTAACTCAAGTAACAGATGTACTTAATCATAGTTTTAAAGAGCTTAACCATAGTTAAAACGGTACAATTACATGATTTAGATACATGTGATCAGATCTGATACTATTTTAATTAATTACATATATTTTATCACGATATGTTCATGGGATTATTATAGTCACACATCTTCACAGCAAATAAGTCTCAACTACTCTCATTATCATGGCTGCGCGATTATTCAAACACCATCTCATGTGTGAGCAACGGAACATTTAACTAATAGTCATAATAGTCATTATCGCTTTGACAATAATGATGCATATGAGACAAGGGTTTTAATCCTTGTTTATAAATTTAAAGTTAGCTTTGCTAACATAAGATAAGATATTTAATTTAAGATGATGTAACAAAGAAAAACAAATTTTCACTTTCAACATCAGCCGTCAGCGGTCAAGTGGCTACTATAGACATCTTCTTAATTACTCCTCTTTTAACTCTAACGGGCTAGTGGTTATATTGGGCTTTAGCTCTATTTTTAGGCCCAAGAACAAAATCTGATTAAGAGGGTATAAACCCGGAATTTAAACCGTCTCTGTTTATTAATCCGTCTTCTTCGTGGCTGTAATTACCATTTTACCCATTAACCGACGACTATTGCCAATTTTACTGTTCCTTTTTTAATTTAATCGGGATTTTTTTAAGTTCATAAAGCCGTTGTGTTGGTTATCAGAGAGAAGAAAAGAGATATTTTTCAATTTGGGAAATTAGGGTTCCAAATTTTTTTTTTAGTTTCAGAGATTCCTCTTTCGAACTATGTTCACGCCACAGAGAAAACCGTGGATGTCACCGGCGAGGACGCCGAGAAGCGAGACGCACAAAATCGGCGGTGTTACTAACCCTAGGAACGCTGATAGAAAGGGAAAAACGGTTGCGTTTAGTGATGACCTAGTAATTTCGACTCTTCCGCCGCCTCCGATTGGAACATTGACCGGAGAAGGCGTTTCTCGAGGCCAGGCTGAAGAAACGGATATGGGTGATTGGAGAAGGTTTAGGGAGGTGGGTTTGTTGAATGAGGCTTCAATGGAGAAGAAAGATAGAGAAGCTCTTCTTGAAAAAATCTCGACACTTGAAAAAGAGGTAACCTTTTGTGAATATTATTGTATGATTTGATTATTCTGTTGCCGGGTTTGCTTTTTTATTTCTTTGAGAATCCATAACTGCAAGAAGAACATTTGGGTTAAAACTGATAATGTTGATATGTGATTAGCGTGGAGGCTCTCATGTGTTATTAGGTTGATATGGTTTGATATTCTGCTCTCATGGGTTTATGAGGAAATTGGTAACCTTTAGCTGTCCGAGAGTTGAAATGAGTGTTTTTACTCTTTTTATCACTTTTATAAATACAAATATACAGGCTTCAATCTTTTAGAATTGATTCTCCTGTTCAGTTATATGGCTACCAACACAATATGGGACTTCTTCTCATGGAGAACAAAGAGTGGGCTTCGAAGCACGAACAACTAAATCAGGCATTCCAAGAAGCTCAAGAAATCCTTAAAAGGGAACAGTCGTCACATCTGTATGCATTGACGACTGTCGAACAACGCGAAGAAAACTTGAGAAAAGCCTTGGGTCTGGAAAAGCAATGTGTGGAAGAGGTATCATACTTTAGCCTTAACATTATGGATATCTTAAAATTATGTTTGCTCTTAGTAATATAAGAATTTACCTACTTATGTGATGCATTGATTTCTGGGTGTCCTCTTTTCTGCTGAGCTTCCTTAAACATGAAACTCTTTTTTCTTTATTAGGTAGCGTGTTACTACGTTTGTGTTCTGAATTTTCTTAATATAATTTTGTTTAATTTTTGTTTGCAGCTTGAAAAAGCTCTTCGTGAAATTCAAGAAGAGAATAGCAAGATAAGGCTCACTTCTGAAGCTAAATTAGTTGAAGCGAATGCTCTGGTTGCTAGTGTTAACGGGAAATATTCAGACGTGGAAAACAAGATTTACTCTGCCGAAAGCAAACTCGCAGAGGCAACTAGAAAGAGCTCCGAGCTGGAAATGAGATTGAAGGAAGTGGAGACTCGTGAAAGTGTCCTGCAACAAGAGCGGCTTTCATTTGCTAAAGAGTAAATATAGATATTACTTATTCGACTGTAAAGTTCAAGGCCTCTTGTTAGTCTTACGTTATGTTTATGTTATTGCACTACAGGCGAGAATCATATGAAGGGATTTTCCACAAGCAAAGAGAGCACCTTCATGAATGGGAGAAGAAGCTTCAAGAAAAGGAAGAATCCATGCCTGTACAGAAGAGAAGCCTGAATCAAAGAGAGGAAAAGGTTAATGAAAAAGAAAAGAAACTGAAGCTGAAAGAAAAAGAACTTGAAGAACGGGATAGAAAGGTTGAATTGTCTATGTCAAAGTGTAAGGAAACTGAAGAGGACATAACTAAACGATTAGAAGAATTGACTACAAAAGAGAATGTGAGTTTATAGCTATTTGGAAATGGCTTCTTTAGACTCATGTGTTATTCTTATATGACTTGTTTATGGTGGTTTACCCTAGGAAGCTCACACACTCCAGAGCATGCTAGTGGAAAAGGAGAAGGAGTTACAAGCATTTGAAGAGAAGCTCATTGCTAGAGAAGGGGTAAGTTTAAGGGTATAGCCTTTTTAGTTTTGTTGATCACTGTTATTGGAAATATAAAAAATAATGAACGTCATAGCATACTCATAATGTGATATCAAGCCTTCTTTCTCTATTTAGTCCATATTGTAGGAACACTGCATAGCTGGTGAACATCAAGTTTGGGTGACTGCTTATACACTTATATTTAATCTTCTTACTTGACAATGCACTTATTTAGTATATCGCTTTGAAGTAAGAATCATTATTATATAAATAGATTTCATTGATTCTGTTATCTAATTACTAAAGCTTTGGTTTGGTTCTTTTTACCAGACAGAAATTCAAAAGCTTATTGATGATCAGAAAGAGGCATTAGCTGATAAGATGCTGGAGTTTGAGCTGGAATGTGAAGAAAGAAGAAAATCTCTGGACAAGGAACTCCAAAGGAAGATAGAAGAACTTGAACGACAGAAAGTTGAAATTGATCATAGCGAGGAGAAGTTGCAGAAAAGGAATCAAGCAATGAAGAAGAAGTTTGACCGAGTGAATGAAAAGGAGATGGACCTTGAAGCAAAGTCAAAAACTATTAAAGAAAAAGAAAAGATCATACAAGCTGAGGAGAAAAAGTTAAGTTTGGAAAAGCAACAGTTGCTTTCTGATAAGGAGAGTCTAGAAGAACTACAGCAAGAAATTGAAAAAATGCGAGCTGAGATGATGAAAAAGGAGGAATTGATCCAAGAAGAATGCAAAAGTCTTGAAATCAAGAAAGAGGGAAGAATACATGAGACTGCAGTCTGAACTCAAGTCCCAGATAGAGAAATCTAGACTCCACGAGGAGTTTCTTTCTAAGGAAGTTGAAAATCTGAAGCAAGAGAAAGAGAGATTTGAAAAAGAGTGGGAAATATTGGATGAGAAGCAAGCAGAATACAATAAAGAGCGACTAAGAATGTCTGAAGAAAAAGCAAAGTTTGAAAGGTTTCAACTGCTGGAAGGAGAAAGATTGAAGAAAGAAGAGAGTGCTTTGAGGGTTCAGATAATGCAGGAACTGGATGATATTAAACTGCAGAGAGAATCATTTGAAGCCAATATGGAACATGAACGCTCAGCGTTACATGAAAAAGCCAAACTTGAGCAATCTAAGGTGATTGACGATCTTGAAATGATGAGAAGGAATCTTGAAATTGAACATCAGAAAAGAAAAGAACAAGACGAGAAAGATCTACAAGAAAGACTGGCTCAGTTCGAGGACAAAAGAATGAAAGAGCTTAGTGATATCAATCACCAGAAGCAGGCTTTGAATAGGGAGATGGAAGAAATGGTGTCCAAAAGGAGTGCTCTCCAAAAGGAAAAGGAAGAAATTGCAAAGCACAAAGAGAAACTGAAAGAGCAGCAAGTAGAGATGCATAATGACATCAGTGAACTTGGTACACTCAGCATCAACCTCAAGAAACGTAGAGAAGTGTTTGCCCGTGAAAGAGCTCGTTTTCTAGCATTCGTTCAAAAGCTCAAGGATTGTGGGAGTTGTGGGCAGCTGGTGAATGAATTTGTACTCTCTGATCTCCAGCTACCATATAATGAAGAAGAAGCTATTCTACCACCTAATGGAGTTTTGAGTAACCTTCCAGGAAGCTCTGATGCGTCTGACTCTTGTAATATCAAGAAATCTCTAGACGGAGATGCCTCTGGAAGTGGGGGATCTAGAAGGCCCAACTTGTCGATACTGCAGAAGTGCACTTCAATACTGTTCTCACCAAGTAAAAGAGCTGAACATGGGATTGACACAGGAAAGTCTGAGCAGCGTCCATCCTCCTCAGTGGCAGTTAGTATGGAAACAAAAGGTGGAAAGCCTCTGCCAAATGATATCCGACCACGTCCATCTAGTAGCTCAATCCCGGAGGAGGATGGGGATTATACAGACAGTAGAGTACAAGAAACTTCTGAGGGTTCTCAGCTATCTGAGCTTCAAAGTGCGAGTCGTGGACGTGGCAGACCTAGAAAAGCCAAGCCTGCTTTGAATCCTAAAAGTTTGGTCAAGTATGCCAGCCCTGAAGAATCATCAAAAGATGAATTGAGTGGTCGTGTGTTTGTTACTAGTGAGAAGACAACAGGCGGAGGTGGAAGGAAAAGACAGCATATTGAGGATACTGCTACTGCTGGACATCGTAAGAGACAACAGACAGTTGGTGTCTTACCACAGACCCCTGTCCAAAGACGGTACAATCTGAGGCGGAACAGGACGTAAGTTTCCTAACATTGTGACACTGAGTTTTAAGGCTTTAATATGGCTTCACATGATTTTGCTTAGGATATATTGAGGTAGAGAGTAAGGGGCTCTTGTATTAGTTTCACTATTATAATTTATATTTAGTAGTCTTTACTATTCACATTCCCTGTCATTGTTGTGTCTTAATTCTGTTCATTGATTGCCTAAGATCTTATGAGTGAACAGTGTGGACCAAGTTCCAGCAGATGTTGAAGATAATGCAGCAGGTGGTGAAGATGATGCAGACATTGCTCATTCTGCGCCATCAAAGGACAATGTCGAAGAAACTAGCGAATCGGTGGTGGAATCTCTTCGAGCTAGAAGATTAGAAACTTCAGAAGTTAGGGTTGAGAGTGTCGTAATGGTTAGAAAGACTTCCCTCTTTTTCTTTCTTTCCGAGTTCTTTTGTGTTTTATAGTTTTACTACTTTCACCTTGCCAAAGACTACTCTGGATGTTCAAAACCTTGCTGATATATTGAGCAGAAGACAAAACAAACATAGATGCCTAACAATATGGTTGTTTCCATGGCAGGTTGAAAAAATTGCAGATGTTGTTACTCCTGATAACAATGGGGATGTTTCAGTTGCAAATGCGGAACCAACAGCTAATATCTCGATGAGCCCCTCTGTTGAAGATGATCAGAAGCAGGGAACAGTAAATGAGGATATGAATGAGGATGGAGATGAAGAAGAAGCTCAAGATGATGATAATGATGAAATTCAAGATGATGATGATGATGGTGATGATGATGATGGATCACCTAGACCCGGTGAAGGATCCATAAGAAAGAAGCTTTGGACTTTTCTCACTACATAACCATCTCACATGGATGATCTAGGAGATGTTACTTTCACATTTATTTTGTAAAACCATTTATAGCTTCTTGGATCCAAAGAAAGACCCTTTTGATAGGGGTGAAATTAGAGAATTAGAAACAGATGCGTGTGTTTAATGATGTACTTTGAGTTGACAGAACATAAAAGCCAGAATCCAGAAGGATATTATTGATTACAAATAAATGTCAAAAGGATTAATTTCAGAAAAGCAGAACAGTAAAAGAAAAATCTTCGTCAACATTAAATTCAATAACGCTTTGATATGTGTGCTTCTCTGCATGCTCTATTACATAGACATATGTTATATGTATTGAAAGTTCCATATGTGCATGTATGTATGGTTATGGGAACAAATGAAACCTTTACTTTATGTGACAAAAGAGGAACATGTAACCAAATTCTCTTCTTTTACTTTTAACCATTTGAATTGTAATGTGAAAAGCTATTGATTCCCAACGACCTCTCGCTCTCCCTTCAATAAATAATAACAAGAACCAACCCAAACCCCAAATAGAAAGAGGACAAAATACATCACACGCTCTGTTTCTCCTGTTCTTGTTCTCTGTGGGAACAATGTTGTGGCAAACGTTTTTTTACTCTGTTCTCTTACTATCTCTGCTATTCAGGTGTACCGGAGATGAATCTTTACCTGAAGTAACTGATTCTGAAGAAGCTCCAATGGACAAAAGAGAACGAGAAGCCTTGTACTCTGCGATTCAAGGATTTGTTGGTGATTCTTGGATCGGATCTGCTCTCTATCCTGATCCTTGTGGTTGGACTCCAATTCAGGTTTTTCTTACAATAGTCTCTTTCCTTAAACCCTTTTATTTAGTTTCTCTACAGTCATGTTTTGTAAGGTCAACTCCTTACTTGTCATAGACTCTTCAAGATAGTGAAGAGCTTGAGCGTCTTTTGATGTAGAAACTTTTGAGCTTTAGATGTTGTTGAATCAATCAAACTTAATTAACTTCAAAAAAGCTTGTGAAATGATGTGTAAAGATTTTTGTTTTCTAGCTGTCTCAAATAATTCTTCAAAATGCTTTGTCCCCTTTGAAAATTTTCCATAATCGGATAGTGAAGTTTAAAGCTTCAAAGCAACAAAGTGAATCCTATTTTCATATAACATCTCTTTTTTGGGGTTTCTTTAAATGTTTCAATGGTAGTTACAATTATATGTTCATTGGCCCACCAATCATTCCTTTATTTTGCAGCTAAGTGCTCTTCAGAAAATCCAAATTTTAAAGAACAAAAAAAATACGTTTTTGTTTTGGTTACAGGGTGCTTCGTGTGACATCTACAATGACTTGTGGTACGTCACAGATTTGAGTTTAGGGCTTATTTATGAAAACTCGCTTGCTTGCTCCTCAAGTCTTCAGATAAGGCCAGCGTTATTTGAGCTCAAGCACTTAAGATCTCTCTCCTTCTTCAACTGCTTTATCTCTCCCATAGTGATAGCTAAAAAGGGCTGGTTAAACTTTGCATCCAACTTAGAATCGCTGGAGTTTAGATCCAATCCCGGTCTCATTGGGAAGCTTCCTGATACAATTGGCAATCTCACAAAGCTGAAGTCTTTAGTGGTTGTCGAAAATAGGTTCAATGGAGAACTACCTGCGAGTATCTGCAACTTAAAGAGTCTAAAGCGGCTGGTTTTCGCAGGGAACTCATTATCGGGAATGATCCCAAATTGTTTCAATGGGTTCAAAGAGCTCTTGATCTTGGATTTGAGCCGCAACTCGTTCTCAGGGGCATTGCCTTCATCTGTTGGAGATTTGGTTTCATTGCTCAAGCTTGACCTAAGCAATAACCTATTAGAAGGGAACGTACCTCAAGAAATTGGTTTATCGAAGAACTTGACACTTTTGGATCTGAGGAAGAACAGAATCTCTGGTGGGCTGTCCAATAACATTGAAAATATTCAATCTCTAACGGAATTGGTGTTATCAAACAATCCAATGGGTGAAGAGGATATGATGGAAACAAAGTGGGAAAAGATGAACAATCTGGTAGTTTTGGATTTATCCAACATGGGTTTGAGAGGTGAGATTCCCACTGGTCTAACCAACCTGAAAAGCTTGAGGTTTCTTGGTCTGAACAACAACAATCTAACCGGTTATGTTCCATCGAAGAAGCTTGAGGCTTTGCCTTGTCTTGGTGCTTTATACATCAATGGAAACAACTTAACAGGTGAGCTTAGATTCTCTAAAAAGTTCTATGAGAAGATGGGAAGAAGATTTAAAGCTTCAAAGAATCCAAATCTTTGTCAACCATTTGAGATTGTGACCTCAGAATCTCATAAACATGTACTTCCTCTTGGGGTGAAGCCATGCCCTCCCTTAGAATAGAAGGAAGGAGACAAATGGGTACTTTGGCAATTCAACAAACGTGAAACCAGAAAGAGGAGTTGAAGTAATCATCATCAAGCTATCTATATTTTATTTTATTTTCATTTTGTTAAATATGTAAGAATATTATTTAATCTCATCGAAGTTTATATTATTGTTCTGCTATAACGTTATGAATATGTAGACGATTTTTAAGGAAAAAAAAAATCTTATTGGGCTGAAATTGAGGTTTAAATTGAAAAAGTGGCCCATGCAGGTTTCGAACCTGCGACCTTCGCGTTATTAGCACGACGCTCTAACCAACTGAGCTAATGGGCCATTTTGTTATATTGATATATTTAATATTTTATATAAAGTATGTTTGTTTCGAGAAGAGGAATGATGAAACTAGTCCTAGGCAAACTAACCGAAACCAAACTAAAATTTAAAAATATTTGAATGGATCCTAAATTTAAGAACTGAAAGAACCAGTACTAAACCAAAATATTTTGGGTATCCGGAAATACATGAAATACAATTATATACCCAAAATTATTAGTTATTTTTATACAGAACAACCTAAAATACCCGGAAATTTGCAAAAATACTTGAACATATCCGAATAAATACTCGAGATATCCGAAAATATCTTAAAATAATCGAAATACTCGAAAAACTCAAAAACAAATACTTGAATGGATCCTAAATTCTGTAACCAAAAAAATCGGATTCGAACCAAATTTTATTTGGTACCTATATGGATCCTAAATTCTAAAATCGAAAGAACCAAAACCGACCCAAATACCCGAACGCCTATCTAGGCCTAGATGAAACTATGAAGCTCAAAATAGAAAACAAAACAAAAATTGTAGGAAACTATTCAATACAGTGCCACGGAGTAAAGTACGAGCAAGATGCCAACATATAGACTTAGACTTGTCACAAATAATTGCTCTCGTCATGTCTCATAAAGAGACGATCATATATTATATAAATAAACGTGATATAAGATAATCATATGCAGTGTTATGGGAAAGAAGAACACATAATGTGAAGGCTCTTGGAAAGAATCCCAAAATGTTCTAGAATTGTGGACAAAAACAAAAACAACCAAATATGGAAATTAAAAACTAGTTGGTTTGATGGGACGAATACTGTCTGAATGTTTTTCTTCCAAAGAGATAATGTCAACGAAGAAAAAGGTCACAGAAACACTTCTCAAACGTTACAAAGAGTCCGATAAATCAAATAGTTGATTTGTTGTTTGAGACATCGTAGGCCATCTCTTGTTCATTTTTCAGTACACTGAACTTATTTAAACCCAACAATTTGGATCGCCATGGTGGTGTTTGGAATTCCAAGTTGGAAATAAGATGAACTATGGATCGGATCAGTCCACTTAATACTAATTGGTTTTAAATTGAAAACACATAAATCTTGTTAATCCTTAGTCCTTACTCATCGATGTACATGATTATATAGAAAGAGGTAGATAAAAAAATTCATCCTCGTCTTGTTCTCGTTACCGAATTTTCGTTTTCATGCGGAAATGTGTTTTTAATTAGGAAAAGTTAGAACTCTTTGTTTGTGGATGTAGCAAGGTCGGAAAGAAGTGAGATTTTCATATTTATATCTGAGACAATAGTAATAAAATTAAAATTTATTAAAATATTAGCTAGTTATTACATATTAATAATAATACATAATTAAACAAAAGTTATTTTAATTTCCTCCTTTTTGGTTTTTAGTTGAATCCGGAAGGTATCTCAAACATGATTTTTGGTTTTTTATTTATCTTGTCCTGTCTCATTTGTCATTTCCATCACAAATGTAATCAAGGAAAAATATGAAACGAGATTTTTATTTTTATTTTGTTAACTTGTGTTTGCCCAACCTAACCAAATGGAGAACGACTTAAAAAAATTAAGAAGGAATGTTAGGCATAGTATTAAAAAATAAACATTGAATGAGAAGTACAAAAGGAGATAAGTTCCAGAAAATAAAGAAGTACAAAAGGAAACCATAAGGTTGAAAGGTGAGTGGCTCAATCAATTATTACAACTTTATTTATTAGGGCAAAACACACAAAAATTCGTAGCCCGAGAAGAAGTGAAAGAGACAAGAGAGAAGAGACCGGTGGTGATGGTCACGACGGCGACGATGGTAGGACCACCGCACGTGGTCTGCCTTACCCATGTCTCCATTTGACCAGTCAACGTACTTCTTCTGTAATTATTGGAGTTCTTCAGTACATATGTAAAGGACTAAAAGGTTTATGAAGTTTAATTAAAATTCTATTTGTTAACATGACTCTATTCATCTAAATAAGTAAATATACTTACCGATGCGTTTGACCAAAAAAATATATATACTTGGGAATGCTACGATGAGTTCATAATTCAGGTCTGATGGTTTTATGAAGCTTTATGAGTGTGGCTCTTAATTTAGTTTTTTGAAAATAGAGCAGAATTGTCAGATTTAATCCGATTCGATTTTGAGTTTTGACAGTGTTATTCTTCTATAATCCGGTTTTAATGGTAATCCTTACTACAGAAAAAAACACTAAAATATATTTGGTGCGTCTTAATTTTGATAGTGTTAACTGGATTAGTACGCGGGAGTGGCTTTTTACATCTCTAGTTAAATGAAAATTCTGTTTTATCTTTTGAAAAAATTATTTTACTTTTCTATGTTACAAATGAAACTTTTGTTTTTCTATTAATTAGTGATACTAAATCGATTTGTCCTTTAAAATTCGGATGACGGCTGATTATAGAAAATAATTAGACGTGACAGGTCGGCCATCATAATTATTTTAGCACCTAATGATAACGTCAGATAAATAAGAGGGACCAACCTAACTAATGATTTTGAATATTGTGTCCCTTGGTTTATATTTATAGTCGCTAACAAATTATATATTACTTCCCTCTCACTACAAACGTATTTTGAGTAATTATCTGTTACATTTAGCTAATTAATCACTATATTAAATACTAATAATTTACTGTCCAAAAAAAAAAAAATTTACAAATCAAAACTTTAGTTCAATTATGCATAATATATCTAAATTGATTATATTTATAAGAAGCTATCATTTTAGAATGTACTATTAACAATCAAAGTCTTAGTAGTACTATTATTTAACTTACTTTGAGAACTCAGATATTAATCAACACAAATCATAAAAGTTTGAGCCAAATCATGGGACATGTGGACAATTGTGATAGCTCTCCCACGAACTAAACTAAAAGTAGAGTTTTTGTTGTGTCGGAATTAGAATGAATTAAACCCATCCCCATGCGTGGGGCAGCCATAATCAACAATTAACAAACGATACCTTAATTGTGATTTTTTATATTAAACCAAAAATAGTTATGATATTATTGCCACCTTTGAAACATAGGAAGAGAGAGTTGTTAGTTTGACTAAAATTAGGGATTTAGTTCTAGAAAAGGTTTTTATAAAAAAGAAAAAAAAAATGCTTGCTTTATATAATATCTTTAATTATCATAATGCATCCCGGAAAATATATGATTAAACTGTATGATATCATTAAAAATGCATACAAATAAAATTGTGTGATTCGCGTATATTAGAAGAATAGGTATTGAGGTTGAAAATATAAGGTAACGACCATTTCTACATGAACCGTAAATCATTTATATTTCGAATGTCATAGAACAAAGCCCAAAAAACCATTACAAAATTTTGTCAACTCTCTCTATTATGCAGTCATTATTTACAATATTGCCCTCTCCTCCACTAATTAATCGAATTTTCCATATTTGCTCCAAAGAACAAGAATTTGCTAAACGATAGAGAGGTCTAATCAAAACAAGTCAAACCCTTAACCGATTCATCCACTATCTCGCATCGAATCAAACCCGACCCGCCCGGTTAAGCTCCAAACATCACGATTCGTCTCTCTCCAATTAACACATGAAAGCCTTTATACATAATGATTGAGGATGAATCTGAAAAGAGAGAGAAAGATCAATCGTGCCAACAAAGAAGCATGACGACACATCTTCGAATGATGTAAAGCTTAGCTCTTTGTTCTTTAAGAACAGCTCCAAGTCCTTTACTGGATACCCTTCTCTTTGAACCTCCCATGCTTTGACTTGATCCCATCTTCATCTTCAATATATCTATCGACTTTGGCAAAACAAAAACAAATTTTTCTTTTCTTAGGGCTTGAGATATATGTAAAAGGAGAATTAATAAAAATGAGGATACAAAGAAGAAAGGAGTCTTTTTTATAGAAGAAGAGAAATATTGAAATGTGACCCCACACACTTCTTTTTCACTACCCACTTGTGTGTTTTTGCGTTATTGCAATTTATTATCATTTAATATTTGAATGATTTATATGGTCACAATTTCACAAAACCCCCAAACATCTATGCCCTATTTGTCCCCGTTGTTGGTATGTAATCATGGCACACATGCATGCCACGTGGTGGATTGAATTTTATTTTTTTGGTTGTAATTCTCTAATTACTTAGCGGATTTTTCAAACAGACGAAAATGGCTTGTCTCCTTCCATATCTTTAGATGTTATATTGCTTCTAGATTTTTTTCGTTGGGAAAGGGTTAATATTGCTTCTAGATCTTAAGGTGGTAATTCGAAGATTCAACAATAGTTTAAAGCAATCAAACTAAACGAGGTTTAATTAACAAACGCTCTCAACAGACTAGTGATTTTATTAAGGACCGTTATTGGTTTATTGATTTATAAATTCATATAGGATTTGGAAATCCTTATTGATTTTAAAATCAGACATACGGATTTTAAAATAACATGATTTTATCCACAGATTTGAATCTTTCTATTTTTCATTTTCAAATCTATTTAAAATCGAATGTGGATTTTGAATTCTAATATTAAATCATTAAACGAATAACACATGATTTTAACTAATATTTATAAATCAATGAATGAATAATACTTGAATTCAACGAGGATTTTAAAATCAATAAACCAATAACACATGATTTTATTTTACATTTCTAAATCACTTAAAATTGATGAACCAATAAACCATCTTATGTTATTATCTTTTTACATCTGTTTTATTATTTATATACAGAAAAAAATTCGTTAACTTGCTTTTTTTTTAAGGTACACATTGCAATTAGTGCATGACATAAGCAATGCACGTATTTGTCGTCATAGAAAATAGATTTTCTCAGTGACGCCTTCTTTTTCTCTCTGCAGTACAAATGGAGTGGCCGACGAACCATTTCCCTTTTTTTAGCGTTAATATTTTAACTAAAAATGAAAGAAAACTCTTTATCAAAAACACTAAAAATGAAAGAAATTTGGAAAGATTAAAAAAAACTAAAAAGGAAAAAAATGAGAAAACCATTTTTTTGTTTTACGACAACCATGACAGGAAAATTTTAATTTTTAAAACTACTAGTTTCATATCTCCGGTGCTATAGCACCGGAAAATAATATTATATTATATTTTATCTATATTTATATGAAAATATATTTTATCAAAATATATATTTTATAAATAGATTTATTGCCAAATAATTTAAGAAGAGAATGATGAACAAAACTTTGATTTGTATTTTCTGTGAATAATCATATAAATTTGAAATTAATTAAATATTTTAAAATAATATTTTCTACAAAAATCAAGTAAATTAAACACTAATATAAAGACTCTTAACAAACCATATTAAAATAATATTTTAATAAAATACATTAAACACTAATATAAAACATTTTCTAAAAATATAATAAGATTTGTTAAAACAAATTATTACATTTTCATCAACCAATAATAACTCTATTTCCATGAGTATATTATTTGCTTTGATATTTTTTGCTTCCCATTTTCGAAGCAAACGTACTATAGTACGACGATAAACACGATTTTTGTTTTAAATATCTAGGGTAAAAAAAACTCTTGAAAATTCATTTTTCTGATTTAATATGATCAATAACAAAAGGTAAAAGATGAATGAGAAGATGATTTGTTAAGAATCTATACTTTGGTATTTATAACCAAACTACTACAATATTAATTTGGAAAATTAACATACTTGTGATGTAAAATATTAAATATTAAATATTTTGCTAAAACTAACAATTGTCTTTTCTGATGATACATTAACAGTAAGTTGTCTTTTCTATTATTTTCATTTTTTTATTATTTACATTTTTACTTAAACTGACAAATTTTTTTATTGATTATCTGTTCTATATTTTTATATAAAAATTACCATTACCAGAAAGTTCAAAATTACTAAAATTTTTGCTATTGATATTTTTGCTTAAACTGATAAAAATCTTAATTAATTATTTATTCTATATTTTTATATAGAAAATTACCATTATTAAAAAGAGACACGTGTCACAATCTAAGATTAGCAATAACACGTGTCAAAATCTAATGAGTTATCATGTTGACACGTGTCACGCTCATGTTAAACACGTTCAGGTTTATATAATAAAATTGTAACAAATATTTTTCAAGGTATTCTAATTTCGGTAGAATTGTAAATGGTTATTCTAATTTCGTATAAATGGTTATTTCATAACAGAAGCTTCTAAAAACTTAAGATAGGTATGTGCATCGTGGCCGCGGAAAAAAATTGAAGAAATATAAAAAAACTCCGAGAAGAGTTGCAAACTCAGATCTTACATGTACTGTACTTAAAATAAAAGTCATGCATCTGATTTTCTTTTGTGGATTTCATATACGAAAAATCAGTCATGATAGTTTCTAAGAAGTAGACTTCTCAAAACACTAAACAAAAATTGTAAAGTCACTACAAAAAAATTGCCGCCGATTGATCACATCTCATACGATATACATGAATATCCAAAGATATCAACGAGTGATAGATAATATATTAATTAGTTGTGACCACAGTCAAATTTTGTGGATGATATGAATAGTTGGGTTTATCAATTCTTTATTCTATAGTTTTTGGAAACGTGTTGGATCCACGTCAGTGTGCTAATCTATTAGACCTTCTACGCACAACTTCAAATTCTATGGTGTGCTGTGATGTAAGAATGTAAAATTTCTTTTACTTGCTAAATTAAAAATTTTACTTTAATTACAAACGACTATATATTTCCTTCTAGACTTGTATTATTTTCTTATTATCATGTACATTACCTGACAAAATAGTTAGTATTATAGTCAACAATATTGTCTTTTAAATAGGATGCATGTACGTATTTGACTATAGTCTATGGTAGAGTTCATTAGGTTCTAGAACTATTCGTTATGCAATTCAGTTTCGTAAACTAGTTATCAAAACAAACTGTCCAACGTTAATGAATTATGACTTCAAAATATTTGTCTTCTCATATATTTTGACTCTTGTAAAGTGTCCATGACGTGGCATGCATGTTGAGATTCGTTTAGTGAGAATGTGTCATTAATCATAGAATGCGTTAGGTGACAATTATAACTTCTAACTAATTTGGCCTTCGGGTGGCGCACGAATTATATATGAATATACCAAATAAATGATAGAGCATATACGTTTCAAGCATAATAATTATTTTCGTCCATGAAGACAGATTTTTCAATTTTCTTTGTTTCTTAAAATAATGATATTTAAGTTTTGATGCATTATTAGTTAACTTAAGTAAATTTTACGTTAAAAATGTTGATGGAGGATACTTGCAAAAATTGAAGTAGTATTGGTTCACAGCTATAATTTTAAGAAAATATCGGTAGTGAGAATTGCACACGTACAATTATAAAATTATATTAACTAACTAAAAATTATTTTTTAATCTGTGTAAGAATCGTAAAAGTATATAAAATTCAAGCGTTATTAATTCCACCTGTTAGTACTAAGAAACTAAGAATTATTTTTCAGTTCAGGTGGATTTTATTGGAGTGCAAGACCATGTGTAGAGGGACTTACAGCTACTGATCAAAATATTCGATCTAGTCCTTATTTCGAAAACAAAAAAAATCGAGACAAGGACTCAAATATATGGAACTCTGCTATAATAAGACCCACAAACAAATACACAAAATGTTTAAAAGGCACACAACTAAATAAAGAAATTGTGGACTTCTCGGCAAAAGAAATTTTGAAGTGTGGGCTTAGTGGATAAAACGAAAGCACTTATATAAGGGTTCTTAGAGCATCTTTATCGGGGGTTTTTAGTTGGGTATCTTAGGTTTTTTTGAATTAATTTAATTATTAAGTAAATTAATATGTAAGAAACGTTTCTTAATTAAGAGATTATAGAAACGGTTCTTGTGATACACGTGTCTTCTTCCCTTCGTTTCTTCTTCATGCGAAAAAAAAAAAAATCGATTTCGATTATTCAACTCGCTTCTTCTTCTCTTCTTCTTCACTTCGAGGCGGAGAGTAGATCGAAGACGAGATGTGACGCGGAGGACGGCGATGACTCTTTCTATCTCTTCCAAAATCCTTCACGGCTTCACTTCTCTGATTACTTTCTCTTCTTCGCCCGTATTTCGAGATCTCCAAGCTTTCTCAGGTAATGATCATATCCGGGTTGTTCTTATAGGTTCCAATTTTTCTGATAATTTCTCATTCCCCATTTATTTCCTCCCTGTAGTCTAGGGTTTGAAATCCCTGTTTGGATTTCGGATGTGTTAACGATTTGTCAATTTTGTGTGTTTGGATTGTCTTGATTGATGCTTTTTCAACCACATCATTTGCTCTGTTGCATTCAAAGTGCACTTGGGGTTAGAATCTTTATTTTTGTGTGTTTGGATTGTTTTGCTTGATAATTTGTTTAGTTTAGAGTCTGAAGGTGAGTAAACTGGAAGTATGCTCCTTCGTTTTCTTCTTTTTCATCTCTTCTCCGACTCCAATTCTTCGTCTCATGTGTGAGTGACGGTACTCTGAATTTTGTTGTCTTTCTTAGGGGTCTCGATGTCTCAAAACCAGGAGAAACAATTGAAAGCATAGCTCACCTACAGGTACAGAACATGCCTATATATTCATTTACCTTTCAGTTACACGTTTCACTGCTAACTCTGTTATACAATGTGCTCAGTATTATCACCAGTTTTATTATTATTTTTACGTTAAGGGTATATATTACCTTAGATCTTATTCTTGAACATGTTATAAACATTTGGGTAATTAATCTCATTCCAAATCATTTGTGTATGTGTGTGATTAGACTATGGGTTTCTCGGAGATGTTTTACATTCTCAGATGGTTTGCAATCTACCTTTGGTCGGTTACGGAATGGGTGTTCTTTCCTTTGTGGTAAAATCTACAAACTGTAATAAGGTTGAATAGTTAATAAATAGTGGTGATATGATATAGATTTATAAGAAATCTAGTTTGATTATTATTACACCACTAACATGTTCTCTTTTTTTTTTATAACTTTCTCGTTTAATTTGTGTTTGTTAATGGATGATCAGGTTCCTGTATGGTTGGTACCATGTGTTGTACAAAAGATGGAATTATTTATCATCCCGGAATCTCCTAGATGGTTGGTACGTTATCCGCTAAATATATAACAAGTTTAATGGTTGTGATGTAACTATGGAGACATTAATGATTCTGCCAAATCTAATGAATTAGCGATCCTCGTACAGGATGAAGTACAAAACCTCACAGCTGAGGAGGCAAAATTAGATGACCAAATCAGGTATTCTTATAGATCATTTTCCTTTCTTTTCTTTTTTGCTGTTTTTGTGTCTTGTTGACAATTGACCTGGTTGCAGAGAATCACAAGAAAGATTAACAAGCATGAGTGAGGATGAAAACAACAAAAGGTAAGCTTCTCCTGATATTCCTTTCTTTTGTAAATCCTTAAGTAATTAATTTGATTACCTTTTATTGCATAGTTTAATAATGAAGAGAAAGAAACTAGATGACAAAAGTTTTTGTTTGATATGTTTAAGAGTGGTAAATGACACAGGTTAGATAATGGTAATAAAGGCTTGGTTAGATAGGTTTTGAATGCTTTTAGTTAGGTTTAAGTCTTGTCGATGTGGTTAGATAGGTGTTCAATGCCTTTAATTTTCTTTGATCTTCTTTACAGAAAATCTATTTTTCTGTACTTCTTTAAATAGCTGATGCTTCTTCTCCATCCTTTCATGTTCGTAACAAATCTCTTCTTTCTTATATTTCAATGGATATGTCCTTTACATATCCATATTCTCAGCCCTCAAATTTTGTTGACTTGTTGAATAGCCAACAAGAAACTCCCCTTGATGATTCCTTCGGTTCATTCGAGCAAGTCTCTTCTCAGTCTACACCTCAAGAGCGAAGAGAAAGAAGGCTTTGGACCCCCAGCGACGATGTGTTGCTCATCAGTTCCTGGCTCAACACCAGCAAAAACCCTGTAGTTGGCAACGAGCAAAAAGGTGGAGCATTCTGGAAGAGGATAGCAGCCTACTATGCAGCAAGTCCAAAGGCTGCAGCACGTGACCACCGTGAAGCTAGCCAGTGTAAGCAAAGGTGGCATAAGATCAACGATTTGGTGTGCAAGTTCTGCGGTGCATATGAGTCTGCAACAAAAGAGAAGGCTAGTGGCCAGAATGAGAACGATGTGCTTAAGCTTGCTCATCAAATCTTCTTCAATGATCACAAAAAGAAGTTTACTCTTGAACACGCATGGAAGGAGTTGAAGAATGACCAGAAATGGTGTGAGCTTTCACAAACAAAGACTGATGCATCCTCTAAAAGGAGAAGGAGTGATGAGGGTTCACAACCACCGGGCTCGCGTACAGAGGAGATGAAGAGTGGCGAAGATGATCTTTCTAGCAATCGGCCTCCAGGAGTGAAGGCAGCAAAAGCCAGAGGGAAAAAAGAGAAGGCTGAAGGCAACACTCAGTCTGAGTTTTAGAGGATGTGGGAAATTAAAGAGAAGGACTTATCAATGAAAGAGAGACTGTCGAAGATGGGTCTTTTTGACAGTCTTATTGCACAAAAAGAACCTCTGTCTGAGATTAAAGAAGCTCTAAAGAAGAAGCTTATTTCAGACATGTTGGCTAATTAGGGACTTGGTTTGTTTTTTGTTTGTGTTTGTTTATTTCATCTTAAGTTTGTGTATGTTATAGCTCTCTGTTTTCGGAATGCATAGTTTGTGCTCTCTGTTTTTTGGAATGGAGGTTGTGCTCTCTGTTTTTAGAATGGAGGTTGTGGTCAAATCAAATAATGTATGCAAAGACATATCAATACCTCCTCTTTCTAATATATAGTTAAATCCATGGATATTTGCAGTCTCTTTACTTTGATTCCCTCAAGTTAATTCTTCATATGTTTTAAAAGAAAGAGTGAGTCTCTTTTAACACTGGAATGTGTTGATACAGGTCATGAATTCAACGCACGTCCTATGGACATGGCAAAGGAATCAAGATGTCTATAAGGAATCAAGATGTTTTTGCAGAAACTATGCTGTGTTTTCTGGTTGGTTCATTACAATTGTAATATCGGTTTCAGTGGTTTTGATGCAAGCTTTCCGTAATGGGAATGATTTGTGGTTATCATATTGGGTAGACAAGACAGGAAGAGGAGTATCACATTACTCCACCTCGTTTTATTTGGTATTATATTCTCTGTAAAAACCATGAAACGTAAGTCTATTTCTCAGTGTTATTGAATTTAATCACTACTAATCTTGCAGAAAGTGTTTCTCTCTTTTACAGATAGATTACTTTACGATTAAATTTGAATTTGGTGTACATATAGTATTTGCACAAGATAAGTATAAGTTTGCACAAGACCACAAGTTTTGAAATAATTTTTAACCACAAGAAAAGTATAAGTTTGCACAAGACCACAAGTTTTTACACAATTTTTTACTATAAAAAAAGTATAAGTTTTTAGACCACAAGTTTTAAACCATCAAACTCTTCGTTCCTTTATAAAAAGAACATTCTTCTTTACATTTTTTTATCAATTCTTCTTATTATTTTTTTCTTCTCTCATTCTCCTTCTCTTATTCTTTATCAAATATAATTTTTTCATCAAAATCTAAATAAATTATGGCATCTTCATCCCATAATACGTTTGACGGATCAATTGATGAAACTTTCGATCAACATTTTGATCAAATCTTCGATCAAACGTTTGATAATCTATTCATTGATTATGGTAATCATGAAGAGGCAAGCAAGTAAAAAAAAAAAGAGTTTTTATCGAAAGATATCGCGAAGAAGGCCACATACGTTTATGGAACGATTATTTCAGTGAAGCTCCAACATACCCTGCAAATTTATTCCGACGACGTTTTAGAATGAACAAGTCATTGTTCTTGCGTATTGTTGATCGACTCTCCAATGAAGTTTGATACTTTCGACAGAAGAAAGATGCTCTCGGAAGGCCTGGTCTCTCTCCACTTCAAAAGTGTACAGCAGCCATTTGTCTCTTGGCCTATGGTACTTCGGCTGATGCGATTGACGAATACCTCCGGCTCGGTGAAACTACTGCTCGTTCATGTTTGATAAATTTCGTCGAAGAAATAATAAAGTTGTTCGGCGATGAGTACTTAAGAAGACCCACACCGGAGGATCTTCAACGACTACTTAATATTGGAGAGCAACGCGGATTTCCCGGGATGATAGGAAGCATCGATTGTATGCATTGGGAGTGGAAGAATTGCCCCACCGCTTGGAAAGGCCAATATTCACGTGGTTCTGGAAAACCCACAATCGTTTTGGAGGCCGTAGCTTCATATGATCTCTGGATATAGCACGCATTTTTTGGACCTCCAGGTACCTTAAACGATATCAATATTCTTGATCGCTCACCCGTTTTTGATGATATAATAAAAGGTCAAGCTCCACAAGTTAATTTTTTCGTCAACGGTAGAGAGTATCATTTGGCTTACTATCTCACAGATGGGATTTATCCGAAATGGGCAACTTTTATCCAATCTATTCTAATTCCACAAGGCCCAAAAGCATCTTTATTTGCTCAATGTCAAGAAGCTATCCGAAAAGATGTTGAGCATGCTTTTGGAGTCTTGCAAGCTCGATTTGTCATTGTTAAAAACCCAGCTCTTTTTTGGGATAAAAAAAAATAGGCAATATTATGAGAGCATGTATCATACTCCATAATATGATTGTAGAAGACGAACAAGATGGATGCACTCAATTTGATGTTTCAGAATTCCAACAAGGAGAAGGAAACGGAAGTGCACATGTGGATCTCACTTATTCTACAGATATGCCTACAAATCTCGCAAATATGTTGGGTGTTCGCACTAGAATTCGTGATAGACAAATACATCAACAATTGAAATCTGATTTGGTTGAGCATATCTGGCAAAAATTTGGACGTGATGAAGATAATATTTGAGCTTTCTTTTGTATTTTTTTTTTTCAAAATCTATGTTTAAAATGTTATGTTTTTATATCACCTATGTTTGTTTAAAAAAATTAACTCTACATAAAATAAAATAAAATTATTAATTTTTTTTTTTATGAACCCTTAATGAAGTTCTATTGGAGTAAAAAAATCAGAAGTTTCTTAAAAAGGGTTTCTTAACTTAAATTTTATAATTAAATATTAATTAAGAAACCCATTTGAGTTTCTCCAGTAATGATGCCCTTAGCCTTCTTCATAACCTTTAAAAGTTAAAATCGGCCCCAATGTTCAAAACTATCATTGGCCCAAAACATTTAGGTTTGATTGGATCATCACAAAAAAAAATATACATAAAAAACCTTTCAGATGATTATAAATGCTGTTAAAAAAAAAAAACTTTTCGTTTACGTAAACTCAGACAATTCGGTTGAAAAACGTGCTTACTTTTCCGTAAATTATGTCATGTTAATTTGATCCGTACAATCTATTTCGAAAACCAAACATTTCGGCATATATCAGAAACATACTTTTGTCTCCTACAAGAGAACTTCTACTTCCTTATGAAAAGATGATTGTCGTTTTGGTGTATATTCTGAAAACTCAAAAAAATAAAAAAACCGAGAACAAATCCATTTGTGTTCCTTTTGGTAATCTAAACCCAATATTATCAAGTGTCAACACCACACTCAAATGTTTTGATCTTCGAACTATAAAAGAATAATAAATTGAAATAAATAACGAAGAAAGAGACACATCTTATTGTAACCCATCGTTACGTAACTCTTACACATCAACAACTCTGTTCGTTGACTTTTCTTCTCATTGATTCCACTTGGCTGAAACTTTTATTCACATGATTGGTTAAACACCGTCAGATCAAAACCCACCACCTCTTCGATCATCTGCCACGTGGCTTCATCGACGTTATTTATTACAGCCGGTCAAACGGTAACAGTAAAAAAAACCCACACAGCTTTTTTTTAAACCGTTCCGCAATATAGCTATCTTCCACGTCAGCAAAACACGGCCATGTCTCCCTCTCCCTCCACCGTCCGATGTTATTTACCATCATCAGCTGTCAGAGATCAACGGTGAGTAACGAAACAGATCATAAGGAGCCCATAAAGAATCCAACGGACAAGGTCGTCTCGAGTCAAGCCTTAGCCATGGCTTCCCTTTCCCGCTCCAATGCAACAAACTCACCGGACCTGGATGCAGATTCCGACAAAGTCCCTCCAAGTTATCACCACCAAGACCATGCTGATTCCACCTATGCTCCACCGGCTTAACATCTCCGGCGAAAACAAGCAAAAACGGAGGCAAAGATCCCAATTCGTAAATACGATGTCGTTTTTGGATCCTCATCCACGTCTCAAGCTTCACCGTGACTCTCCCTTCTCTCCATTTTCCGAGATCAATCACCATAACTCCGGTGTTGAAGTAACACGGCTTACGTCCCTTTAACGCAGATTTGTAACCTTGACTCGACCAGAATCTTGAAGTGAAGTAGTTAGTGAAGTTAGCGTGACAATACTCCGGAGCTCCGACAACGTGACGACGTAGATCGATTTTCCAGAGTTTGGCCACGTCATCGACGACCACGAGATCGGAGTCGAAGTAGATTACGCGGCGTACGGCGATAGGGAGGAGATCGGCGAGGTAGATCCGAGCGTAGTTTAAAGGTTGGTCTAAAGCACGACGAATCGAGGAAGAGATTTTGCTACGGACGAGGTTAGGGTCAAAATGGTAAATTTGATAGGTTAGGTAAGGGAACGTTGAGGAGATTATGCGGCGGAGATCGGCGCTACGGCGGTGAGTGGCGATGAAGTGGAAAACTACGTTTTCAGGACAAGAAGCGTGTTGTAGAACGGAGAAGACGCCGGCGACTGAGCCACGGAGGTAAATGGCGTCGAGAGTCATTGCGATGTGGATGAGTGAAGGGTTATGTTCGAGATCCGACGGTGGCCATGTCGTTTTGGAGCATTCTCTGCCGTTTCGAAACGCCGGAGCTTCACGAAACACGGGGAGGTCAGTGAGTGTGACTGTGACGCAGCTAATCGTGATTGGTAAGAGTAGAAGTAGACATAAACGCAAACGCAGACGCAGTGATGACATTTTAGGCTTGTGTAGTTTAGTCTGTGAGTGAGTGGAGACAAGAGAGTGTGAAAGAGATGGCCTTTTGTGTCGGTTGTTAATGGCGGATTAGGGGTAGTTTCGACATTTTAAATCATTTTTTTTGGTTAATGCTTAATAATTTGTCGCTACTGGTTATAATAATTATATAAGTTAGTGAATAAAAGTATTTTTTGGGATTATGTATAACAATAATTATGAGTCTTCGGTGATCTTGAAAATGCGCACGAAGTAGGTAATGAGAATCGCGAGGGTGTGGTTGCCTGATTCGCAGACTAGGTATCTGTTTCAACGTGTTAAATAAGTTGACTAGATTTCTACTAATCGGACGGCTATAAATCATACCTGCAGAATCTGAATGAAATGAGAAAGATTATTTATGTTCAGCGTGATTAAAGAGCACGCACCAATAATAGACGTGGAGATTCTAAGACCACCCACATTGGAGATATGTACATATGTCTCTCAATTTTAAAATTATAAAAATTATTAAAAATGAGTGAACAGGAGATAGACAATGTCTTCTGCAAAACATATTTTTGATAAAGCATGCCACGTGTATGAAGGCTATTGGTTTAAAATATTTTTTGATATGAATAATTTTATTTTTATTCATTTTTTGCAAAAATATTTTCCTCATTTCATCTTCTTTCGCATGCGAAGAGAGAAATCGAAATCTCTCTCTCTTCAAATCCGATTTCGAATCGAAAGAAATCGAAATTTATGTCTATCTTCCAATCCAATATAATTATGATAAATCGATCTATTTATCTTCGAATCCGATGAATCTCTCTTCGAATCTCTCTCTGTTCGCATCGGATGTATCGATTTGGCATCCGACGAATCGATTTTGATCAATTTGGAGATGAAACATTGTAGAAGCTCAACTGAATTCGTCGCATCACCTCCTACCTCCACGCTACAGGGTAAATCAGCATCTCTATGTTTCAGTTTGGCATAATTTCCAATTGCTACTTAGTTTGTTTTATGTGTTTCGAAATTGTTTTAATTGGAAAGCTTTATTTGCCCAGATTTGAAAAAGATTGCAGATGTGATCGATACTGGATCATCTACCAAGGGAGTCCGGAATATAGCTCTGGCTGTTCGTCTGACCGTGGGACTACGACGAAAGCTCACCGGTTCTGTCATCTCTGATTTCCTTGATTTGGCTTTGGTTCCTGGATATGAGACTCACACTCGTCTTTCTTCTTTTGTTAAAGTATGTATCGCCCCATGTAATTGTGATTGTCAAAAATTGTGTGGTTAATATGATCTGTAATTTGCTGTACTTTGATTTCATGTAAATGTGATTATGTGGTTAAAATGATTTTGAATTTTCCAATTTTAGATTAGATAATAGTGAAGTAGCAAGCTATTGTTCTGTATGTGTGCTAGTGATAGTGTGGTAATTAAGTAGCTAGTGAGTAAGAGTAATAATAGTGAGTAAGAGTGAAGTAGCTAGTGATTGTGTGCATAATAGGGAAGAAGCAATCAAGAGTTTTAATGAAATAATGATGGAGATAACTTGGCACTCTTGCAAGCATCTGTTTCAAAATAAACAATGGTTGATGAGAGTACGTTTTAAGAGTGAAGTAGCTAGCTATTGGTCTGTATGTGTGCTAGTGATTGTGTGCTAGTTAAGAACAAGAGTGAAGTAGCTAGTGATTGTGTTCATAATATGTTACACCATAAGTTGTGTAATTTGCCAATTTTAGAATGCTTTGTATATACTGATGATTGAATTTGTAATCTTGGTTCAGAGTGATGCAGATGTCAAGAAATTTGATACAGCATCATCGACTTTCCAAGCTCCTCTTAAGCATTTACATGATCAGCTCGAGATTTACTGCTACTTCATTGTGCTGCTTTTTCTTATTAATCAGAAAAAGTACAAGGAGGTTATCTTTCTTCTATCTCTCTTATTAAGTGTCCTGCTTTTTCTATTTTTCTAAGTGTATTCTTGAATTACATACTTTGTTAATGAAGCTTCTTAAGGTTTTTATTTCAGATGTCCTTTGGTTTCTTATATTTCAGGCCAAAGTTTGTTCTTCAGCTACCATTGGTCACCTCAACAGAGTAAACAGGAGAACTGTTGGCGTCATTGCTTCAAATTTGGATGTTTACTACTACTTAAGATATGAATCAGTAGATGACCTTGCTGAGACACGTAGGTGAGTAGTTTAGAGTCAATTTGTTTTCTTCTTTTCACTTTTATTTACTTCTGTTCAACAATCCATTTAGAAGATTAAGTAGATTGTTGGAAATGTTGCAGTACTCTTCTTGCTGTACAACAACTGGCCAGATTACAAAAAGATGATTTGGTAGTAGAGGTTAGTCTTCGTTCTGCATAAAGTTAGTAATTTACATGAAGTTCTGCATACTGTCTTGGTTCTGCATAAAGTTCTGCATAAAGTTACATGACACAAGTCTTTTCTCAAAGAGATACTCAAGTATCTCTTTGACTGAAAAACAAAACTCTAAAATTTTAAATGAATATATATCTAACAATGATTAACAACTTTCCATTATCTTGAAACCAAAACTAGGTATAATATAATTGTAGTTATAATGATAAAATGACAATATTAATACAAACTGTTACATTATAAATTTTCAGTCTATCTATCACATTGTCATTTTGATTATATTTGTTTATCATATAACAGAATTATAATGTCGTTTATACAAAGATATCTATATCCCTGTATAGAAAATTCAATCGTATATATGATTGACTTATCACGGCTGACTTATCAATTATGTTTAGGGCTAAGTGATAAATTAATTTATCACGGCTGACTTATCAATTAATTTATCAATTAAATTGTATTCGATGGCTGAGTTATGACAAATCAAAAATAAGTCAGCCATGAGGAGTGAATAACTTAGTCGTGATAGAACATAAGTCAGCCATGAGGAGTGAATAACTCAGCAGTGATAGAAAATAAGTCAGCCGTGATATAACATAAGTCAGCCATGAGGAGTGAATAACTCAGCCAGACTAGAAAATAAGTCAGCCGTGCTAGAACATAAGTCAGCCATGAGGAGTGAATAACTCAGCCGTGATAGAAAATAAGTCAGCCGTGCTATAACATAAGTCAGCCATGAGGAGTGAATAACTCAGCCAGACTAGAAAATAAGTCAGTCGTGCTATAACATAAGTCAGCAAAGAGGAGTGAATAACTCAGCCAAACTAGAAAATAAGTTAGCCGTGATAGAACATAAGTCAGCCATGAGGATTGAATAACTCAGCCAGACTAGAAAATAAGTCAGCCGTGATAGAACATAAGTCAGTCATGAGGAGTGAATAACTCAGCTAGACTAGAAAATAAGTCAGCCAGATTAGAAAATAACTCAGTCAGACTAGAAAATAACTCAAAAAAAAATATTTACAATAATTAATTACTTTTTTAATCTTAAGACACCTTTTAATGAGTATGTGCAATGAAGTCTCAATTTTAGTGTCAAATTATGTAAGGTGTCTTTACTTAAATTTATATTAAATTTAATCTTAAAAAATTATTAAAACACACATTTATAGATCTCCATTATGATGGTCTAACGCTCCATTCGAGTAAAATAATTTGGTCTTTACTCTTATCTCGAGAATATTGATATTCATTGCACCAAATGCATTCATGTTATCATTTCTTTTACTCATTTACTCTCTATTAAAGTCTTTTTGATAGAGGGCAAATATATCTGATATCCTAGAATTATAGACTGATTGAATAAAGAAAAATAGGAGATGATAGGCTTTATCACTAAGTGCAGTCCCGAGTAGATATCAATCACCGTTAATGCATTTCTCTCACCGATTTACTGCACCTCCATTAGAGGGGTTTTAATATGAGTTTCTTAACATTGGAAAATTGAATAATTAAGAAACCCTAACTATTCATCCACTCAATTTTTGTTTTTTTTTTCTCTCTCTCTAAGAAACCCTCGATGAAAGTGCTCTTATATGCCATAAATGATAGCGAATCCGATTTGGTTATCTCAGAACGGTAAAGCCATTATTTTTTCATTTGAAAAACAAAAAAAACGCAAGACTACATTGGTCCATGATGAATATGATGCAAAAATAAAGATGAAAGTTGTAAACACAAATTTTTGGATGTTTTTGCTTTGTTAAAGGAATATTATTCTTCATACATTCTTTTTCTTTTCACTCTTCCCAATTTTCATATCCACTTAAACTTGTCTTAAACGATAATATCATCATGATTTTGAATATCACATGTCGACAGTATAACGATACAAATTCTTGGATTTTCAAAAATGGATCTTGAAAACGTGTTCAACATTTCATTAAGACTATAGTCAAGGGACAGTTTTGTTCCCCTGACATGAAATATGTATCAATTAAGCTGAAACATGTAAATACAAATTAATATATCGGTAGACTGGTCCGCCCTCCTCATCCTATCTACATAATTGAAATCGAGGTTCTATGAACATGTTTAAACCCATTGTGTCATACTGCCATTATTATTTTTAAAAATCAAATTCCCCCGACTGCTGTAGAAAAGTCAGATCCCACCGACACAAAAACACAAAGCCCTCATCAATTATTTATTTTCATATAAAACTAGGGACAGAGACAAAAGTGGATGCCCTATCAATTTTCTGTCTCATTAACTTTACACCATATTCAAATTTTAATATTTTCTAATTTGGCTTAACTAACACAAACTTAACAAAGGGTTCAAATAGTGGGTATTTAGATAGAATAGGAAACTGATAATTATACAAATATGATGGAAAGGAAATCTTTTAATGTGAAATGGTGATTAGTTAGAAAGATTTTAAAGGAAGAAAATCCCTTATATATTATTTGAGAAGTACTTTTATAGAATAAAGCTTATAAAAGGTAAACAATTAAATGACATTGCCATTAATTTTAAGAACAAATTTTAATCTCTCAATATGGATAATTTAGTAATTTAGTTCACAAAAATTTTGGATTATTAAAATCGATTTTAATTAGTTGAAAGAATCTATTAAATGTATAGAAATAAGAAATATCGATTTTAATGTCGATTATAACAAACAAATGGTAATAACATAAAAAAAAGAATATTATCTAACAAATGATTTTGACAATATCCGATTTTAATAAGGAATATTTTTTAATTCGGATATTACTAAATCTGATATTATTAAATATCCATAATTTTTAATTTGTTGGCGAATCATTTGTTGAGGATTATGGAAGAATTTTTTTTTGGTGAAATATTACTAAATCGGATTGATTTAGTATCCATATTTTTCAGCTTCTATATATATTACCCTTTTTTTCTCACCTCATCAAACCATAAAATTTTTAAGCTTATTCAAATCATAAATGCAAAAAACTTATTATGGTAACCGAATATTAACAAATTTGAATATTAACAAAACCGAAAACATTTAAAAAGTATATTACAATTGTTTCGGGAAATATTCCAATAAAAAACTTATATTTTTTGGTAACCGAATATTAACAAATTTGAACATTAAAAAATCTGATTATTAATAAATTAGAAGATTAAAATCGGAACATATATCTTTGGTAACTGAATATTAGCAAATTTGAATATTAACGAAAACGAAGACATTAAAAAGAATATTACAATTGTTTTGGGAAATATTCTAAAAAAACTTATATTTTTAAGGCAACCGAATTTTAACAAATTTGTTAATTAAAAAATTTGGAAATTACAAATAACAAAACATTAAACTCGGAATATATATCTTTGGTAACCAAATATTAACAAAATCCGAACATCAAAAAAGGATATTACAATTGTTATTGGAAATATTCCAATAAAATCGGTAACCATAAATGTGAAGTTTCCAAAACATTCATATAATTTAAATATATTATAAGGTTTTTTGTTATTATAGGATTTGATAATCGGATTGATTTCATATTATATGGTTGATATCTTAATAATCGGATATGTTAATCTTACTAATCGGATTTGAGAATCTTTTATGACCAAACGACTACTGCTCAGCATCGTATTCCGATTTTTGTACTATTGTTAGTTTTACATATTCCACGATTGGAATATTAACAAAAATTAACAAACCATATACCTAATCTTAATTTCTATATATATTACTGTTTTTATCTCACCCAATCAAACCAAAAACTTTTTTTAAACTTCATATCCACAACCAAAAAACAAATGTCATACACTTCTGTGAAAGATTTAAAACCGTTTAAATCTTCTTGGTGTATTAGGGTTAAAATTCTTCATTCTTTTATGCACTATGCGAAAGGATCAGGACCATCTTTGGAAATGGTTTTATCAGATGAATCTGTAAGTTCCAAACGAATTTTATTATGTATAATGTTAAAAAAATTGTAACATTTATGATATTTTATAAATTTTAACGTTTATCGGTGTCTATATTTTCAGGGTAACAAAATTCAAGCAGGGATAAAAAAAGAACACATCTCTAAATTTCAAAAATTTGTGAAGAAAGGAGACACAATGATTATCGAGGGGTTTAATGTTACTAATGTGACGGAAATGTTTAGATCAACAAATCATCGATACAGAATTAATTTTCTGTACACAACTAGCGTTTCTTCCTCACCATCTATTTCAGATAAGATTTGGGTTGATTTGGTTGATTTTAAACAAATCAAAAGTGGTGAATTAGATCAAATGAAATTGGTTGGTAAGTCGTGTATATATATTTTTATCATGTGAACATAAACGAAATTTTAAATAAGTTCTGTTATTGATTTAATTTTTTTTTTTGTTATAGATGTGCTTGGCCAACTGGTGAATGTTGGAAAAATAAATACCATAGTTGTTCAAGGCAAAACTATTAAAAATTTTGATTTTGAGCTACGAGACTCTGAGTAAGTGTTTACTCGTTTCGTTGAATAAATTGTTATAAATAAATAATTAACAAATGTTTGGATCCATCACTAATGTGATGCGTTGTAGACATATAGATTTTTTATACAATGGTTAATATATTTTTTTATCCCCTATATATTATTTGAGAAGTACCTTTATAGAATAAACTTTATAAAGGGTAAACAATTACATGACATTGCCATTAATTTTAAGAACAAATTTTAATTTCTCATTCAAGATATTTTAGTCATTATTTATTATGTGATAATTTTCGTTTTAATTAATTAATTAATTTTAAATTTTTTGAAAAGTAGTTAAAATATATTTTATAAAGATTTTGTTTATTTAATTAAATATAATAATTAAATTAAATTAAATACTGATTAAATTTTTTTTTTTGAAAAGTAGTTAAAAATAGATTTTATAAAGATTTTGTTGATTTAATTAAATTAAATTAAATGTTGATTTAATTTTTCAAAAATAAGAGACTTTATGTAGATTATGATTTTTTTTTTGGAAAATATGAAGTAATAATTTATGTAGACAAAGTTTTTTTTTTTACTTCTTTCTAGATTATAATTTTCGTTTTAATTATTAAATTTTTTTTTTTTTGAAAAGTAGTTATAAATAGATTTGTTTTTACTTCATTCTAAATTATAATTTTTTTTAATTAATTAATTTATTTTACATTTTCATAAAATTAGTTAAATAATATATTTTATGAAGATTTTGTTGATTTAATTATACATACTAATTAAATTAAATTAAACGTTGATTTAAATTTCCAAAAAAAAGATTTATGTAGATTCTGATTTTTTTAAATGTTCGTGTATTAAGAAAAACATATCTCAAAATTTTAAATGTTGAACTCAAAAATATTTTTTAAATGTTGTTTAATATAATGTAATATTTATGATATTATGATAAATATTAATGTTTATTTATGTCTATATTTTCTGGGTAACAAAATTCAAGCAAAAAATAAAAAAGAGCATATCTCAAAATTTCAAAGATTTGTAAAAAAAGAAGAGTGAAAAATTATCGAGGGATTGGAAGTTATTAATGTTTTTATTTTTGTATTTAGTTTCCGGATTACTTTTAAAATATTAATTTAATATGTTCATATCTGAAAACATCAACCCGTGCATAAGCACGATATAAATTCTAGTTATATCATTATAATAATATCAAACTAAGATAAAACTGTACCTTTCAGGGCATGAAATGAATATTGTGAATCTATTATATTTCTGTTCAATAATTTATAAAAGAATTATTTATTGTTTAATTTGTACGAACAGTATTTGAACTTACACACACAAAATTAGTGGCCAGCGCGATTTGTTCGAGTCTTAACGAAAGGGGAAACTGCATAACAATTGGAAAAGTATTATGTTTGAAATACTTTCATGTAATGAATGTCTTTCCTTCATCATTTGTGTATGTGTTTGTTGTCCGACCCGAAACTTAAATTAAGGCCTAACCTTGTATAATGTCTGTTAAGCCCAATTAGATAGTAGATACAGGCCCATTATTTATATGGTTTTAAATTTTCTGATGTTTCAAACTGACTTTTAAACAAATATGAACCCATAAATTGAGAATAAATATTAACTTGTAATGTCTGTTAAGCCCAATTAGATAGTAGATACAGGCCCATTATTTATATGGTCTTAAAGTTCTGATGTTTCAAACTGACTTTTAAACGAAGATGAACCCATAAAATGAAGGATAAATATTCCCAATGTAGAGAAAGAAAAAAAAAAAAAAAAAAACTTCGTGAACAGTTGGACGCGAACGAAACCATGCGACTCGAGTTCTACGTATGAAATATTTTGTCTTTGACTTCAGGAAAAAGAAACATTCTAAATTAATTAATTAAGTAGTTGAATATTTCTAAATAGAAGGAAATATCGTCCATGTGAGAAGATTCTTAAATCTAGTGTGCGCTACAACCGTACAGATATATTTTACAGTTATTCCATTAATACAATGAGAATGCTTCTATTACATTATTATGTATACATGGTTTTCTAATCATAAATCGAATATTTTCGGAAATAGCGATCTTCGTTTTTTTTTTTTTTAATGATTCTATTATCTATATTGATATGGTAGACTCCTAACTGATCTTATAATCTCTAATAGCATTTTAATTGCTTATGCGCATGGAGTTTTTGAACAGCGAATCCACAACATTTGGTGAAGACCGTGCAAACTTGTTTTTTTTTAACACTTATATCGTAGAATGTGGATAGTAAGTTTTTTTTGTCATTTTTATTATTATTGCAAAGGAAGTATACATTGTGGAATTACATTTTGGATAGTAAGTTTAAATCCGTAAGTGATAGCATAATAAGTTCTAATAAACAAATGTTATATATCAAACAACTTTATTATTTTCTTCTTAAGAATAAATTATCTAACTTTCTGTTGGAACTTTACAGATGTTAAAAGCAGATAAACCTATGAGAATTTTCCATATATACACGTATTTATATTTATCCTTACGGACATGCTAAACATTAAACATTACATGCATTTGTATATTAGTGAACTATTATTGAGAACTGATGGAAGGGGCAAAAAAAGTCAAAAAAAAATATATATGCAAAGCTGGCAGATAGACTTTGATGGATTAGAAGTAGAAGACTTTTATAGAGATTGGTGTTATGTGAGAATTATAAGGGAAAACGATAAAGAAGAGCAAGTGGGTACTTTCTTTAAGACCAGTGACCCATCCTCTTATATTGGTTTACTAAGTTGTAGTTATAAACAAATTAAAATCACATATAAAACATAGCATTTAAATTATCTCTATCCAATGTCTGTGTCTTAATCATACTAATAAATGGTACCAAATAATTAAGCAGTAACAATATGATCTGTCTAATGAGTGATCCTGATTGTAATTTATACATTGATTTTATACGTAATATGTACCAATATCAATGTATAGACTGTAAGTTTGTGTATATATGGACGCATTGACACGGATAGAGTAGAGACCTATGAGAATGCTCCAAAAACTAAAGAAGATCGCTAATTCGTTATTCGTTTTGTGCAAAACTTTATGAATATATAAAAGCAAAACTTTCTAAGATTTATTGAGATTCATGTTGATCTACCGAAAACAAGAAAGAAAAAAACAAAATTTATACATCAGTCAATCAAAAACTGAATAAAACTCTAGATACAAATAGAATATTAAAAACAAAAATTCAAAAAATCCTATAAAATATTAATCCTAGGTAAAATAGTATAACTATTAGAACCCAAATTTTAAATTTTTTTAAAAACTATTGGAATAACGGAAGAAAAAAAAATACAGTTTTATCATAAATAATTAAATATACGTTGCATCATATCTAAACTCTTCAACGTCGCTGAAATATTGTAAGTGTTAATATATCGAACCTTCTTTATGTTATTGACTCGTCGGCTTTGGATGAATTTGTCAACTCATTGTTATCTTCTATTTCTTTCTTTATATCTTTAATCTTTTTCTGATTTATTTATCGTTACTTTTCATGGGTATACGCCTATACCGCATATAAATACAAAAAACCGCGACTTTGCTTTTGACGTCTCCGGCCTCTTCTAAGTTTGACTATTCGAAGATTATAAGGTTATTTAGCTCGAGGCAGAAAAACAAGAAAAAAGTTTGTTTATTTACTTTGCTCACGACTACTTCCACTACATAAAGTGAATTATTTGCTTAATTTTGTATAAATTAGTTTAAAATCTTTCACTTACAAACTATTATTAATATACTCAATTACTCACGTGTACTTAGTTATAGCTACTTTTAGAACAAGCAGTACGATAAATGGTAATTCTGAAAAAAGATACACAACTTATTAAAACAAGTTAATTTATTACGTGATTGTATCTGTCGGAGCCAAAACCTTATATTAGTCTACCCATTATTGAAAAAACCTTATATTATAAAACAACTGTCGTTAAAAAAAAAATTGTCATTTTAACAGCAATTTGTGATGTTGGACTCCGTCAAAGCCACCGGCGGAATCTGTAACCTCATATGGTGTCTTAAAATTGTCGGCCCGTGAATACGTATATATGTGTCCTAAGTTTATTAGGAAAATATTTACATTATTATATATAGTGAATAAAATCAACATTTGTGTTATGCGTCACCAAGTGATACTGAAAATATAATTGTTTGACTTCCATAATATCCATGCAATAAGTGGTTTTTGTGTTTGCAAAAAAAAAAAAAAAAAAAAAGAAGGGAAGAACTTAGATCTATATGAGTATCTTAACAATAAAATAATAATATTTTTAATAGAATTTAGTTATTTAATTATATTTAAATTTGTTAAAAAATTAAATCAAATAGCTAAGTGATATGTGTAAGATAGGTTTCGTATTAAAATCTCATGGGTTTTTAAACAAGAATACTTCTTACTTTTTCTCTTCTACATTTTCTTTTTTTAATTATTATTTTAGTAGAGTATCTAAATTAGATATCCTAATGAAAATGTTCTTAATTTGAAAGGTGAAATAGAGTAAAAGTTACTTAATTTTATTGCAAGTCTAACTCCAAGTTGAGCTTAACTATCTGCAACAGACAAAAATCTTCAATATATATATATATATATATAATGCAAAATTAACTTCTAACGCTAGATCCAGACACCAATATATGCGGTGTTTTTACAAAATTATAAGATCTGACTGGTTTACACTGTATAATCTCGCAATCAGAGAGACATGCCCGGTTTAGCTCTTAAGGGCAATAATACTGTCTAATTATATCGTCCCATTTGATATCACCTTCTCAACCAATGGGACTAGTTATGTGCACACAGAGATTGTAGACCCCAACATCCTTCTTTTTATTAATTTTTTTTTTTTTTGGTCAACCACTTTCATTTAAATTTAAAGTTAGTCAACAAAAGCAACTTCGAGTTAACATGAGAAAGAAACTATCCCGTGAACTTATTAACTATTTTATTTAAAGGCTAATTGTTCATGTTACTATTAGATTATTGTTTGTTTTCATTGACATGATTTGGTTTTGTTGAGTCCATGATTCATTTGATTTTTGTCTATTAATCTTTTTTTTTATTGAAAATTGTCTACTAAAATTATTAGTGCGTGGAAATACATACATAGTATCAAATAATGAAAATTATAAATTGCATGTGAATATTTATTGATGATACCAATGTTTATCAATTCCCACATAATTAAAGTGCAATCACAATCAGTTGGTGTATTAAATTAGTCGTAGGAGATTTGCATAAATAAAAATTGGTCTCGTTTGGCTCTAATTGGCGTGGTTTACGTGTGAACAGAAACAGACAACTTGACCAATCAAAACGCATAAAACGCGTGACATCTACGTGGCAGAACGTTTCTATTGCTCCAAAATAATTTTTTTTTATTCTCTTAAGAAATAAAAATTCGATTGTTCCTTTTTTACTTTATTTTCAGTACCGTGAAACCAAAAAGAAGATAAATCTCTGATCTTTTCCCCCAGAAAAAAAAAAAAAGGCAGAATTCAAATTAATTACTATGATAATGATTTACATACAATACACCTGGCGGTGCCACGCCTCTTATTCGATAAAGAGAGATATTTATCAACTATCCCAAATATCTAATAAGTCTAAAAAATTATTTTCTGTACCAAGAAAAAATATCTAATAATAATGCGTTTTAGGCCGCCACTTGTGCCCGAGATGTTGAAACCAAGGAAAGTATATGTGGTGCAGCTAAATTCCAAAATTAAATTTATGGGTTGATTTCTCTTAGTTCTATATTGAGCGTATTATCGTCGTCGTTTTCAGAGTTTTGTTTTTTCATAGTAATGTTGTGAAAAAGAACAATCTTTTGGGGCATTTCTTTTTAATCTTTTCTATTTTGTTAAGTATAAGTTGAATCTTGATTGAAACCGATACTAATTCTTAAACTTAGTTGTAGAATTGTAGTTTAAGTAGTGTGTCTATTAGTCTCTATCAATAAGGCAAAACTAACCAACTACAATCGTAAGTATGATGTCTAATCATTTACTCTTGTAGAAATGTACATATCTACTAGATAATGGAAATGAAAAAGAAAACATCAACATATAATTTATCGGGTTTAAACTGGAGGTAGTGTTTTGAAGATAATACTAGCATATGCCACTAAATTACATGTATTGTTTGGCGAAATTTCACTTATAAAATCATTTTTTCCTTTTTGAGAGTATGATGGTCACGTAGATAATAATCATCATCATCGGTATCTGATTCGCATAAGATAACATAACTTTTTTGCATTCGCTAACCTGAGAACTTATCGAGTTATCTCTAACGTCACGAAAGAAAAAGGATAATGAACATAACATGCCACATATATATTATGTATATTATCCATTTGTATATTTAGACATATATTTTACTTCATTAACTATATCCGTTCATGTGACGAGATCGACCCTTATAAGAACGAGAGATTCGATTTTGTCACGAATCATTATCTGTCTGCAACTGTTTTCTTTTTTAGCAATATGCGATTATCTTAATAATTTCATTTTTATATTTTATTTTTTTCAAATATTTTTAATCTTTTTGTGTTTGTGTGTGTGTGTGTGTTGAACTGATGATGACATGAAACTCAGGCAAAAAATTGTAATTGCAACCGTCGAAGTTAATGTTTTATAAGCAACAAACTTTGGTACCTTCGGTTGTTAGAATGGAATGAATCACAATATCATTAACGCAAGTAATACATTCTTTTCCACACAATATTTCTCTAATTTATAACAAATCACAGTTGAGAGTAACGAAATATTCTTGTAATTTTATTACAAGTTTTTGCATATATCGATATGTCCATACAAACATATAAAAACAATTGAATGTCTATATGTGTATGATCAATATATTGTTATGACATGTCAATTTTGTTCATTCCCTTATTCCAACGGTGTCGGCCAAATAATACCTGAACCGGCCGGTTTGAAAAACAATGAATTAACAATGTAATGAATTAATTATGTGATATATTACGTGGCATGTCGTTGGTAGATGGGGATTAAGATGGCGCAGCCATGGCACATGAGCAATCTTAAGTCATTCTAATTAAAGTAATTATTATACTCCAACCGAAAGCGCGAGTTCTCTGTGGCACCAAACATAGATTATTATTTTTAAATATTATCATATATCTCCTAACGATAAACGCGATGGCTATAAACTAATCTGAAAAGATTTCTGTGTAGATAAACACTCGCTTTTCGAATTTATTTAGTTTAAAAATTAGAAACAACGTTTTGATGATTCAACGATTTACTTTTCTTTAACCAAAAAGAATGTTCCTAAACACATCACCAACGAAAAGTTTCATACTTAATTGACTACTCTCGTAAGATGATGATGTGGAAATCTTAATGAGAGATAATATAAAGAGCCATAATTGTTAACCGATAACCACTTGACATCATCGAAAGTTCGGTTAGTGGAATAATAAAAGATTAGATGGTAGCAAGGCTAACGTCATTAGAAGTCTAAGACATAAAAAATTTGTGGCCCTTAATAACATTTCGAAAAAAGTAAAATAATACTAAAAATATTTACAATCTAAAAAAAAAAAATTAACTAAAATTTATTTATGAAAATTAATTCGTCTTAACTTTTTTTTCAGCGAATTCATCCATAATTTTCTCATAATCGAGTTTATCAGCCATATCATTTTCGATATATATCATTGATAATCCATTCAATCTCTCTTGTGAGTCAGAAAAATAATACACAATATTAAAATGTAATTTCACATATACGAACAACTAAAAATATATAATTATATAAACAATATTATTACCAATTTGAAGAGACGAAATCACGAAGAGGATGGATACAGAAATTAAAAGGTACAGGCGTTCATCTGAACAGGAGAAACAGCGAGAAGTCAATTTAGTTTTTTCAATAATCAACATTTAATACAGGAATAAGATTAAAAATAACTCCCGTTTCTCAGTAATAAAAAAATTAGGTTTAATGAAAAAAACCAAACTCAATAAAATTGGGTTCTAAAATTTTTTGGCCCATCATCTTGTTGACTTCGTTTATATAATTATATTTTTGTCTCCACTACGTGACTTGACTTCGTTTTTCAATAATCTTTTGTTGAAAAAAAAAAAAAAAAAAAAAAAATCGGGCCTTAAAATTTTATGGCCCTAGACAAATGCCTCATTAGCCTTACTAAAGGACCGGCACTGGATGGTAGCAAACGAATGAAATTGCTAAAAAATTTTATAATCTCTCCCATGCCCATATCCCGAGAAGGTCTTCAGCTTTGCGTCCACCGGCCGCCGTCGCCGTCGTCGCCCCGGAATCCTATCGTAAGTTTTTTCTTTCTCCTCTCGTTGTCTCCTCTGTTTCTTTGTCCCGTTTTGTCTCCTTGGTGTCTCTCCTCCGTCGCCGAACGCCACGGCCGTGGTCCTATGACTGGAAGATGGTCCCTGTTACAAAGTTTCAACCGCCGTTCATCTCACTTTGTAACCAACTTCCTCATGGCTGCCAGACCCGATGATGATGCTCACACGCGACGGATACGGCCATTCTTCAGGTTCATTACCAGATCCAGTTCAAATGGCCATAGATTTTTGACGTGTATGTTCTTCCCTTGCGGAAAGCCCTAGATCCAGACAACGCGCGTCATATCGTTTCAGATGACGTCCATCATGAATCTTTTTCCATCTCGGGCCACCACGGCTACGAACATCTTCTCGAGCTCTGATGGAGACTCGACCCTCTCTCACGGACAGACTCAATAGCCTCCAAAGCTTTCGTTCAGTCAGTGGAACCCTTCTCAGCGTTTGAACCTGATTCTCCTTTTCAGCTCGCAAGCTCTGTCGCTCCGTCGAGGCTCTCCTAGTGGTTTACTCTGTCGCTCCGCCGTGGATTCGCCGTCGCTGCCGAATAACCGATGGTGCCGTCGACTTTGGTAAGATGCTAGGGCGAACTTTACTTTTGGACCTCACTGTATGCATGGGCCTTGACCCAACTAAGTTTAAACGACTAGTTTTTGGACGAGCGCTACATTTGGACCTCACTGTGTGCAAGGGCCTCAGGCCCAATATCCTCTCCGATCTTCTGCGTTGGTCCAAACACACTGACTTATCTTTCTGGTACACATCCTCCTTATTAGTTTTAATAAGAGAGAGTATTTGCTTTGTTCACCATTCGAATGTTAGATTGATTTCGACTGCTATTTCAAAACTGTGTCGACATTTTGGCAATGGTGTTCACCCTTTCATTCCGGTACGGATTTCTTCCGTTCGACGGTTCTTGCATCATGCTTCTTGTCAAGCTTGTACGTTTCAAACAGCCTTTAAGAGAGCTTTGATTGGACTACTCGAAGCTGTATCTTTCAGGTCTACCTTCGAAAAATGCGAAACCACTATTGTCAAGCATTTGGACCACATAGATGAAGATGGTGTTCTTGGTGATTATCGACGAAGATCTATGCTATCCGAAATCTTATCTTTCTCTTTTATGTTTTCTACTTTGGTTATGCCTGTAATGTTAAACTTTTTTTTTGAAGAATTGGAAGAGTTTACTCTCTACTATTGTAACGAAACAAAATAAATTATGAAATAAAATTTTCGTGTGACAAAAAAAAAAATGGTAGCAAACGAATTTTCACGTTTCTCCATTATTGTCACTCAGTACTGTAATTCATGACAAGACGAAATAATTTATTATTAAACTTATCGACTACATTGTCGATCACTTGATAATGTATTTTAACTTTCTTGCAAATGACAATCTATAATTCATAAACATAACGATCCATTCATATGTATTCTATAAGCGTGATTTTTTAAATAAAAATGACATGTGTATAATTAACTGACATAAATACATCTACAAATTAAATGTGGACGGATATGATGATGAATGATGGAGCTTTTGTGTATATGGTAGGTCAAGATTTTGGTCATATTTCAAAATAAATCAAAACAATTAGATTAACAGTACAGCACTTAGTTTTTTTTTATTGCAAGCTTTCATTAAATTAAAAAAAAAACTATATCTACTAAATAGAGAAGTGATGGCATATAAAATTTAAATTACGATATTAAATTATTAACTATTTATGATATCACTTCTCTATTTTTTAGATATGATTGTGATTAATGATTACGTAATTAACTAAGTACTAAACAAGAATACTTTTTTATATATATATTAGGTGCTGCCCCGTATTACGTGCGGGTTGTTTACATATTTTGAATTAATGTTATAGGTATCTAAATATATAGACTTCAACATTTAGATTATTACTTTAAAATATTTTAAATAGATATTAGTTAAATAAATAGTTGATAATAAAAGCTGAAATCAAGAAAATATAAAGACAATGTGAACTCCTAATATATTTTTATATATATATAGATAAACAAAACTAATTAAAATGTAGTTAAGTTCATATTTTAACTCAGCTGCATTAATTGTAAGTTTAATGAGAAAATATTTGAACTTTAATAATTTCATCCAAAGAAAATACATTTTCAACAATATATTTTTGTAACCGAACAACCTCGCTAGCTTGGAAATAAAAATAATTTAATAAAATCATGTGTACTTTGTTAGGAATTTTTTGGTTTCAACAATGTTGTTGTAAAAAAAAACGTGTGGAAGATGTGGAACTGAGGGTTAGAACTCCTGTAAGATTAGAGTAGACTTATATTATTCTTGAATCTGATGAGTATATTCTAATAATCAAGAAGCGGTAGAGAATGCATACCTCTAACTGTTTTGAGATTTATCGTAATAAGCAGCAGGACGTTCGGTTTCTATGAATTTTTATTCCACCTAATCCTGAAATTTGCAGCAATTTTGTCCCACAAATACAAATGAACGATTTCACCGCTGTTTGGTAAGAGTTTGTTAGAAGTGTTTTTATTTGTAGATATTAGCGAGGTATATAGAAAATAAATAAATCTGACTCTTCCATCTTCACATGTAAGAACACCATGTCCTTTGATCTACGAGGAGCGGCCATTGGAGGTGTAACGTTTTGCGTAGAATCTTGTAGGTGTCTTCTTTATGAGGTATATGTGACCGATGATATACAATACAAATATATAAGTTTTGTGTATGTGCTTTGTTCGATTTCAAGAGATGTTTACCAAAAAGCTCACCGTTTCGGTCAACTATTGGTCTCAAATCTTGCACGGTGCGTAACCTAAATTGTTGGGTGTCTATTTTGTGGAAGCTTTCATTTGTAGATCGAGTTTGGTTTCAAGGTCTCTTTATATCGGAATAGTCGGTTGGCCGATATAAATCCATGTATCGTTGTTGACTACAAATAATTGTTTAGATATCAGTTATAGATCATAATATGCATATTTTTATTTAGTAAACTCAATGCATATCTTGGTGTCGATGATAAGCAGCTTCATTTCCATGACTATATTAGCATTTTTAAAGTTGTGAGCTTCCCATAAATGAATTAGTCTTACCACGACTTCATCATTGCAGAAATTTCATTCAAGGCTGTCAAAAGTTTGGCAAATGTTTGATTGGGAAAATGTCTTTGTAACATTTGTTGTCATGTTTATGTGAAGTATTGGTTTGAGATAATGCTTGTTTTGTAGGAATATGAGAATGCTTGTTATATATATATGGGACAATATAGAAGGTCAATTATTGGTATAATTATTGTCTATTATTTAATTTATTTTAATTTTATGCTTTCATATTAAATCTTTTGGTGGATGTTGCAAATGAAACGTTAGAATTTGTATTGATGAAACGTTAGAATTTGCATATCAAACAATAAGGGGGTGTTATTGGTTTGTGTATTTAGATGGAGTTTTAAAGATTTAAATGTTATGAAGATTCTATTGTTATTCATTTAAGATTTTTCAAAACTCTATTAAAGTTTGGTGTTATTAGTTTATGTATTTATAAAAAGTAATCTCAAATCTTTATAAATCTAGAGGTATTGGATTCATGATTTTATAAAGTCAATAAAAGTTTTGTGTTATTCAAATAACATGAAAGTAATTCATTTTGTCAGTGAATTAAAATATTTTGTTATTGGTTTATTGATTTTAAACATTTTGCTTCACAAAATCTAATCATCAAAAGTATTGTACCTAGTGAAGGATTCTCAAAGTATTCTCCTAGAATTATTATTTTTTATGGAAGCATTTTACTGTTCTTGTCACTGTCACCAAATCCGAGTCTTCTATGTTCTCCTCTTCCCTAATATGAAGCCATTGTTTAAACATAAAAAGTCATCGTTTAAACATAAAAAACCATTGTTTACAATATGAATGCTTAAACCGTCGTTTCATTATTTTCTCTTTCACACTCATCAAAGACAGCAAATAAATTAATAAAAAATTGTTTGGTACAATAATAAAAGAAACATCATACGAGAACTATTTCTCTAAGCAAAAGAAGATTCAAAGAAACATTAATGAAAATTTTTTGCTAAAAAACTTGTGTTCTTCAGAATTGACGTAGTAACTGAACAATTTTATAGAAGATGAAAAAAAACAATTTTGGAGTATTTCTATAAAATTTTGAGATACTTTGGAGATATTTTAGAAAAAGATGTGTTGATGATTCTATACTTTGGAAGTTTGGAAAATAATCTATAAAAGTTTGAGATATTTTGAGATACTCTTTTGTAATCTTTGAAAATATTATGCAGTATTTTGGAGATACTCTTTTGTAATCTTTTGAAATCTTTTAAAGCAGTTACTTTTCATAATTTTTAAAGTCATCAAAACTTCATCTAAATACACAAACCAATAACACCCCCTAAAAGTGTTATATATCTATAATAGTTTCATCAAAACTTAAATAAGTCATTTTTTGGTATGCAAAAGTTTATATTTAATATTACAATTTCAATATAATAAAACATCTAAAAACTCCTATATATATGTCTTGTAGAATTTTAGTTTCATTTTTTTCTCTATCGGTAGAAGTTAGTTTCATACAGAATGACAAATGAAATGATTTTGACCATATTTTCTGTATTACATAATTAAATAATACTGAGTATTGGGATTCTGTATCATACCAAAAAAAGAGATTATTGTGAATTTTCTAACATTTTTTGAAAGATAATTTATTAATTTATTTGAACCAATAAAACATTTAATTTTAGTTTCATTTTTTTTATAGTTTCATAAAGAATGACAAATAAAATAATTTCGACAATATTTTTCTCTATTACATAATTAAATAGTACTGATTATTGGGATTCTGTATCAGACCAAAAAAATGTGTTATATATCTATATATAGTTTCATCAAAACTAAAATAAGTTATTTTTTGGTATGCAAAACTCTATATTTAATTTTACGATTTCAATATAATATAACATCTAAAAAGTCCTATATATATATGTTTTGGTAGAATTTTAGTTTCATTTTTTCTCCATCGTTAGAAATTAGTTTCATAAAGAATGACAAATAAAATAATTTCGACCATCTTTTTCTCTATTACATAATTAAATAGTATTGATTATTGGAATTTTCTATTAAACCAAAAAATGTGTTATATATCTATATATAGTTTCATCAAAACTTAAATAAGTTATTTTTTGGTATGAAAACTCTAAATGTAATTTTACAATTTTAATATAATAAAACATCTAAAAAATTCCTATATATATGTCTTGTAGAATTTTAGTTTCAGTTTTTTCCATCGGTAGAAGTTAGTTTCATAAAGAATGACAAATGAAATGATTTTGACCATATTTTTCTGTATTACATAATTAATTAGTACTGAGTATTGAGATTTTGTATCAGACAAAAAAAATAGATTATTGTGATTTTTCTGACATTTTTTTAAAGATAATTTATTAATTTATTTGAACCTATACTTATTGAAGCATATATTATTTTCTCGGAAAACATTGTTTTATTTCTTTCGTTGGAAGGTGAAGATAACTTTAATTATAAGTAAAGTCTAATAATGAGATATGAATATATATATATATATATATATATATATGATTAATTAGTTTATTAATTTGATTTATGATGAATTTTATTATTTTAATTTGTGATTATTTAATTTATTTATTTTAATTAGTTGCTGATGTGTCATTCTTAGAAGCCCTCACTTTTGCTGATATGGATGCTCTCCTGAGCTTCTAAACCTTCTTTTTATTAGTATATATTTCAATATAATAAAACATCTAAAAAGTCCTATATATATGTTTTGGTAGAATTTTAGTTTCATTTTTTCTCCATCGTTAGAAATTAGTTTCATAAAGAATGCCAAATAAAATAATTTCGACCATCGTTTTCTCTATTACATAATTAAATAGTATTGATTATTGGAATTTTGTACCAGACCAAAAAAATGTGTTATATATCTATATATAGTTTCATCAAAACTTAAATAAGTCATTTTTTGGTATGCAAAACTCTATATTTAATTTTACAAATTTCAATATAATAAAACATCTAAAAATTCCTATATATATGTTCTGTAGAATTTTAGTTTTATTTTTTTCTATCGGTAGAAGTTAGTTTCATAAAAAATGACAAATGAAATGATTTTGACCATATTTTCTGTATTACATAATTAAATAGTACTGAGTATTGAGATTCTGTAGCAGACAAAAAAAAAAGATTATTGTGATTTTCTGACTTTTTTTTAAAGATAATTTATTAATTTATTTGAACCTATAATTATTGAAGCATACATTATTTTTTTGGCAAACATTGTTTTATTTCTTTGGCGGAAAGGTGAAGAGAGCCTTAATTATAAGTAAAGTCTAATAATGAGATATAAATATATATATATGATTAATTATTTTATTAATTTGATTTATGATGAATTTGATTATTTTGATTTGTAATTATTTAATTTATTTATTTTAATTATTTACTGATGTGTCATTCTTAAAAACCTTCACTTTTGCTTATGTGGATGCTCTCTTGAGCCTCTAAACCTTCCTTTTATTAATATAGATTTCAATATAATAAAACATCTAAAAAGTCTTATATATATGTCTTGGTAAAATTTTACTTTCATTTTTTTCTCCATCCTTAGAAATTAGTTTCATAAACCATGACAAATAAAATAATTTCGACATCTTTTTCTCTGTTACATAATTAAATAATATTGATTATTAGAATTTTGTATCAGACCAAAAAAATGTGTTATATATATCTATATATAGTTTCATCAAAACTTAAATTAAATAAGTTATTTTTTGGTATGCAAAACTCTATATTTAATTTTACAATTTCAATATAATAAAACATCTAAAAATTCCTATATATATGTCCTGTAGAATTTTAGTTTCATTTTTTTCCATCAGTAGAAGTTAGTTTCATAAAGAATGATAAATGAAATGATTTTGATCATATTTTCTGTATTACATAATTAAATAGTACTGAGTATTGAGATTCTGTATCAGACCAAAAAAATAGATTATTGTGATTTTTCTGACATTTTTTTAAAGATAATTTATTAATTTATTTGAACCTATAATTATTGAATCATATATTATTTTCTTGGCAAACATTGTTTTATTTTTTTCGTGGGAAGGTGAAGAGATTCTTAATTATAAGTAAAGTCTAATAATGAGATATGAATATGAATATATATATATATATGATTAATTATTTTATTAATTTGATTTATGATGAAGTTTATTATTTTGATTTGTAATTATTTAATTTATTTATTTTAATTTATTTATTTTAATTAGTTGCTGATGTGTCATTCTTAGAAACCTTCACTTCACTTAAAAACCTCTAAACCTTCTTTTTATTAGTATAAATGCCATCACTTCTCTATTTTTTAGATATGGTTGTGATTAATAACTGCACTTAGAAACCTCTAAACCTTCTTTTTATTAGTATAGATGCCATCACTTCTCTATTTTTTAGATATGATTGTGATTAATAACTGCGTAATTAACTAACTACTAAACCAACAACGTAATCCAAATAAAAACCATCAACATCTAATCCTAATGCGGAAAGTCAATGATGTAAACAGATCCATCAGCAAATTTTCAAATTGAATTCAGTTTTTAATTTCTTTTCAATTTTTCTTCATTATATTTTCGCTGATTTCATAGTCGTTTAATATTAAGCAAGACTACATTTCCCTTTGGTCACATATATGGGGGAAAAAAAAAACAGAAACTATAAACATATATATTATCCGCCTAATCTTCTGGACATTAGTTTGTTTATTGCCTCCGAAGAGAAAGAAACCTACTTTGACAATTTTCAGCCATCTTCCATTATGAATATAAAACTATACTTATGTTAGGGTTTAATTGTTTTCCCGAAGCCTGCTCATCAATTTTGATTTGGATAACAAAACTATTAAGGTAACGTTTTGTATATTCTATACTTTTAAATTAACTTTTTTTTTTTATATATTAAACGGTGGAAATGGTTTATCTGAAATTTCCAACTTAAAGAGTCATATGTGCATGAGTTTTCAGTGGGTATAATTTATGGGATTGTTGAAAATATGCAGATATATACTGTTTATGAGAATACTCAGTACGTATCAAAAGCATTAAAGTAGTTTCAAAAACACGTTTTTCTCGAGGAGGTTCCATGTAAACCAGGACTCTTTGTCTTGTTTTTTGAGTTAGATGAATATTGAATACCCAAGCAATATAAAATAAAATTATTTTAAGACAGCATAAGAAATGGAATCGTTGAGTTGGATACAGGTAGGAATCCGAATAAATAATTAGGTTTGAAATGCATGAGCAAGATGGAGAAAATTATTATTTTTATTATAGTAAAATTACTAATCCAGCCAAAAAAAGAGCTATCACCCTTCAGTTAGGATGTAGCGTTATCATTTTATTTTGTATTGTTCTAAAAGTTTATCAAAATTAAATTAAATTGGCCTAAGAAATTGTAATTTAAATATTAATTATTTTTATATGCATTTCATAGTAACGCATAAATATAAGAGCGTAAAATGTTCATCTATTGCTTTTGTACTAGCAAAAACAAATATCATCTATAGTGTGTATTTTTAATGCAATTTATATTTTATTCTCTAAGTATCCAAAATAGTAAGTTGAATTTTACGATTGAACTTTTTCGTAATTAAGTAAATACGAATGTTTTCCATTCAATGTGAAAGCTATGAAGTTAAGAATATCCCAACGCATAATAATTTAATAAGACAAGTCGAGTTTTTTTGGTGAAGAAACAAAAAACATTTCTCAATATCGTTTTTTTCTATCAATCGATACATCGTGTGTTACGTTGACAAAATAGGGACTCATGGAAAATTATTTACCGACAAAAAAATTAATAAAATATAATAACGAATTGACAAGTTAGATAGGCTAATGGTTTTTATATATGAAAGTTTGTGGGTTTGACGGGGAAAAAAAAAACAAGCTATTAGCTAAAGGACCAAGTTGAGGAAATATTGGGTCCACCAGCGGACCAATAACAACTCGTCCGTACTAATAATATCTATTTATACCTATGTTGGTTGTTTCAATTTTTTTTTAGCATCATAATAAATCAGATACTTTTCCTTTTAGCACTGTTATCTATTTTGTTTCTCTATAAATCACACATATCCAAGGGTTTTTTTTTCTATTTTAATATAATTAAAGTTCTGTCATTCTTTTTTTTCGTATGAAACAACTTTACTATCTTTGTAATATCTAAACGTATGCAATCATATAAATTCCAAGCAAAAATTTACAGAACATATAGAAGAAACTAACTAACTTTATTATGATATGATAGCACAGGCTAAACTCTTTTAATAACCCATGAATCACTTTCAAAAACCAAAACCATTTTTTCACAATCAATTTGGAGCACGAGTACTTAGAATCATAACAAGAAACATAGATGAGCCCAATCTCTCTTACGGAGACAAATTCAATGATTGATTCAAAAAATCGGGTTGAATTTATTAAAATTGGTTAAATTAAGATTTTCTATAAATCTATGCATTCGAAAAATTTCAGAGCTCCAGTTTTAACTGAATAGATTAAATATTTTCAAAAAAAAAGTTATTTTAAGTATCGGTTTAGATGGCTGATTGATTCGTAAACATCATATATATGTGTGTAATATTTTTAATGCAAATATGTATTAATTTTTATTTCTTAAAAAAATCCTAACACTAATTAGTGCGTAGACAATATCGCACCGAGTTAAATTTTGAGAAATATCTCGTTAACTAAAAAAAAACCTAAAAAGAAACGGAAAAAAGATGAAAAAGTAATTGTCCTGCTGTCAAGAAATGCCCATATTATTATTCATCCACACAACACGTACGACCATGCCTCCTAGTGATTTGTCATTGGCCCACTTTCCATCCTAGTGGATCGAATTGATAATCAATATTATCATAATAATAACAAGAACTCAAATAGACTATAAATCGTCAACATTTTCTATTGGAGCAGGGAGAGCCAATAAAATTCGGATCTTACGATATTTTGCAGTTCTTTGGATAAAAAAATGAAACCTAACTAATAGTAGAAGAATACTTTGGCAAAGCAACAAATATATCGGATAAGAGTAAGCTATCCACATCACTTGTTAATTGTTTTCAAGCCATATTATATAATGCATACGTATTTATGGTGTTAAATCACTAATGTATTTATTTCAATAAGAGTAAAAACCCAATGAAAGCAGCGAATTAAATAGGATTCATATTTACCAGTACAAATATTTGTGATGTTGTCGGTCGCTGGCTAAATATTGATTATCTGTATACTGTATATAAGAAATATTTGCAATTAAAATCGGTTTACGTGAAAGTACGTATGATCTTGGAGATAATAAAATGGGATAATTACAAAACAAACAAAAGAGAGAGAGAAGAAGCTCGAAAATTAAGAAATATTTGCAATTAAAATCGGTTTACGTGAAAGTACGTATGATCTTGGAGATAATAAAATGGGATAATTACAAAACAAACAAAAGAGAGAGAAGAAGCTCGAAAATTTTATGATTTTGGAATCTATCGAGTGCATATATTATACGGACAATAATCTTCATAGCCATACATATTTTTTTCTTTAAAAGGAAACGTAGGTCGTAGGATAAGATTGAAGAAAGAAAGAAGAATAAAAACGTCTGGAAATGAGAAATAGATCCTAAGACAGAATAAAGAAAATACATATCCTACTATACTTATATCACGACTAATCTTAATGGTTATCAAATCTAATATTTTTGTTATCCTACTATGCTTATATCATGACTAAAACACTATTTAAATATATTTTTAAATCATATCATTGAAGATTGAAGAATAACAATCAGATTTGGAGAGGGAAAAAAAATAAAAGAGACACAACATTTAGCATCGGTAGAATCTTAATATGGTTATCAAATCTAATATTTTGTTATTATTTTTGCATATAGTTATTATCATTACTATAATATTATAATGATTTCATATAAGCATCAAAACTCAGGGGGGATGAACTTCACTAAAATGATGTCAATATCTCACGTGGACCCTTTATCCAATCCTGACCCACACATAGGTCCCACTTCCCCATGCACACAGCCCACAACATATTCATTTCTATATTTGTTCCGATACTCATATTTTTTTTACATTTAAATAAAATTCCATAAAAATAACGTATAACACTCCAAAAAGATTATTATTGCTTCATGTGTTTTCTACAAGTAACAGTTCATGAAAGTGACCTAATATTGTAACCTAAATTATGCGTATATGTTTCGACGAAGCTTCCTTAAGGTTTTTGCGTTGACCCATACACACACATCACACAAACCCATATTACTTCCCATACACCTACCCATATAATATAATTACTCCCCTGAAACACGCATTCTACAAATATAGATATTTTATTTGGTAATAACCAAATAAAAAGTGAAAAATAAAAATAATATTATCAGAAGTGACACTTGCTGTTTCTTATTTCCCTCCCCAGTACTCTCTTCTTCTTTCTATATATATACACACACACGTATACATATACACATCACAACATAACACAACACAACCCAACACATTTCTGATTTCTCCATTGTTCTCAAAAAAAAACTCAGATTAAATGGAAGTGAGTAGCGTAGACGAGAGTACTACAAGTACAGGTTCAATCTGTGAAACTCCGGCGATAACTCCGGCGAAAAAGTCGTCGGCAGGTAATAATTTATACAGGATGGGAAGCGGATCAAGCGTGGTGTTAGATTCAGAGAACGGGGTAGAAGCTGAATCTAGGAAGCTTCCGTCGTCAAAATACAAGGGCGTGGTGCCGCAACCAAACGGAAGATGGGGAGCTCAGATTTACGAGAAACACCAGCGCGTGTGGCTCGGTACTTTCAACGAAGAAGACGAAGCGGCTCGTGCCTACGACGTGGCGGTTAACCGGTTCCGTGGCCGTGACGCCGTCACGAATTTCAAAGACGTGAGGATGGACGAAGACGAGGGCGAGTTCTTGAATTCTCATTCGAAATCTGAGATCGTTGATATGTTGAGGAAACATACTTATAACGAAGAGTTAGAGCAGAGTAAACGGCGTCGTAACGGTAACGGAAACACGGTTAGGACGATGTTAACGTCGGGGTTGAGTAATGATGGTGTTTCGACGACGGAGTTTAGATCGGCGGAATCACTGTTTGAGAAACCGGTTACGCCAAGCGACGTTGGGAAGCTAAACCGTTTGGTTATACCGAAACACCACGCGGAGAAACATTTTCCGTTACCGTCAAGTAGCGTTTCCGTGAAAGGAGTGTTGTTGAACTTTGAGGATGTTAACGGGAAAGTGTGGAGGTTCCGTTACTCGTATTGGAACAGTAGTCAGAGTTATGTCTTGACTAAAGGTTGGAGCCGGTTCGTTAAGGAGAAGAATCTACGTGCTGGTGATGTGGTTAGTTTTAGTAAATCTAACGGTCAGGATCAACAGTTGTACATTGGGTGGAAGTCGAGATCCAGGTCGGATTTAGTGGCGGGTCGGGTTTTGAGATTGTTCGGAGTTAACATATCACCGGGGAGTTTGAGAAACGACGTCGTAGGGAACAAGAGAGTGAACGATACTGAGATGTTATCGTTGGTGTGTAGTAAGAAGCAACGCATCTTTCACGCCTCGTAACAACTCTTCTTCTCTTTTTTTTTTTTTTTTTTTTTAATAAAAAATTTAGTTCCACTTTCGTTATTTTTTTTCTTTCTTTTTTGCATCGATTACTTCTGGTTTACCAAAGGTAGAGTAGTAAATTTTATTTATAGCATAAAAAGGGTTACTTAGATGTCTCAAGAGTTTTATTAGCATGAGATGATGAGAATGTTTTTTCCAAATCTTACCTTGTTTCTTTTCATTTTATGTGTATGGGAACTCGTATCTACGAGTTTTGGTTTATAATTAATATATGTATGCATTAGCTACTGCTTATGCTATTTGCTGATTTTTTTATGAAGAATACTATGAACACTAATATAACAAATGTTCTAACAAAGAGTCGAGTAGTAATTAAGAAAGTGTTGTCCTATTGGTATATGTCCAGATTTGTGGCGTTGTTAGAACGTAATTTTCCCAACGAATGATATTTTTCTTATAACTGCAAATAAAACCAGTTTGCAGGGTCTCCAGATGTATATGTATAGGTCACACCCCGATCCAAATAACAAAGAAAAAGATATTTTATAATCAATGTACACATCTCGGAGTTGCTATACAGACGTTTGAAAGATATTATTTTATTCTTGAGAAAATTTATGTTGGTAGAGATCCATGTTGCTGTTAAATAGTACTCTCGATATGGATATCTGTTTATAAAAGTGTTTTAGTTCTTTTTCTTTTACAAACTTAGTTATAGCTATAATTTCGAACGAAAATGAATGGTTAAACGATTAACATTTCAACTTTTTTTTTAAAATATGTTTCTTACAAAATGGTATACGATATGAGTTAAAGTTTGATTGAACATATGATGATAATAGTAGACCTGCTGCATACATTAGTCATAGAATGTACGTACATAAAGGATATATTGACCATTGATCTTATGAATGTTCCGTTCATATGCACTTTTTTCAATACAAGTCGGTGGACTAATTAACTCTTAATTATTCCATTATAGCATAAAATCCTAATATACAATTAAAAATGCCCACGCAATTCTACATATGGTTTTGTCTAAGACACATACTCACAATCACAAATATAGCTTCTTTTTGTTGGTCTGAATCATCGATCATATGATAGAATATGTATCGAACTAGTAAACGCTTTCAATTGAAGGATTGATAACCAGTTATATATAAAAAAATGATATTATATATATATATATATATAATATTCATGAGCTATATTATTATTGTTGTTAAATCCATATGGCCTAAAGTAGCCCATGTTTGATCGATCATATACAGGCCAAATGGGCTTTAGTCCATTAAAATATCAAGAAACATTTTTTTCCTTCTCTTTTTAAATATGAAGAAACATTAAAATTTATCGATTCGCTGCAAATTTTGATAGTTTGGGTTTAGCAGTGAAGTTGCGAAAATGGCGTCTTCGGTATTTCTATCCGGTTTCTCGTCATCGTCGTCTTTGCAACTCTGTTCTTCCTTTAACGGCGACTACTTAGTGCCGTCGAGATGCTTTATCGGAGCTCCGGTCACTTCCTCTTCTCTATCACTCTCCGGTTTGTCATTCTACTTGTCACTCTTTCTTCGTTTGCTCTGTTCGTTATTCAAAGCTTTCTGGGGATTAAAGCCTCGTGTTTATTGGAAGATAATGAAATTATTGGTCATCTGATTGGAAATGTTGTATATAATTGAAGAACTTTGGTGTATGAAGCTTATCTTCTCACTCTCATCTGCAGGTAAGAAGAACTCATATTCTCCGAGAAAATTCTACGTTTCTGCCAAGAAAATTTCTGGGTTAGAGGAAGCCATTAGAATCAGAAGGTAATTAAGTTTGTTAAACTGTCTTGTATCAAAAAAAATGCAATCTTGAGAATTCAAGATTTTCTTCATTTCTAGGTCATAGGAGCTAACAGTACATTAATTTGATTTACATTCTGTAGGATGAGAGAGCTTGAAACTAAATCAAAAGTTAAGAGAAATCCACCACTAAGACGTGGAAGAGTATCGCCTCGTCTTCTTGTACCTGATCACATTCCAAGGCCTCCATATGTTGAGTCTGGTGTTTTACCGGATATATCGAGTGAATTCCAGATTCCTGGTCCTGAAGGCATTGCGAAAATGAGAGCTGCTTGCGAGCTCGCTGCTCGGGTTTTAAACTATGCTGGAACTTTGGTTAAAGTAAGATTTTAGGTTCCTTTCTTCTAATATTATGCATATATATGGCCTGAGCTGTTGTTTATATGGTTCTGCAGCCATCTGTTACGACTAATGAAATCGACAAAGCTGTGCATGATATGATTATTGAAGCTGGTGCTTATCCTTCACCTCTTGGATATGGTGGATTTCCGAAAAGTGTGTGTACGTCCGTTAATGAGTGTATGTGTCATGGAATACCGGATTCTCGCCAGCTACAGGTCCTCAAGTGTGATTTTTTACTGCCTTAGCCGAGTAGATTTTAAAGGAATTCCTATCTTTTATCACTAACTATTACCTCTTAATGCAGAGCGGGGATATAATAAACATAGATGTCACGGTTTACTTGGATGTAAGTCATTTGGGATTCTTTTTGTAATTTGTAGACACTTTTACTTTCACTTTGTTTAATTTCGACATACAACTTGAAACATCTTGTATACATTGAATTATATAACACTTTTTGGGGGTTTGAAACTTCAACAGGGTTACCATGGAGATACATCGAAAACTTTCTTCTGTGGAGAAGTCGACGAAGGTTTCAAACGACTTGTGAAGGTAGTATTCTTTTTCTTCATTTTATTGTCTCTGCAAGTTCACAATAAATGGATTCTGTAAAAATATGGTAACTATTGTTGGTTTTTTTTGTTCTGCAAGGTTACGGAAGAATGCTTGGAGAAAGGTATTGCCGTTTGTAAAGTTGGAGCAAGCTTCAAGAAAATTGGGAAAAGAATTAGGTAGCAAACAAAACCATTATTGATTCAATATTACCGTGCAGAAATGTTTTATTTGAGGACATTAACAATGCTGCTAGACCAAACAATCTCACTGGTTTCAATTTCCAACAGTGAGCATGCAGAAAAGTACGGCTACAATGTTGTGGAGCGGTTTGTTGGGCATGGTGTTGGACCAGTATTCCACTCCGAACCCCTTATATATCATTACCGTAAGTAATCTCTTTCTTAGCAAAATCACTTTTTTTTTAAAATCTATAATGTAACCTGGAAGCATCAATTAAAAACAATAGTTGGCGCATATGCACATGAACAGCTCTGGCATTATGATTGTATCCGTAAATGCCACGTCTTTCGTCCAGAATTCGTCTTTGGTGGCTCATTTTCTATCCAATTTGCAGGAAATGATGAGCCTGGACTTATGGTTGAGGGACAAACTTTCACAATTGGTTAGCCATTTTTTTCCCTTCCATGTCATGGCTTTCTTTTGCTTATGATTAGTTGATTACAATATAACAAAAAACCGATGAATACATTCTGTTGCAGAACCGATTCTCACGATTGGAACCACAGAATGTGTAACATGGCCAGACAACTGGACTACTCTGACAGCAGATGGTGGCGTCGCTGCGCAGTTTGAGCATACCATTCTGATTACTAGGACTGGTTCAGAGATTCTTACCAAATGCTGAAGCTATTCACATTAATCATTTCCATTTCACGTTAATTTTTCAATTGCTGCTCCGTTAAGGTCCATAGTTGAAGCTTCCAAAAGGTGAGTTTACCTGCTTATAATTTCCTGGGTTTTTTTGTGTGTTACAGACTTACAGTACCAATTGACTTAACTGATGCACTTAATCCTTTCCTGATCACAGCTCAAGAGAGATAGTAGTAGAAGAAGTATGAACCAGACAAAGGCTCGTGTATCAATTGAACAGCTAGCTGCTCTCAACATACACTATGTGGTTAGAAATACTTTGAAATTCCTTTTAGAAAAAAGGACCTTACGGGCATCAACAAAGGAAATGACTTAAGGACCTATTTATATCTCGAATCATATAAAAAAGGAAAAGAGTATTCATTCAGATGGAACAGTTCACACTTTTATCCCCAAACGCAAATATTGATACCCCCGTAAGCAAGAAAGAAAACATAAAAAAGACCTAAATCCTCTTAATCATCCCTCTGCTTGCTTGCCTCGCAGCCAAGAAGGCGTCTAGCTCCTTAATCAAATGTTCTTCAACAGTTTTACTCAAAGCGAGAAGCGAGTGACAGTAATCAGAGTGAGCCTCCATACACTTCCACATCACCCGAGAGACTCAAGCTTCATTGTTCTTCCTAGCTTCCACCAAGCTATCCTACATACTTGATTCTTGGCAACAACCTCTTCTCATGAACTTGGAAAACTGCTCATTTAATTCCGTTGGTTTCGCCTGAAAGAAGGCTTCGGAGCTCCTTCTTCGCCAGTACTTCGGTAGATTTCCCAATTGCGAGAATCGGCTGATAGTAAACAGAGTGAGCCTTCACACACTTTGTGAGCTTCGAAAATACTTCCCTACACTTGAGCTGTTTCCTCAATCTTGATAATCCCTTCAAAATCCCCTTTTCAGTTTTTAATCTCAAATCGACAAGGATTTTGCACGAAACCCTTTTGGGAATGAGTTAAGATCATTTTTTAAGTGTCTATTGTGGCATTTTACAAATTTAATTATGATATTAAATTTTGTTTTACCGTACGTGAATTTCACTAAACTTCGTATGATGTGGATTTTGATAGCTTGATTTGTCTTTGTTTTTTCGTGCTCTCTTAACTTTCCAATATTTGTTTCACCACTCTGATTTTTTATTTTATGCTGTTTCAAGATTTTTTTTTTTTCCAGGCATGGACCATGAACTAAGCAAATGCCTAGAATCAGTAGAATCAACCTCCATATGGTTTATGATGATCAATTTCCATTTGTCGGCTTCGTTAAATTTACTTTATTGGTAACAGATTTTTCTAAGCTTTTAATCGCATTTTCCACATGGTGCATTCCCTTTTGAAACCTTACAAACTCAATCTTATAATGCATTCCCCTAAATTCAGATCTCAAGATGAGTCTGATATTTAAAATTCCCCACATGTTCCGTCAAGTCCTTCTTTATCCCATATATGTGACTTTTTGTTTTCTGTCTTTTTTTGTGTGTTTAATTTGTAGTTGTTATAAATGTAATAGAAAGAAAAGTAATTTAAAAGAAGAAAACGATTTAATATTGATGGGGAGCGAAAGAAGATGAATGTTATACTTCTCTGATTTTATGATTCTTATGTGTATCTCAACTATGGATTAAAGCAATTTGGGTGAATGTGCTATAATCGTCTCAGTGATCACTTGACAAAAGAAGGATATGTGAATGATCCTATATGTCCATGTGTTTTTATCAAAAAAATAATATCTGGATTTGTGATAAGCGTGATATATGTTGATGATCTAAATATAATCGGAACTCAAAAAGAGATTCAGGAAGCTTCAAATTATTTAAAAGGAGAATTTGAGATGAAAGATCTCAGGCAGACAAAATATTATATTGGTCTCTAAATTAAGAGACCTCAAAAGGGTATATTTGTGCATCAATCCACATATACTAAAAGAGTGCTAAAAAGTTTTAACATGGATAAGGTTACTCCTCTCAGCACCTCTATGGTCGTGAGAACACTGAATGTTGATAATGATCCATTCCGACCATCTGAGAAAAATGAAGAGATACTTGGCCCAGTAGTGCCATATCTAAGTGCGATTGGAGGCCTTATGTATCTGGCTAGTTGTATTATACCAGATATATCATTTGCCATTAATCTTTTAGCAAGATATAGTTCATCCCCTACTCGAGATATTGGAATGGGATTAAACATGTCTTTCGATATATTCAAAGGTCGATTGATTTAGGGTTATTTTATCCTAACAATTCAAATGGTCAAATGATTGGTTTTGCAGATGCATCATATTTATCAGATCCTCACAACGCCTGATCACAAACAGGTTATGTGTTTACGATCGGAGGCACTGCTATATCATGGCGTTCGCAGAAACAGACGCTTGTGGCTACTTCTTCAAATCATGCTGAGATCATCGCACTCCATGAATCAAGTAGAGAATGTGTATGGCTGAGATCGATAAGACAACACATTCATTCAAGTAGCGGAATTCACGTAAACACGGAGCCAATAATTCTTTTTGAAGATAATGTTGCATGTGTCGCACAGACGAAAGAAAAATATATCAAAAGCGATAGAACCAAACATATCCCTCCGAAGTTCTTTGTATACACTCAGAGTTTGAGAAGAATAAGGACATTGAAGTAAGATATGTCAGATCATGCGACAACACTGTAATCTCTTCACAAAGTCACTACCCACCTCGACATTCAAGAAGCATGTTCACAATATTGGAATGCGTTATCAACGAGACATATGAAGATAACTATTTTCGAGCGGGAGAATACGGTACTGCACTCTTTTTTTCTTATTATGGTTTTTATCCCATTGGGTTTTTCTATGACAATGTTTTTAACGAGACAGTACATAATAAATAATTAAGGGGAAGTGTTATAAAAGTCTAAAAAGTATATAATTTTTTATTATTTTATCTTCACAATTACGGCTTCATTTCAACATTTACGGTTTCACTTCTCTATATAAAGAGAAGCTTGTAAAGAGTTGAGATTGATGATGTTTTCTCATACCTCGTATCAAAAGAAATAAATGAGGAAAACGAGGATCCATAGCCAAAGTCTGTATATGAGTGTCAAAAGAGACATGACTAGCTAAAATGGAAAGAGGCAATAAAAGTCGAGCTTGATTCGCTTAATAAGCGAAAACTATTCGGACCCATTGTACTCACACCAGAGGGTGTGAAACCAGTTGGATACAAATGGGTATTCGTTCGAAAACGAAATGAGAAAAATAAAATTATGAGATATAAAGCTCGCCTTGTTGTACAAGGTTTCTCCCAAAGACCTGAGATTGATTATGAGGAAACATATTCCTCCGTGATGGATGACATCACGTTTAGATTCCTGATGAGCCTAACGGCTAATGAGAATCTAGAAATGCGTCTGATGGATGTCGTTACGACATATTTATATGACTCTTTAGATACAGATATCTATATGAGAATACCTGATGGGTTCAAAATGCCAGACGCATTGAGTTCCAAACCCAAAGAGTTGTGTGCATTAAAGTTGCAAAGATCATTATTATCAATTATCTCATTTCTATTCCATATCTTTCCATTATAGATATAGTTGATAGATATCTCATGATTTTCATTAGGCTGATGATGGTCTGCATCATTCTTATTCTCATGATGATCTATATCATCATTATTCTCATGATTCTCATTTTCCAAAATATTTTCAACCATTTTGGGAGAATTAAGCCTTTCAACATCCTTTTTTTTTCTAGGATTCTTATCCTTAGAACCAACGGGTCTACCACGCTTCAAGCAGGTTTTTGACTTTCGTGTATCATCTGTTAGTCCACCTTCTTGTGGAATCTCGATTATAGCAGGAACATTTGCAGCCGGTATATGAGATTTTGTTACCGTTTTGGTATCTGCAAATGCATCAGGAAGCTGATTTGCAATACTTTGCAAATGCATAATACGTCGAATCTATAGTTTCGACTGCTTAGTAGGAGGATCAAGGTGTAACAACGTTGGCACACTCCACTTGATATCCTTCACTACTTGCTTATTTTTTCTCCCTAGAACCGGGAATACTTTTTCGTCAAAATGACAATCGGCAAACCTTGCCGTAAAGACATCACCAGTCTTTGGTTCTAGGTATCTTATAATTGATGGAGAATCACATCCAACATAAATTCCTAACCTCCTCTGAGGTCCCATTTTTGTACGTTGTGGAACATTTGATTCTCGACCAAATGCTAACTGTAATGGGAAATATTTTTGATACGCACTCGGCCTTATCCGAATCAGTGCTTCTGCATGCAATATGGCATGCCCCCATACAAATGTTGGGAGTTTTGATCTCATGATCAACGGTCTTGCAATTAATTGCAGACGTTTAATTAATGATTCAACCAACCCATTTTGAGTATGAACATGAGTCACATGATGTTCAACCTCAATTCCCGATACCATACAATAATCATTAAATGATCGGAAAGTGAATTCACCAGCATTGTCTAATCTAACTCTTTTAATAGGATAATAAGCAAATTATGCCCTCAGTTTGATTATCTGAGTTAGAAATCTCGCAAATGCCATATTTCGAGATGATAATAGATAAACATGTGACCATCTGCTAGAAGCATCTATCAACACCATAAAATAGTGGAATGGTCAACATGGTGGATGAACTGGTCCACATATATCGCCTTGAATGAGTTCAAGGAACTTCTGTGATTCTTTATCAACTTTAGTTGGTGATGGTCTTATTACCAATTTTCCCATAGAACATACTTCACATGTCATTTTATTTTCCTGATTAATCCTTTGAATTTTCAGTCCATGACCATGTGAAGTTTCAATGATTCTCCGCATCATCGTGATGCCCGGATGACCGATTCTTTCATGCCATAATATAAAATCATCTTTATTTCTCTCTACCACGAGATTTGATTCTATTGCCCATATATATGTATGGTGCAATCGAGAAGGAAGCCTTGATAATTTTTTCAAGATAACTTTTTTTCCATTTTTTTAGAAGTTATATACATAACATTCTTTTCATTCTCAGTCCCTGAGTGAGTATCATACCCTTGAAGATAGATATCTTTAAAACTCAATAAATTCTTTTTTGAATTTGCAGCATATAAGGAGTTATCGATGAAAAATTTCATTCCAATTGGCAACATAAATCTGGATTTACCAGTTTTTTCAATCAGGCCCGGAGGGCCTGATATTGTATTGACAATAATTTTTTTCCTCTTTATATTTGAGAAATATATCTCATTCTTCAGAATAGTATGCGTTGCTCCACTATCTGGTATACATATTTTTTTTCTTTTTCTTTGGATTTTGATTCACTTGCAATATCCATTTCTGTAATCAACATTAATAATCATTAGCAAATTTCATAATAAAACATATAATAATTTTATAATGGTTTTGTTTGAAAAAAAAACATTTTATTCGGAAAAACAATTGAAAATACATACTAATTTTACATGACACAACACGAGATTTATTCTTTGTCTCATTACAAGCATTTTCATGCATAACTGGAGACTTATTCTTTTTGTCTCATTACAAGCATTTTTAGTAATTGGTCTCGTCGAAATCGTTCTCAAAGTCAGAAGAATCGACGTACGTTGTTCCCTCGGAGTGTTCCGTTAGGTTCACTTCCTTCCCTTTGCCTTTCGTGGACTCTTGATATAGTCTACACAAATGTGGAGGGGTACGACAATCATTGGGAAAATGTCCTTTCGTTTCACATCCGAAACATATATCTTTACGTTTCTGGGAGTGATCTATTTTGATCTCTTTTCCTTTTTGAGATCGTTCATTTCGTACCCATTTGAACGATCTCCTCCCTTGAGGATTATAATTTTTTCCTCTTCCACGATTATTTCGACGACCACGACCCCGATTGGTCTGGCTTGTTCTTTCAGGATTTTGACTTTTCATAGCATTCACTTCAGGAAATGCTCTTGTTCCCGTGGGTCGGGAATTGTGGTTTTTAATGAGAGTTCATTATTCTTCTCAGACAGAATCAATGCCACAGTTAATTCAGAGAACCTCTTGTATCCCCGACTTCTGTACATTTCAGGGAAACTATGTTCCTTATGAAATATCAGATATGTTTTCTCGAGCATTTCTGACTCAGAAACTGGCTTACCACAATATTTTAATTGACATACAATCCGCAATATAGCCGAATTGTATTGCTCAACCTTTTCAAAATCCTGAAACCTCAGGTTTTTCCATTCCTCTAAGGCATGAGGTAGAGTAATCTCTTTTTGGTTATCAAACCTTGCCTTTAGAGCGGACCACAACTCTGCTGGATCTTTTATGTGCGCATAATCATGCATCACATTCTTATCTAGATGTTTTCGTAGGAATATAATTGATTTCGCCTTTTCTTTGGCAGAAGTTTTATTTTCTTCTTTTATTGTATCTTGACAAATTTTCCGATTCTAGATGGAGTTCCACATCGGTGGTCCATGCTATGTAATTTGCTCTAGTGACTTTGAGAGCTGGGAATTTAAGCTTCTCAATGTTTGCCATTTATCGTTTGATTTGATGAAATCGGATGAAAAATAATTTCCGACGGTGAACAGTAGTTTCTGACAGTGAATAGTAACTTTTATGGAAATCGTTTAGCTTCGATCGGAGCGATTTTACTGTGTTATAAATGTAATAGAAAGAAAAGTAATTTAAAAGAAGAAACCGATTTAATATTGATGGGGAGATGAACCTGACTCCGATGAGTGGAATATCAATATGGTGAATAAAGGTTTTGAAAAAGGAGAAACAGACCTCATTTGCCAGGTAAAGCCAGGGGGTTTAATCTCAAAATCAAGTTTTTTTTGGATTCACAACAAGCATGGAGATTACTCTGTCAAATCTGGCTACTGGATCTGGGAGACAAGGATTAAAAATTGTCAAGACTCTAAGACTCTGAAGAACCCAGTCTAAATCCTCTCTTCACCAATATTTGGAAAACAGGAGCTCCAGCAAACATAAGACATTTCTTATGGAGATGTCTGTCAAACTCCTAGGCAGTTGGGAAAAACATGAAGAATAAGAGGCTTACAAAGGTGGGTGATTGTCCCAGATGTCAAGACTCAGGTGAAAATGTGAACCATTTGTTATTTGAATGCTCCTTTGCATGACTGGTATGGGCATTGTCTCCTGTGGGACATTTGTTTTTCCCTGTTGCAGATGCTTCCCTTTTCGAGAACATGAGTCGTCTTCTGATGCCTACTTATCATGACCCAGGGGATGCTCAAGAAAAGGAGAGATTTCACCACTGGCCCTGGATCTTATGGCATATTTGGAAAAGAAAAAATGATCTCATCTTCTCAGGACTTCACTGTGATGCAGAGAAACTAATCAGGAAGGCCAAGGAAGCTGCTGAGGAATGGCTGAATACCAACTCCAAGGTAGTGCTCCCTTCTGGTCAAGGCAGTGGTCAAACAAGTTCTGGGAGAAAGAATTGGATTCCACCTGAGCCAAACTACTTCAAATGCAACGTTGATGGGTCTTGGCGACAAGAAAGTAATTCTTGTGGTATCAGTTGGATCCTCCGGGATCATCTGGGAATGGTTAGTCAATTTGGAGCTAAATTCTTCCCAAAGTTGAGTTCACCATTAGAGACAGAGGTCACTGCGCTCGTGTGGGCCGTGAGTTATTTTTCTCAACAAGGTAAATCGAATATTGTTTTTGAGACAGATTGTAGGGATTTAAAGGAAGCAGTCATAAATCTTGAGATTTGGCCTCGTCTTCACAGTTTCACTTCGGAGATCAATGGGCTGGTGCGGGAAAAAAGCAACTACAGGTTCCAATTTGCTTCTCGTGAAGGAAATGCGTGTGCTGATGCCATGGCCAAACATGTATCCTCGTGCCCCATCTACTTTGCTATTCTTGATTCTTCTTTGCCTTTGTGGATCAAGTCTTTTGCAGACTATGATATTCAATGTAATAACACTTGTAATTTGGTTTAATTGAATGAGATTCGCGTTAAAAAAATATATATATATTGATGGGGAGAGAAAGAAGCTGAATGTTATACTTCTCTGATTTTATGATTCTTATGTGTATCTCAACTCTTTACAAACTTCTCTTTGTATAGAGAAGTGAAACCGTAAATGTTGAAATGAAGCCGTAATTGTTGAAGATAAAATAATAAATAATTATATATTTTTTTAAACTTTTATAACAGTAGTTATTTTATCTTATTTCTTATTGAGATTGAAAAATTAAATCCTTTACAATGCTGAGACCCACTTTCCCACATTTACGCACATGCCTCCTCATCATTCAACATCATGATTAAATGCATAGTACAAAAGGCATCCATTATTAAAAAGAAGCTCATCACTTCGTAACTTCAATTAATAACGTTATCAGTGTTTATTACAATCTACCAACACAGGCAAGTCTCTGGTCATGGCTTCCTCTGCTGCTGCATCGATCTCTATGTTAACTCTAAGGAACCTCTCTCGCAATCATCAATCTCACCAAAGCTCTCTTCTGGGTTTCTCCAGATCCTTCCATACCCTAAGGATCTCATCCAACGGTCCAGATTTCTCCCCACCATCAAGATCCACCACTTCCTCCACTAGAGGTTTCTTCAGAACCATTTGCAGCAGCAGCCAGAACTCCAGACCAAGTAAGTAAAAGTTATGATCCAATCAAATTCACCTTTATGTTCACAATTAAAGTACCCATTTCATGTTGTAGCAAATTCAGTTGACCTTTACCTCACATTTAAGTACCCATTTCATGAACTGAGGAATTTAGGATAAACTCTTATGGAAATGGATACTTAAAATTTTGACCTTTTATGATCAGAATTACCCATGAAATGATTTGATAATATTGGGATCAAATTTGGTGTTAGAATTTAACATTTGCCTTTCATTAAAGCAACCATTTCATAAATTGAAATATTAAGATCAAAATTGGTGGAAAAAAAGTTAATCTTTATGCTCACAGCTAAAGTACCCATTTCATGATTTAAGAGCATTTAGCATCAAATTTGTTAGAAACAAAAAAAAAATTGACCTTTATGCTCAAAATCAAGAACCCATTTCACAAAAAAAAACTGATTTTACTTTCTTTTGTCAGCTAAAATTCAAGAACTCAACGTCTACGAGTTCAACGAAGGAGATAGAAACAGTCCAGCGGTTTTAAAACTAGGAAAAAAATCAGATCAGCTTTGTCTCGGCGATCTTGTCCCCTTCACAAACAAACTCTACACCGGAGATCTCACAAAACGCATAGGAATCACCGCAGGTCTCTGTGTTTTGATTCAACACGTTCCAGAGAAGAAAGGTGATCGCTTTGAAGCTTCTTACAGTTTCTACTTCGGAGATTATGGTCACATATCAGTACAAGGTCCTTATCTCACTTACGAGGACACGTTTCTAGCGATCACTGGTGGCTCCGGCGTCTTTGAAGGAGCTTATGGACAGGTCAAACTTCGTCAGCTTGTGTATCCGACGAAGCTGTTTTACACTTTTTACTTGAAAGGTGTTGTTGCTGATTTGCCGGTGGAGCTTACTGGATCACCTGTTGAGCCGTCGAAGGACGTGAAGCCGGCGGCTGAAGCTCAGGCGACTCAGCCCGGTGCCACGATCTCTAACTTTACTAATTGAAATCGATCATTGTCATGGATCTTTAATGGGCTGTTTCATTGTGTTAAATTTTAATAATGGGCCTTTGTATTGGGCTTTTTATGGGTATTAATGTATTATAGTAAGCATAACGTTCACTAGCTAGATTTAAGTGCGTGAACTCACTCCACCTCCCGAGATTTTTATAAACTTTCTATATTTGGAAAGTTTGGCTTATTAGGCACGTAGCCTATTTTTGAGTTAAAGGTACTCTTCGATCGTGAAAAGTCTTAGATGGACTGGTTTCCTCAAGCTCTCATTCAGGTTGAAGAATGATTGAGGTAGGAGTTAAAGCTTCACTTTTGTTATTTCCATTGTTTAGAATGGTTAGTGAAGTCATTTTTTGGGTTGTTGTATAGAAGCTTCATTGTTGGAAGCTGTGAGTGCTTTCTAAGGCTCAGTAACATCCTTGTAATATCATACTCTGTTTTATTAATCCACTAGTTGACCAAAAAAAAAAAGCCTATTTTTGAGCTCAAACAGTCAAACTCATTAACGAATCTTTTTTTGTTTAATGTTTTTTCACCGAATGCTTTATTTTGTATTTTTCACGATCTGAATTGTTTTAAAAATACTAATATATCTGATGTACACCTTTTCCGGAAGAAAATCGATTTTGTATTAGTATATTGAAAAATCTATTTGTATCAGTTAAGGACTTTGCTAGACGAGATTAGTCTTTTATCTTTTACAATTTTTGTTCTTTCGAATAATAATAATAATAATAATTTAATAGTAGTATTGTACTTGTTTGTATATATCCATAGACTTTGGACATAAACTTATACTTTAGCGAAATCATATTGAATGAAGTATCAGACCACCACTCTTTCGATATTTATCAGTTTGCAATTTCCAAAACAACATTTATTACTCCCGTACCTTCGAGGACCAAACTATTCAAAGTTTCAAACGAAACATTTACTCGATATTTTATTTTATATGAGATATGGCAAGTAGTCTCTGACAATTAAACTTTTTAGCTATCTTAGCTCATGTAGTTTTTTTTTTTTTTTTGGTTATAGAGATTCAAAGTTTATACTCCTTAATTCCAATTTATAATAAACGCTGTTATAAGATTTTGTTTTTCTCATATACTGATATACAACATGTCATTTTGAATGAAAATAATAATTTTTCAATATTTATCTTTTATTTTTTGGTTTCTAATTTATCTAAGTTTTAAAATTTCACACATATTATAAAAAAACATATTAAAATTTGATTATAAATACATTATTTTTGTTCTTTTCAAAAAAAAAAAACTTATAGATTAAATTCTATGAAATAAAAGAAAAATGAGTAAAGAGAAGAGAAGAGAAGAGAGAGAGAGACAAATGAGTAAAGAGAAGAGAAGAGAGAGAGAGAGAGAGACAGTGGCAGAGAAACTGAAGTAACCTAAGAGTCATGAAATTTCTCTCTCCAGGTGTAAGATAGACAAATGTGTGTAACGTTAGACATCACTACATAAAGTGACAATAGACAGTTTCTGTATATGGTAAATCGAACTGCCACTTTCGACAATTTAATTACCATTATATTTTACCTCCATTATTTATCACCGGAGATGCGCTCTTTAGTATTCACTACAGCATTTTTTTTTTTCTAATTTTTACTATATTTTTCTTTTCGTAAAATTGAGTAAACCGATTATTTGTCATTGTGTGAATTCCACCATGCTTGATGTGTGAGTGTGTGTGAGTTTGTTAATGATGATCTTTGGTCTCCCTCAGTGATGCTAATTTCAAGGCTAGATAATTGATCTCCAGTTCATTGAAAGCATATTGTCGGACCTTGATCTTAGATCTCCCGTTTACAAAATAAAAAAAAAACCATTAAATTTTACTACCAATTGATTAATTGAGTTTTTTTTTTGGGGGGGGGGGGGAATATTTACTAAAAAATGCAGAAATTGTTTGTTGGAGACAAGGTTAGAAGCACTTGTATAATCCAAAGCCACCACTACATATATTTCAGAACTCATGATAAAAAGGGTTTAAAATTCACTAGCTAACGTGACTAAGAGGTAAATAAATACATATCAAACACTCCCACGTAGATAAACCCTAATAATACCCATCGATCATTAAAATGGGCCATTTAATTAGTAATTGTCATCAGAAATCTGACCATAACGACGAAAGTGTTCATATCTAATCCCATAGTTCTTCTCTCCACGAACATTTTCTTCATGAGCATCTTCTTCTTCTTCATCATCTTCTTCCTCCTCCTCATCATCTTCCTCTGCGTCTCCAATAGATACAACACGATCACCTAAGGTGTGAGCCGCATGACCATCACCGAAAGCCCTAACGTGATCCTTAAGTGACCTCTTATGCTTAAAATCTGACCCACAAACGCAAAACCACAACTTCCCACAATTCTTCTCATGCGTTCTCCAATCGCCTCTCACAGCAAACGTTTTCTCACACTTCTTGCGGCAACGAAAAGGTTTTGCTCCGTGCTTCCGCTTGTAATGCGTTTGAAGCGTTCTAAAGTCTTTGAGAGGCTTTGATCTTGGATGGTCTATGTTGTTCTTACAACCTTCGGCACAACAGTAACATGACAACCTTAGTATCGAAGATGACGATTTCGTCCCTCGCAGCGACTCTGGACCCTTTCGGTATTGCGAACCATGACCCCACATATGCATCTACAGATTAAAAACAATATACAAAAGAAGTGAGTTGAATAAAACTTGGTTATCGAATTTTTTTCACGTTAAATTTACATATCATGAACATTTTTACTTAGTTTTAATTAAACGTGATTGCAAAGATTATATATTGTCTTGGCGATGATTTTTTGATAACACAAAACTAACATAGATATGACTTTCACAATATTTATGCAGATAATACGAGATTTCTTTCTATTGGTACCCATGAAACGCAAAGGGTTATATATTGAAAGTTTATTCAACGATTTTTTCCTTGATAATTTAATTCAAAAATACCTTTTTTATAACGATACTAAATCAGCAAGCAACATATACATACTATAGTATTTATGTAAATAATATTATGATAATTAACGTGGAAGTAAAGGGAAAGTTAAATCAAGAAAGCTTCCGGTGATGATAAGTAAATCATTTCATACCTGCATGTTGTTGAAGCGGTTGAAAGTTTTGTTACATACAGAACAAGAGAACTGAGTGGGACCGACAAGGATCTGAGAAAGCGAAGGGATCCAATACTCTCCCTGCCTCGCCGTTAAACCCTCTTGATTGTTCCCACCGGTAAGGGTTTCTTTGTCGGAATTTGGAGGACCGATATGAAGAGCAACGGTGACGCCATTAGGGTTTGTTGATGGGAGATTAAACTCATGGCTAGAAGAAGGTTTAGTGGTGGGTTTGTTATGGCTAGTGTATGATTGACCAGGAGGTCCAAGGCTGAGGACGACGGAGCCTTCGTCACCGGAGATGCAATATTGGTTATTATCATACATTGAGGAGAGAGAAAAAGAGATGCGAGAGAGATGGAGTTTTGAGGAAAGGGTCGAGAAAGACAATGGAGGCTGGACGAACTGGTAACTAGCTAATAAATTATTCTTTTATTTTGTACTTGCCTTAGCTTTTTTTCCTCCTCGTAAATTTACGTGCTACGAATGACAAACCCATGTTTGGTTCCAATTCCAAATATCTATATATATATATATATATATACATTATTTAGTTGCAGTACGTTTGGATGCTACTTTATATTTCTACATTTTTTTACCTTTGAATATGAATCGATATTAAGATTCTGACAGTCTTCATTAATCTTTTTCTTAACTTACGAAGAACTTATTATAATGTATATTAGATGATTTCAGACTAATTATCGATAACAAAAACTTATTTACAAACCTTTCCATTAATAGTTTCTATAATTGTTATATGAAAGTTTATGCATGTACAATTATAAAAAAAAAGTTTATGCATGTATATATCTTTCCTATTAAGAAAATTACGATGCTTTATCATCATCATATACTAGATAAATCAGTTTTTGACATAAAACGTTTTGATAAAAAAAATATGGCTACATCTTTAACTTATGAAAAAATATAAAAATTGAAAAAAGTTGACGTGGGCATCTGTCATTATTAGCAAAGAATGTACTATTCACTTGGAACTCGCTCTCCTTTCTAGGATCTCAAAACCATTCTTTGTTTCACGACTTCTCTCTTTCAATTTCTTGTAATATATTTTATAATATTGAATTTGTATTATATCTGAGTGATCATTTACTCTCCTCACAAACCATAAGAAAAGGTGAGAGTACACTCTGATACAAAAGAAAAGCAATAGACATGGAGATACGTGGCGTTAACTGTAGATGCGAAAGCTTCTCTCTCTCTCCACTTTCATCATCTGAATTCTGCACAACTTACTGAGATAGTGATAGTCTCAGTGATGATGATATTATTAAAGTTCCCATTTTTTTTTATATAAATCTTTGCTGCCAAAAGTTACCCATAATCTTTTCTCAGACTTTTTACTTTAGTTTAAAATCCAAGGAGAGTGGGGAAGTTTGCTTATTTGCTTGTTAATGGAATTGGAATGTAAAGTTGGACGAAAGTGTACATTTTGCTTTGCTTCAATTCTACAATCAATGCTAAAGGCATATGGTTTTAGGTTTTTCTCAATTTGAAAGAGGTTTCCGGTTTTTTAAATCTAGACTAGTTTTGCTCGTGAAATTAAAATATAGAAATCGTATGCTGCAATCAAAGATACGTTTCTGAAAATATTCGACCGGCTTTCCTATATCATTAAAAATTGAAAATTTTAGGTCAAGTTCGTTCGGATTTTGGATTTCAGAAAACGTAAATGTTTCTCTTTTCTAATTTCAGTTTTGAATCTCTAGTTACATTAATGTAACTCAAAGAGAAATTAAATATGCTTGACATAAAAATAAGTTGATTCTATCAAACCTAAAAATAACCAGGATTTACTCATATTAATATTGGAACATTGCATTTTGTTGGAAAGAAATTTAAATCTAAATTTTTTTAACGGTCTCTCCAATATAAATTATTAACAAAAATGGATAGTTAGGTCATATGCAACTAGTTTTTGGATTTTAGACTATTCATGAATAGTTTTTTCTAAAAGTTAATGCTAAATTAACCGGACTTGCATCAACATTTTAATTTGGAAAATTATGGATTGAATTGGATTGGATCGAATAACTTTTGGACCCGTTCTAATTTGTTCCTTTTTTTGCCTTCTATAAATCTTTATGTGATATTGCGATTCTCAAATGCGTGTATGCTAGTAAAAAAATTGTTATATATCGAATTATGCTACTAGAACGAAACAATTGGATTCACAACCATTTTAAGCGGTTTTAAAACTCTTGCCACATGAAATGAATGCATAGGACTAGATTAATACGATCATTAACTGTAGGTGACTGTTCAAACATAATCTTCGAGCCTCAAGTATTGCTTTACCTTAGTCCACGAGGCTTTGAACCGAGGTACTTTCTATTTTGATTAGACATATCGAAAGAAACCTTAAAACAATTTCGGGGAGAGAGAAAAAGACGTTAGCAAAGAAACACACAAACATATATTATATGATTTCTTGGTCCGATCAAAGTTTTTCATTGTTTTGGATGATTGAAGCAGTTAGATTCTGAAGCTTTAAAGGGTCCGAAGAAGAAGAGCACAAAATAGTACGACTGAAACAAAACTGTAGCTCCCTCATCTCCTATGTCTCTCTGCTCTGTCACATTATATTTATTTTTTAAATATTTATTCTATTGTTCTCTTAGTATTTTTACTTGTTGTATTTAAATGCAACTTTGTGGAATTCAACACATGGAAGTAATTTGTCAAAGTTTCCTTTTCAACTCTCACAACTCTATTTTCCTTAATCCAAACATTTTATTACTCTTTTAATTTCACTTCTTTTTTTGGGTCTAAAAATCTATTTCACGTGTCATAAAAAATGAGTATCTATATAATAGTGTAATTTTATTTGATACTTGAGTGCGAAAATAAATTCTACATTTGGTGACGTGTCTGAAAATATCCATGATCCGACAATTTATTTGATTTTTTTTTTGCTAGTTCCATGTCTCGAAACTTTAAAGAGGTTAGTGTTTTTCACTCGAAAAAAGTAAATATTGTGAAAAGGCCGAAAATAAACCGATAGGTCGTAGTTCACAAGAAATAAACTATGGGCCTATTGGGTTTGAAAATGATAAGCAATCCGGTAATGGTGTACAGACGGTGTCCCTTTATCGATGTGGTCGAAGGTAACTCTGAATATGACCTCTCGAGTCTCTGAAGAGACAATTAGAAGCCAATCAGGACACTTGTAAGGCAATTAGGGGGTAGATACATATACAGTGTGCCAACTCATTCAAATTTCCAATCTAATCAACGACAAATTGACTCAATAATCACCGAATTATATCATTAAAGGTCACAGCTAGATCATTCTCAAAAAATTTCCTGATCTGTTTTGATTTTTTTTTTAATCTTCTAAAAAGTAAAAATGCTATTTAAAATTACTGAGTTCGAACCAACGAGAGTCACGTTTTCGGAATGTTGTTACACAATACTTTTAACATACTATTCACATTTAACTGTATTTTTAAATGATAAATTCATATGCATTAATATGTACAATTGAATAACATTATTGGTGATGATCAATTTCTGACAACCATTTGTTAAAGCAAATAGTGTCCTATATACGTTGGACTATTTTAATAAATGCTAGAACATGCATACACATTAATATATATTTTTTTTTTTGGTCCAGAAGAAACCTTTCCAAGATTGAACAAAGTCATAGCTCGCATATTATTAGAATCAATTTCTAAAATACTTACTTCATTCAAAACTATTTCTAAACTACTCTACTCATTTCTAAAATACTCTCGCATAGAATCCACATCAATTTTTAAAACTAAATCCCACAAACTACTCTTATCTTCTTCGCACATATCTCACGTGTATCTCATTCCCTTCTAATAAAATAATAATTAAAAAACAAAATTAAGTAAGACACATAAGCAGTGCGATTTACACTCAACTACATCATATTTTTCTTCATTACATATTATTAAGAATCAGCGGACTATTATACATTTTGATTATGAAGGATATTATTTAAGGAAGGAAGATGAAGTAGTATGGATTAGGGGTGACAATTCGGTAAAACAGTACGGTTCGGTTCGGAAAATTTGGGATTCCGGAAATTTGATAATATGAATATTAGCTCCGAATAAAAATCAAACTTAATTCGGTTCAGTATTTTTTAACAAATACCAAATAAAATTAATGTAATTTCGGGTTATTTCGAGCTATTCGGTTGTTTTGGATTATTCGGTTATTCTAGTTATGAAGATTTTTTTGTATTTGAGTTATTTGATTTTTTTGGGTTATTCAGATTATGAGATAAATATTTGATTATTTTCTTAAATTTTTTTAACATAATTTAAGTTAATTATGCAATTATATTTTTACTTAGCGTAACTAAAAATTCAACGTTGTAAGGTATTAAAAATTATCAAAACATTATTATGAATTCTAAAACAAAACAAATATTTAAAAAACAAAATTAAATAAAATTCCAGATTTTTTCCACAAAATAAAATTTTCATATTTATTGGTTTTAAATAAACTAAAATTTAAAATCCTATATTATATTTTAAATTTTAATTTCAGTTTATCAATTAACTAATCGGTAATTTACCATTTGGTTTGGTAATTTTGCTCACTCCTAATATGAATTTTAAGAGAAGATGTTCATCACGCGCTTTTGATGAAAAATCGAATGAGGAGGTCACTTATACGTTATAATTTATGTGTTGGTTTAATATGTTTGTATTTTGTTATGAAAACTCTGTATTATAACTTGTTTGTCTAAGGTTAATATGAGTACAACCAGGTATTACTGATACAACTATATATAGAAATACAACTATATATTGAAATACAACTGCTTATTACTAATACAACTATTACAAATGTATCTTACACTCATATAGTTATTTTTAAAGGTATATTACACTCATATTGATATATAGGGTTAATAAAACCATTATTATCGATCTAATTATTATATCTAATTTATTACAAAAAATTGGAAATATCTTGTTGTGATCTTAAAATATCTTAGACATGTATGAATATTTCCTAAATACTTAGGCCATTATGATGTGAATCATAGAAAATTTGTAATTTGACAAATATTTTTCTATGAAATTTTACTAACCTTAATTTATTTACCTATTGTAAATTGTACAACGAGAAAAAATGCATAAAATTACCGATACAACTAGTTAAACTTTAAAACAATAATTTTACAACTATGTGTAAATAGATAATACTGTAAAACTAAGTACAACTACAATGTGAAATGTATGTATTTAATAATATTTTATTGTAGTGTGAACAAATGTGAACGCATATGTTTAATAATATTTTAATATTTTTTAAATGTATTTTTTTAGTTTTTAGTTTAATAATATTTTAAATTTTAGTTTAATAATATTTTAATATTTTTTTATTATATTATATTGGTAAATTTTTTAATTTGATCTAATAATTAAATGAGCATAGTTGTAACTAGTAATATTCAGTAGTACGATCATAGTTGTACATAGTTGTACTTAGTAATACAGCGTAAGAAAAAATCGGAATACATCCTAAACAGAAAGAGTTCGAGAAACTTGAGAAGCAAAGTTAAATGTTGGACAAAACAAACAAGAATCATATCCCAAAAATGTTGTTTTGTACATGGAGACAATGTGATCAAGGAGACTTAATCCAGGACACAAAGAACAAAAGATTCTGATTCCCTGCAAGAAAAGAATACATAAAAGGTAATTTTACATCATATTCTTTCTTTTTTTCTTCTTCTTCTTCTTAATACCTTAATTTGCATAAGCTCTACTTCAGCTACATATCTTAATTTGCATAAGCTCTGCTTCAGCTTACTCAACTCCAGTCAGTTCACTTGAACAACCAGGCTTTCCAAGAAAAAAAGATTAAAGAAATAAGTTAGAGAGCAACAATATCTGAATATCTATGCAAAGCAATCATCCACGATAGTAGAATACTACTGAAAACACAATCATTCTTCACCAAGAAAACAATGAATTGATGATAAACGAGCTTAAGCTTCTTTGAGTTATTTTCTATTTAAGTCTTTTCAACTTCAACTCAAAAGAAAGCAAACATGCACTTCTAGTTCAAGCAAGAGACTCATACGCATGAACCAAAAATACCAAATATCGTAATGTATTGGACAGAAGATGAACAAAGCAGAGGAAATTCCAGAAGCTGAGCCAGCAGCAAGAAGTGAGAGCCCAGTCTGAGGACTTTTATTGAATAGAGAATTCACTCCTTTTGCGATTGACGCTCCAATTTCAACACTAGGACCTTCCAGCCCCAGAGAATTTCCAGTTCCAAGAGTAACACATGCGGCAACAGTCTTAAGGATAGAACGCAACACTGCCTTAACACGATCAAGACTAGAATCACAATCTGCGGCGGAATCTCCGGCAGGTTCTCGAAGCTGATTGAGGACGCTCACCACCAAACCGCCGATAGTCCGAACAAGGATACCACGCAACCAATTAGAACCGATCGGTGCCTCTCTAAGCCACAAACCACCACGATCAGGAATCCCATCCCATGAGAAGTCTCATGCTCAATTTACACGAAGAATTATCAACAATTCGCAAGGGTTCTAACAATCTGACTTTTCATCTGGATCTATCATACTCAAATCAAAACACTTTGAAGCATTACACAAGGGTAAGAAAATTAGAATCAGATTGGGAAGAGAGCAAAGATGAAGAAAAATCAGATCAGGAAGAGAGAAAAGATGAAGAGAAATCCATCTACAGATCATGGTTTGTCAATTGGAGGATTTCGGCAGATGCCCTTGTCGTCAATTTAAGAGTTGGGTTGAGAATTGAGGTTCGATATTTTGGTTTCTCTTTTTTCTCGGACAGTTACCATTTGAATTGAATTTAATTCAACCCGATGGAAGCTGGGTTATGGGGTAATTGGATGGGTCGAAATTGTATTTGAGGTGAGGAGTATCTCAGCAATACTTTTTAATTGGGTGAGTAAATGAGCAATTGATCCTATTATTTAACATTTCATGCATCCAATAAAAAAAATCCATGCATCAAGGTCAAACCATATTATTTGTCACTGAGGATAAAAACTACATTTATTAGTACCGTCCAATTTGCGTTTAGATCTGACTAATTGAATAGTCCAAAATGCATTAGAAGTATTCTTAATTAATACAAAATATTTGTATTTCTGAGTTACGGATATTTGTGATCATCACTCGGTTTAGGAGGGCAACATTCATCAACGACAAATTTTGTTCTATCAAAACGGTAGAAAGTTTTAAACAATTTACGCGTCAGTTATTTGTTTTGGGTAGGCTACCAATTAGCAAACTTGGCGCTGATTAATAGTCTTTAGACTTCGTTTTGTTTTAAGGTATTTTTAATTTTTTTTTATCCATGTAAAAAGGAGTGGTTTGTCCAAAACTAGGACGTTTTGGGATTGAATCGAAACAGAAAACTCTTAAATCCTCAATCATTTTTTCTTCCCAAAATTGCTACTTCTCCAGCTTTTTCCTCCGTTGATTATTTTCTAATATCTGAGAGAACCTAGTTTTTAAAAAATTTCAAGTTCAAGCTAGTCATATTTACGGATTCAGACTAGTTTTTTTTTTGTTCTTTTCTCATTTATGAATTTATTCTTTTCCTGTTATTAATATCCTGTTTTCATATTTTAGAAAAGGATTTAACATAATGTTCAATTATTAACGTCTAATGTTTTTTTAATAACGACGACCACTCTTTACTTTTTATTTGTAGAAAAGTACAAATTGTTTGGCGACAAGATAGAAACTTGAATGGGCGGATATAGTATATCAGATCAGTTTTAAAAATACTTAAAAGTATTTATTGATTGTGAAAGGCATTGGCAAACCATTATCTTGGAAAGTTGGAATGAGGCATGAGGATCTTTGATAATACAGTCCAACACGTTATGTTTTTCATGTTTTACTTGGCAATAATAAGAATACAACTAATTAATGTTACCGGCTAAAACTCAAAGATATTGACACATATATAAGATACATACAATTATACACACTAAGTAATTATTATATACGGATACGGATAATTGAATAGAACTTATTCAACAAAGTCAAGATTTTGAGACATTTCTATTTTTTGAAAAAAAATGTGAATCCTAATGGATAAAGCGCTAAAAAAAGTGAGCGGATAGGAAAGAAAAAAAAAAATCAAAAAAACTTAAATGAAGGTGTTATCTTAGTATGGCCTTTTTTTCTTCTCCCTTGTTTTGGCTTCTTCATTAGGAGACATTTGGCTTTTGAGTTTAAACGTCATTTAGTAGTGATAACTTTTCCTTTAACAACATTTAAATCTCATCATATTATGATTTTGTAATAAGGGCAAAAGACATATTATTAACTAAGATACAGCTCATGCATCCTATTTCTTTTTTTTCTTTCGGGCTTGTCTAACTAGGACTTACTATAAGCCCGATCTTTTATATTGACAATTACTATTAGCGATGAACTATGTATTTAGATTTTATAAAGTAAATATCATTTACATGGGGAAGTGACTTTAGTCAATCGTTTAAATGTTTATTTTTGTAGTCTTTCCCACCAAAATTTGATATTCTAAAGTTTAATTGACTATAATTAGGATCTTATCGATCTAAATGACGTAGTAAAAATATAAATATAAATTTCATTATAAAATGGATGAAATATAAAGTAATTAATTTATAAGAAAAAAAAAATCTCTCAACGGTTTATGTAAATTTACTCTCTCCTTTGAAAAAAACTAAACCTTCTAATTTGCATTTATGGTAAAAGCTTGTCTGCGTTATAGATACGGCAATATCCATGCAGAGATGAAATATTAAATCCAGTCTCTAATCTAACAGAAAGTTAATGTAACATTAAGAACTCATAACTCACCAATCACATATTAAATGGATTAGATTCTAGACCAATATGTATTGACTACATAAAACTAATAAGTATCCATCTCTTCTTTTTTTTTTTTTTTTTGTCGTCTTATAAAGTTATAAGTATCCATTTCTTATTGTATGCGTTTTGACATTATTAATAAATTACCTATAGCTAGCAAAGAATCACATTGGCGAATATTTCACCACTCCTTATCTACTACTATCACAACAAGACATATAATCAAATTGGTTACGTTTCTTTATATATAAACATATACATATATAAACACAAATCAAGGTGTATAAATATAAAATTATGAAACACAAGATTCGTCTTGTAACGCGACGGCCAGACTTATGCTTTTTTAAATCTCTCAAAATACTGATCCTAGAGGCCCCTTATATATATAGAGAGAGAAAGCCATATATATATAGATATATGTATTGATCCATCTCTCCTAAAGCAAACCAAATCTCAAATAAAAAGGTGGATTAGGCCATCATGATAAAGAAGTTAAGCAATATGGATTACAATCAGAAACGGGAGAGATGTGGGCAATACATCGAAGCCCTTGAAGAAGAACGTCACAAGATTCATGTTTTCCAACGTGAACTTCCTCTTTGCTTAGAACTTGTAACTCAAGGTATGTATAAATATATAATGAACTGTATTTATCTATGAAAACATATATTTACTACATGGAATGCAAAATTTGTGATCTATATTTTTTCGGAATTAAATGAAAATACAGTATACGTGTGAAAATTCTAGAATCTATTAATAACATTTAGTATTTTCTTTATTAATGATTTCTTAAGCGATCGAGGCATGTAAGAGGGAGATACCGGAGATGATGACGGAGAATGTGTACGGACAACCAGAGTGCTCGGAGCAGACGACCGGAGAATGTGGGCCCGTCTTGGAGCATTTTTTAACCATTAAAGACTCATCGACCTCCAACGAAGAAGAAGATGAAGAATTTGATGATGAGCATGGAAATCACGACCCGGACAATGATTCCGAGGACAAGAACACGAAATCTGATTGGCTTAAGTCTGTTCAACTCTGGAATCAACCCGACCCTCTTCTTCCAAAAGAGGTAATATATTAAAGAATCCGAAACTCAGAGTAATCTTAATTATGTCTTATGAGTATGCAATGCCATCGTATCTAATTTAACATGTTATGTTCTTCGGTCCAATAAAATAATGGATGCAAAGCTCGGAATTTCTTGGTTATTACCTCAAGGAGAAAACGCTCTAATATTTGCTATTTGCGTTTCAGGAACGGTTGCAGCAGGAGATGATGGAGACGGTGAAAAGAGATGAGAATATGAGAAAAGACCCGATGATGAACGGTGGCGAAGGAAGGAAAAGAGAGGCGGAGAAAGACGGAGGAGGAGGGAGAAAGCAAAGAAGGTGTTGGTCGTCGCAATTGCATAGACGCTTCTTGAACGCTCTTCAACACTTAGGTGGACCTCATGGTACGATTTAATATATATAATGAGTTATTTCATTTTCTAACGCTTTTTGTTATTTTGGGTTTATGAGAATTTAGTTAGTATATTGATTTTGGTGAATGAATTTTGCAGTAGCTACGCCAAAGCAAATCAGGGAGTTAATGAAGGTTGATGGATTAACCAATGATGAAGTTAAAAGCCATTTACAGGTAAATTATATCAAGCACATGCAATTTTTTCTTTATTTAATTGATGTATAAATATAGGGGAAAACTTACAATGGTTGTTTTTACAGTTATAGCAATTATCATTTGTTACTCAACGTATATTTTTTTAATCGAAACTATCATTTGTACAATTCATCTAAGAAGTTTTTAGATTTGTTCAACATGTCATCTAACAAGTTTTTAGATTTGTTCATTTTATTAAATATGTAGTTTTGTTTTCACAATTTTATGGTAACTTAAAAATCTATTCTATACAAATATGATGTTAATCTTATTTTCCTTTTTGGGATATATAATAATAGAAATATAGACTGCATACAAGAAGGCCACGCCAAACAGTCCCTAACAACGAAAACTCTCAAACGCAACATTTCGTAGTCGTCGGAGGTTTATGGGTACCACGATCGGACTACTCTACGGGCAAGACCACCGGAGGAGCCACCACCAGCAGTACCACCACCACCACCGGGATCTATGGAGCCATGGCCGCACCTCCACCGCCACAGTGGCCAAGCCATTCCAATTTTAGGCCGTCGATTATTGTGGAAGAAGGATCGGGAAGTCATAGTGAAGAGGTCGTGGTCAGGTGTAGCTCCCCGGCGATGTCTTCTTCTACCCGTAATCATTACGTCAAGAATAATTAATTTGTTTTACTGTCTCTATTCTCTAATGTTTTGGGTCGTTTTATACTTTTATTATTTTGTTTTTTTCTCTTCATGTTAGAATTTGATACCTTGATTAAAGAGTTTATAGAGTTTTGCACCGAACCAATCTTTATATTTTACTTAGGATTTATTCCATATTTATTTGCAGTTAGTTTTCATCTTACTGTTGTTATATTCGTTTCATTTTTCAACATTGTTGACTTCGATCTTGTTATAATGATTTTTTTTTATAAGTTCGCATGTGAAATAAAAATACGAGGGTTTGTTTTATCACATTAAATATGTTGAGAGAGATTATGATATATATTTTTTTTTGACATTAATGAATTGATCAAATTACAAATTTCAAACAACGGATCTAACTATCTCAACAATAGAAAAGTAATATATATTATTGTGGCTGCTGTTTTCGCACTAATAGTAATTATATAGATGATCCAGATTATATGCTGATATTAGATCGCATTTGATATGTCTATATACATATGTATAATAATGTATGTATACAGCTAGTATGAACATGGCGGCCAGAGTCGAGCAAAAGGATCTTCTTCATAGTATATACTAAATATTGTCGACCATATTATATAAAGATGCACACAACCTCATGATAACAAAAATGATTTGATTATATTACAGTAAGACCCGGAGTAGAAGTTATTGAATTGGTTGCATTCATGGGACGAATATGCTCGAATCCGAAAAGCATAACGTACTATAAGTATAATTTTACAATTTTATATTATTGTCTCTTAATATTAAAATTTGATTCTCATGTTGCTTGAATATTAATACAAAATTGCACGTTAGCTGCAATGTCCTTGTCGTAGAGTATATTCTCTGCTTTTGGTTTAGAGAAGACTTTTTATTCATTATCTAGATAGGGTTAGGTCACTTAATATACTTGCAAATTTGGACAGTATCTCTCAGAATCTTGAATTAATCTGAAGATTCTTTTAATCAATTGTTTATCAGCCGTACAGGTCCTACCATTAGGTTCGCTTTTCCAGGTGGCTCTAGATGCTATGTGGCCTTTTAAGAAACATGTGTCTATATCAGATTTTGGTGTGAGCAAAATAATAATTCCTCTAAGATACTAAAATAAAGACGGCTTTTACGAGGGTTTTGTTTTGTTTTTGATGATAAATAAACCATTGTATATCATTTTTATGTTCTTATTTATTTTTTACTTTGATATTTGAATTGTTTCAGTTTCTACAATAGTAGTCACCTATACTGGAATTAAATTAGTTTATGTGGTACTTCAAAACCTACATTGAAATATAAGCAAAATAAAATTAGAACAATACTTGGTTGGAATATTTCATCGGAACAGTATTATTTGATGCAAATTTCTTATTTACTTGCATTAAGTATTAGATTTTTTTCTAAAGAATATACATAGTTGCATTTTGAGATAGATTTTTCAATGTGTGCAGATTTTTCAAACGCACTTATAAGATGATTTCGTTTTCAAGATCTGATCAACCTTGGATAGTCATTCCATGTGCAGGATAAACAAACGAAGTAATGTAATTAGTTAAGTATTGTACTTTTGAAATATAATATGATATATATATACAGAGTGTTTTGACGATAGATCCAATTGACCAGGAACCAGATTAGGATTCATTAGGTATAATTAAGTTTTAAAATAATTAGGGATATGCTAAGCCTTAATCATGAGCTAACGTGGCCTTTCACACAAGTTAAAGGACAAAATGGCTCTTGATACTTATTTAAAGAGCAGTAATTATGACTAAAACAAGGGAAGAAATACAAATAATATAATTCATTAACAATGTTAAATCCTTTTTATTGGTCTAGTTCTAACATTAAAATAAATCAGATACATGGGATATTCGAATTGACCTAATTAAGTCGTTATATTAAACTAATAAGAAGAGTATAAATTTGTATACGACCTTACCTTTATCACCTTCTGTACTACACATACATGTCTTAAGTACGTGCTAATCTTGTTTAATCCTTACCAAATCGTTTGACATTGTGAAATTAATCTTGTTTTAATCCTCGGCAAAATGGTTGACATTATATTGTGAAATTAATCTTTGACTATACAATATGAAACCTTTCGAAGATTCTTCGTGACTAGTAAACTAAATATAAACACCGAAAAATATATGTTTGAGAGTGTTTGAAAATAGTGAGATAATTATAAATTAAACGATATGCACTGTCATCACATCTACAAATACGAGTTAGTTACATATATATAGTTTCAGACAGTCTATATCTGTTTATTATTTGAAGGTCATATTCATTACATTAAGATATCAAAATACGTTATTATATATTATCTTGGTTCTGACTTCAAGTTCTGATTACTTAATTACATTTTGGAATTCAGGCAACGTGAATGATCTTTTAATATTTGTCCAAGTTCTGGTCTTAAAGGGCCAAATTGAGTTTGGGCTAATCGTACCTACCCAGGAGATGTCGCGCGGATTTATTTATATATGTTTGTTTCATATTATTTTGATAATAGATAAGTGAAAAAATCATATTCAAAGTAGTATTTCTTATTTTTTTTTAAAAAAAATCTTTGGCTAATGGATTATATTTACATGAGGTTTTCTAACTTTATATATATTTTCACAAAAAGTCGTCCTCAATTTATATTTTAATCCAGTCTTGATCCTGATATTCAAATTTTATTATTTTTTTTGTGTGTTGAAAAAAAAAAAAAGCCGGGGGGGAAAAAAAAAAAAAAAAAAGAAAAAAAAAAGAAAGAGCTCCATGCTTTCTTTTCTTTGAACGAAAATTAAATCAAATGGAACAGTTAGTTTATTAGAACTAAACGAAAACCTGAATAATTTTCTTATCATTCTTGTACGACTCAGTATCTATCAATTTTGGCAATCTGTTTTCAAATCTCAAAGGAGTAAAATTATACTGGTTAACGAATGGTATTTAGTGAATCTAACGTGATCTATTAGAATTCAGTTTTCTAGCATTTGGAGATTTGCTGTCATAGATAAATATAGAACTACACATTGCATAAGACAGAATGAAGATCTACCACTCCTTTATAAGCTAAGTAGCCGGAAATTGGTGTCGTCGCAAAGAGAGGAGATGACAGAAATTTATTTGTGTGTGATTGGAGATTGGAGATTTGCCATCACACACTACGTACGAACGATTTATCAAAGAGGACTAGAGCATTCTTAGCACATGAGACATGTGGCAAGCTTAGAAGGAAGTTGAATTAAGCTGACGTGGATAGCCTGAGAGGCCTCAATGAGCTCCTTTTATTAATAGTAGATGTTAGATGAAAAACTTTGCATTTTGAATCAAAGATGAAAATATGTATTCTGAGCGTTAAAATCCACCTCAACTACAAAATATAAAACCTATATAAGATAGTATTTATATTTTTTATATGATGGTTTCATCTCCTATATATTATTTGGGGAGAACACTTATAAATAAATATTAAAAATGTTAATATTTACATCATATTGCCATTATTTCAAAGAACAAATTTTAATCTCTCATTAAGAGTATTTTAGTCATTAGTTTTATGTGATCATTTAATTAATTAATTATAATTTTCGTTTTAATAAATTAATTTATTTTTAATTTTTTTGAAAAGTAGTTAAAAATAGATTTTATGAAGATTTTGTTGATTTAATTAAACACACTAATTAACTTAAATTAAATGTTGATTTAATTTTTCAAAAATAAAGATTTTATGTAGATTACGATTTTTTGGAATTTTAAGTAAGAAATTTATGTAGATTGTCGATTTTTTTTTACTTTTTTTATAGATTATAATTTTCGTTTTAATTAATTAATTAATTAATATTTTTTTTTGAAAAGTAGTTAAAAATAGATTTTGTGAAGATTTTGTTGATTTAATTAAACACACTAATGAAATTAAATTAAATATTTAATTTTCCAAAAATAAGATATTTGATGTAGATTGAAATTTTTTTTTTTTGAATGTTAATGTTAGTCTTTTTTTTATAATATCGAAACTATTAATATATTTAAACATGGTGTAAACTTAATAAAACTTACAGTTGATAAAAACAAATATTCATTAGTACCTACAATTTATTTTAAACGCTCAGTTAACTATATCTACAAATATTCATTAATACCTATAATTAATAAACTTCCAGTAGATAAAAACAAAAACAGAAACAAAATTAAGTAAAATGATTGAAAATTAAAATAATAAATAAAATTGACAAAAAAAAGTTTTAAAAAAAGACAATAATCATATATTTAATTTAATCTCGAGTATGAAATATTGGTTTTATATTTCTGATTACAAAATATTTACGCGGATATTACAAATACTCGATATTTTAAAAACTGATATTATAATTTTCGTAAAGTTATGGAAGATTACAATTTTCTAATATCCTGATTTTATAATTTTGGATATTTTTTTATAATTGCAATTTGTCCGTACTATATCACGGGATATATCTAGCTTTGATTAATAATGTAATGCATTAGCTGAAAGTAAAAAAACAAGATTTTGAAAACAGAGTTATATTATTGCACAATCTGACAACATTTATCCGATGGCAAAGAATTGTATCACATATCACACACCTTAATCTCTTCTCCAAACTCCAAAAGAACCAAAAAAAAAAAATCATCGTACAGTTGGTGAATCTTCTTCTACGATTTGAATCGAAGTTCTCGTCCCAATCTAGTGAGAGTGTAAGGAATGAGATCAACAATCTTTTTACCTTCTGGAAAAGGTATCTCACTATCAACTGGAATCTTCTGTAACATCATGGAATCGTTTAACCTCTCATACTTGGCCATGTTTTTTGCTACTTCCTCTCTCTCTTTCTTGAATACCGATATCCACGTGTCATCTTTCGACGGCGTACTCTTCTTCGCCGCTGCTAAGGCACGCCGGAGCACCCCAACCGCTTCGCCTACTCGATCTTCGGATTCCAGCAATTCCGCTAAGTGTTTTTGGCTCTTTAGCTCGTGTAAAGCTCCCATAGTTGATACATATTCCTACATGATCAATCAATAAATCATCAAGTAGAGATTTGTTGCTTCATCTAGCTTCTATGAAAGATCTAAAGCAAAGTTATCGTTAATACATTCAAGAAACAGAGGATTAGGGCATTTGAGTGAACTAACAACAGTATTACAATACCAACTAGATGAGTTTCAGACCAAGATTTGGTTTCTTCTATATGCAAAAAGACTTAAGAAGAGTATGTAGATACCAACTAGATGTGTTTCATCAAACCAAGATTTGTATTTTTTTTTTTTAAATATGGCAGAGAGTCTAATTAAGTAGTGAAACAAGAATTGCTTGTTCTTCACATATAAATAAGTTTTACGGATAGCGACTTACGAGAAAGCGGGTCGATAGGTCCTTATATTCTCCGTAAGCTCTAGATGACAAAAGAGCAGAGGCTTCAGAAAGCAATTGAGAAATTCCGAAATGCAGTTTCGACAATAGGCTTGCGCTCATGCCGCTTTCTTCAGCGTTCTTCGTAGTTACAGCCTATTACAAATATGTCCTAGTATTAGCATCAAACAAATATGAATTTTAAGGCAAGAAGCCACCAAGAATGGTAAATGAAGAGCTCTTGTGAAAAAATTAAGGTAAAGCCACTAACCTGGCCTTCAGCTAAACAGAGGAGACTCAAAGAAGAGCAAAGTGGAGGAGTTAGTTCTGGAAGCTTCCGTGGAGGAACCAAATTTTGTAAAGAAGGAAGAAGCTCATGAGACAGATGATGGAAAACTCCAGATGCTTCTCGGAAAACTGTTACCGATTTCTTATAATCTGTTCCAATCAGGAGCAAGTTTATGAGTTAATGAAAGCAAATATATAGAAGCAACTACAAAAAAAAAAGAGAGACTAACCTGTGGATACTAATTCCATTGCTCTCTCGCGGAGCTTAACTGCGTAAACGAAAGTAACCATTCCAAGCTCGAACATTATGTTATCGACTTGAAAGAATTTCGGACATGTACGCTGAATCAAGGTCTGAGAGACCAATCCGCTACTCCATCTTATCTTAAGATTTGAAACCCGTTTAAGCCTATCGGCGTAATGCACCAAGTTAATGAGTAACGGAAGGTATTGTCCAAGCTTATGGAGATCCTGAATAATCAAAAACAGTCTCTAAGCAACAGTCAAAAGTTTAAGCTTACACATAATTGGTTTAGAACTTGAAGAGTTAATAATTTACCTGGTCGCAAGCAGAAGTTAGTCCTCTGTTCATCTCTCTTGCAATTGCATCAGTGACTTTGCTGGTTTTGTTTACAGATTCCTCGATCAATTTACGCTTACAAGTTAACTCTTTAAATTCTCCTAGTGTAACTGGACCAGCAGATTGTAACGTCTTCTCGAACACAATCTGTTTTTAAGGTAAACAATATCACAAAACTGAGAACGCTACAAAACTGTTCAAAATCTCCATTATTATTATTTTTTTTGCTTTAAGGGTTAATATTATTAAAAGCAAAAGAAGGGTTTACAAATATTCAAAATCTCCTTTTGTAAAAATCACAAATATCCAAAAACCCTAATCGTTATATAGATATCCACAAACAGAATTAAAGGAAAACTAAGGTTACCTCTTTTGTTTTTGGTTCTGGAATTATGTACTGCATCATCGTCATCGTCTTGATTAATGATTTACGTAACTATAAAGCCAGAATGAACAAAATAAATAAACATAACCGAGAAACAGGAGAAGACTCTAATTTTGCTGTCGTCTAAATAACTCAGAAAACCCAATTTCTGTCAGTTTTAGGAATATTTTTTAAGAAGATATTCAGATATATTTGTAATCCTATTGTAAGTCAAAAACTGTGGAGATCAAATAGAAATATTTTAGGAAATTTCGTAGAGTTGAAATAGCGAGCGTAGTGTGCAAGAGAGGTGAAAAATCATCAACAAAAAATTGCAGTAAATCGAACTGAAAACGTCAATAAGACCTTCGATCAACATATATTATTTTAGAGCTTTTCGAGGGAGTTTCGATCGCTTCCTAGGTCAATTAAGTGATTGTGTTCCCTTCTACGACAAGGTTTTGACTTGTGATGAAATAGCCTTCCGAGTTAAAAGGACAACGACCTGAATCTGATGATATATGGAGTATCTAAGCCCATGGGCTTGAAACCAGACGACTCAATAAGTTGACCAATTACGATATCCCAAAGTTAAGTAGCGATGAATCTACTAATTAATTACTCAACTAATTGTTTGGACTATTACAAATTTTTAAGGGGTGTTATTGGAATTTGGATCTCTACTTTAGATGACTTAAAAACTATAATTAGTAACTAATTTTAAAAAATTGACAAAGAGTTTTGCATATTTTTTTAAGATTAGATAATCATAAACTTTTATAGATTATCTCAAATTTTTATAGAGTATCTCGAAGATATTACGAATATTCTATTGTGTTTGTTATTGCTTTTTCGTTTATTTCCTTTTCAATATTGATTTGCAAGCATATGTGTTTCCTGTTATTATTTATTTGCAAGTGTAGTTTAATTCCAAATTAGGTCGAGGTGAGCGAGCGTGTATTGTTTTCTGATTTCTTTAAAGGGTTTTCAATGGTGTAAAAACCTGCATCTCTTCGATTAGCTGATTAACAGTTTGGATCGTTGTTTTTGTTGTTGTTGAAGACGATGATTTTTCTGGGTTGTTGTCGAAATTTGAGGAGACGGAGGTTTCTGATAAGCTTGAGATTGGGTATCCGTTACCCGTCCAACTCGCTCGACCCGCCCCATATCCGGTCCGTAAAAGCGGATACCTGCCTTGTATCCAGTCCGTAAAAACGGATACCCGCTTCGTGCAAGCTAAGTAACAAAGTATGTTTTTCAATTACTTGCAAGTGATGGAACAAATCCAAGCACGAAATTTTATCCCCTACTTGCTCTGTTACCTGCTTTGAAACTCATTATCCGCCCCGTTACTCGTTATCCACAACAAAAATATCCGTTACTCATAAATAATATTCGTTACCCGCAAATTATACTCGTTACCCGCCAAAAAAATATTCGTTATCCGCAAAATTACCCGTTACCCACGAGTATAAGTAGCGGGAAAAATATCTCGCAAGTAATAGATTTTGGGATGGGTATCCGTTTTGGGTACAAGTACAAGGCAGAATATCATAATATTCGCACGGAACGGATCAAGTACCAAGGCGGACGAAAATGGCGAGTACCTACCCCGTGCCCAGGCTTAGTTTCTGAGGATCGGGAACGCCACGAGAGACAAGGGTTTGGGCATCATTTGTCGGAATTGAGTTATGTACGCTTCCATTGATGATGTCACGAGAGATATTGGTTTGGCCTTTTAGTGTTTACTTTTTCCTGCTCAAGCATTTTTATTCTCTGCATCTTACCAGCGTTGTTTTCAGGGTGTTACTAGTGTGTGTCTATGGTCTCATGTTCGTATCATCGTATGTCAAGATCAAATTTGACTTTTTGTAGATGTGGTGTTGCGTTGCTTCGGTGATGCTTCTGATATACACTAACACATATAACATATAAACTTTTCAATACTTTGAGAATACCTTATTTAGGTACAATATTTTGATGATTATTTTGTAAAGCAAAATGTATAGAATGAATAAATCAATAACACAATATTTTAATAAATGAGTTACTTTCATTTTATTTGAATAACGCAAGACTTTTATTGACTTTATAAAATCATCGATCCAATACCTCTAGATTTATAAAAGTTTTAGATTACTTTTGTCTGATTGGTTGTGGCTGTAGATTTTGGATTTTCGCTGTAGAATTTGATCTGTGGATTTTTTTGCTATATCTTTAAAATTTAGGCTATAGAACCAATTTTCCATAATTTTCCAAAAATTTAAACTTATGGTTTTAGGTTTTTTAACTTTGTACAGCAAAAAAAAAAAAAAAAGCTTTAGCTTTAAAAAATATACCTAAAACATGATTACTTTGAATTTAGAGTTTTAGATTCAAATATAGCCGTAGAAAGATTTCAAAACACAACCAATTACGACCATAATCTAACAACACCAAACTTTAATAAAATTTTGAAAAATCATAATTGAATAACAATATAATCTTCGTAACATTTAAATCCTAAACACTCCATCTAAATACACAAACCAATAACACTCCCTAATACATACTACCATTTCTAAATTTCCTTTATCCACACCTACACAAGTCATCATAAATTCTCAACTGCACATTAGTGAACATTGATATATAATACCAGATATATATATATATATATATTTTTTGCAATCGTCAATTTTCAATCCCCCCTAACTACAATGGATATTTAAACTAACCAAAATTAAGGACACGAGAGACGAAAAAGCCCACAAATCACAAAAAAAAAAAAAAAAATGAACCCACCATTACATTAGTAGCAGAGGGACACAATGGACAAACTTCGTACGGTCACTTACGTGTAAAGTAAACACAACAGGCAAGAAAGTATCGTTTACAAAACCTCATGAAAACCAAACACATTGTGTTTCTGTTTTCATTATTTTTAGCTAGACATCATCACATTGTCAATAGATTGGAGAGCTTGATTTGCGAAAAACCGTACATCAACGTCTGCGTCTTCACTTAGCTCCACCAAGCATGGCCGTATCATGTTCTCCACAACCTTTCACAACCAAAACAATTAAACATTTGAATATATGGACGTTTAGATTCCCTAATGAGGACAATGTGGAATCATAAGCTGTTTCTCTACTTGTGAGAACCGAAATGGCAATGCCGTGTGAATGGATACTAACCGATTGGTCAACTATCGGAATGAGAGATTGCATCATTTTGGCGACGTTAAATCTGATGTTTGGAACTCTGATAAGAGGACATAGTAGATTTTTTACTTAGCTATTTAGGAGCAATGAATTGAGTCGACGAGATTTCATGTTTCAAGAGAGAGAGAGATAGAGACTTGCCTGTCTTTAGATGCGGTTATTACCGCAGGCAAGAGTTTGGAACATGTGATCTCGGATCCCATTACTGGAGCGAGAAGCGATACTGCACGAAGAATCGTCATCCGGTATAGATAGTGTGGATTGTTAATCATCTCTAGAACCTGCACAAGTAAATATAGTTATATAAACAATAGCGAAAATGATCGATTTGAATCAAAGTGGAAAAAAAATATACCATACGCTTTAAGATTTCTAGACAAACCTGAGGAACTATATGCTGCATTGCCCATTCAGGACCAAACTCTTCAGCAAGACGCTTAAGATTGTTCGCAGCAGCTTCACGGATTGAGTGAACCTGACAATAGAAAGTTTCCAAAAATTTCAAATGGTAGAAAATACGGATTTAACTAACTGATGATTCAATGGAGGTAGAGAATGAGGGACCTTGTCTTGTAACCATTGCATGCAAAGAGCACCAAGCTTATCGTCAAAGAAGCCTACACCTAATTGGCTCGCCAACAAGGGAATATACTCAATTATAGCCAGACGTACCCTCCAGTGCCGGTCTTCAGCAAGTTCTACAATGGCTGGCAATAAAGATTGTGATAGTAGATCAATCCCAATAACCTGCCAATATTAATTAAAAAAATCGCATCATCATCTGAAAAATGGATGGACAAAGAAGTTGCTATCAAGTAGTCTTTGACTTGACCAAAACATGATATCTTGAATTCAATGTTGTGCAAAGAGATAAGTAACTTGATCATAACAAACCTGGTTCACTTGGTCAAGTTTGCTGATAATGTTTAAGCGCACATCAGGAAATTCGTCCTTCAATAGAGAAAGAAAGATTGGAAGAAGATGCTCAATTGTTGCACCCTGCAATGAATATCAAAGCTAATTTAAAAAATGCAATATCAAACTAACATCTTATATAGAAAAAAATAGTTAGCTCTTTCTTTTTTCTAATAGATTATGGTTGCGGGCTTCTTCCAATCACAGTAAAGATGACAGTGACCAGGGAAAAGAAGACATATACATGGTTTCAAACAAAAGAAATAATCGTTATCTTAAAGATGCTAAGGCTGCGTATAATATTATGAGCATTTTGACTCCAAACTATAGAGCCAAATGCATTTTTGTATAGATGATAGTATTTATGGTAGGAGAGGCACAAATTTAACGATTTTTAATTCCGCTTACCTTACCCAAGACTGGAGCCATCCCCATTATAACTGAGGCCAATGCAGATCTGACGTGCTGAGAAGAGTCTGATGATAATTCCTACGGGTAGATTTAACGATAAGCTAATAGTAATAAGCAAATACAAACGATATATTGGTCCTTCGTGCAATATGAGAACAAGGAACTACTCCTAAGCGCTAAGCGTGTACCTTTACACAGGGAAGGATGTGCTGGATAGCGAGTTCAGGGTTTAAAATGCGACAAAACTTAGTAACTTTTCCAGCAGCTGCTATCCGAACTTCAGCCTCATTATCACGAAGTAGACGAACATATGCAGGCACCAAATCCGTCCTTCATACACAAGGCACATAAGAAAGAAATATAAACAAGAATTAAGGAAAACTATCAAGATGACTCAACAAACATAAACTTCCAAGTACCATATACCTCTGAAGCCAGTAATATAAAGTTTGATATAGAATTGGAAAAACAGAGGTCAACAAAGACATCAATAAAACATTAAACCATAGCTAAGTTCAACCATCATTGCTTACCTAGTTGGCTCTGGTCCTACAGCTTCACAAAGTTCATAGAGCTGATTTGCAACCATATAACGCACACGCCAGGACTTATCCTGCTCAGAGACAAAATATCAAGATAAAGCAGCACATACATATCTGCCTACAGCTTTCCCATAAAGCTCATCAGCAGAAAATCCTATCATATTCACACATATACTCACCTGCGAGAAATTAACAATTACAGGAAGAATGTGCGTGACACAGTCCTGGGGCTCCAACAATTTCCCAAGAGCAGCACAACCCTCAACAGCTAATAATCTAACTGAATCTTGATCTGATATTAATGTCAATAAGATAGTTAAAAGCTATATGATCATCATACAAGTAAGACACTGAAACTGATATGTGGACAAAACTAGTGTTGCTTCAGCTAATGCTCAGTGTTCAATGCAGTAACCCTATTACTTGCCTTTATTTACATTAGTCACACCCATAAAAAGACTTGATGAAATTTTTTAAGAGGTGTATGCTGGCAAAACGAAACCATATAAAATCGGATAAACATACCATCTTGCGTAAGATCGTCAAACATGGACATAATCTCTGTCTTCAAATGAGCTGATTCAATTGTAGCAGCAAACTTCCCCAAATTCGTTGCTGCAGCTCTGCGCACCATTGGCATGTCATCTTGACAAAGCTGACTGTATATTGATCTTAGCTCCGTCTTTAGCAGATCTGGAGCACTTGGGTATGCAATATGGAAAATCCCACATGCTGATACTCTGGCTGTGAACCACTCACCAGCTGAAAGTCGCTGTTAAACAATGACGGTGTTCAGTAAGCTTAAGTTGGTTGCACATTATGAGCATAGCAATCATTTTGGTTCCTATACAGGTGTATGGTCACATACAAAACCACAACCACAACTCAAAAGAACGCTAATGAAGCCAGAAATATCTGATGGATGTTCTCTTAGATCAACCAAAATAGATGTAAACGACTTCAACCTAATGATTCCCCAAAACAACTTAAAAGGCGAATACTGAAACAAGAGGCAAAAGCATATTTCCAAACTTTGGGCAACAAAGGACCCAAAAAAATCTATGTTCTTTTGATTTTAGAGTAGCTCAATTTCACAAGGCTGATTAAGTTAGACAGAGCATGGAAAAGAGAAAAATTAAATTGACCAAAGAGATTTGATAACAGGAGTAATTATCCTTATCTAACCTTAGCCAGAGGAAGGAAATGCTCAACCAAGTCATTCTCCCTCATCTGAGAACCAATTCTGCAAAGTGAATCTACAGCTTTTTCCCTCACGCAAGTTTCCTCAACGGTCGAGAGAGTCTCCAGCGGTGGAAGCAAAACATGTGCATGCTCAACCCCTCCTACATAAGGAATAAAAACCCCCAACTCTTCCGCCATGGCCAGAAGCACCTCATCATCATCGTCATTGTTTTCACTAAGAAATGGGATCAACTCTTTTCTTGTCCTCTCCTCTCCAAGAGCACGAGCAATGATAGAAAGCCGTCTAATGGAGTTCAATCGAAGCTGAATATCATCGTTTTTTAGCTCGTCTATAAGCACGGCAATCGGGTATAAAGGCTCATCAACCATAGACATCCTGAACAAAACAAAATCACTCCCTACCTTCTTCAACTAATCCTATATCAAACACGATGTACACAAAGTCAGAATAAAACACAATGCTTAGAAACCATCAATACAAAAGACGATTAAAGTTACAAACTTTAAACTCAATTCTGCCTCTGAGATAATTCAAAGGTAAGCCATAAGCCTCACAGAATGAGCATCAGAATCAAATATGATTAGAATGGAGAACTGAAACTTCATAATCAAACACGAAAAGAAGACCTACAGAGACTACTACCATTTATCGAAGATCTAAACAGAAAAGATCATTGGATTTTGAGATTCTTATATACATTCGAAATTATTTCTAATTGAAGAAATGATCGAGATTTTACCGATTACGCTGATTTCCCAGCTCGACCGATCTATCAATCAGAAGAACGAGAATGAGACCGGAGCTCTTTCTCAGCAGCTAGCCATCTCACATAGAATTGGGCCTGTCAAAGATAAGAACTAAATGGGCCTACGTATAATACACAAAAGGCCCATATATCCAATAATACGGCGCCGCTTTAATATCTCTCTCCCTCGTATAGAGGAAGCTTCTCACACTACTCAGAGATATTGTCTTCATCCTCATAAAAATATCGGAAAAGGAAAAAAGTTGCTCTCGCTCAAGGTTTTTATTTTCCCGCGCTTTATTTCAGGAAAAAATGGCTCCTAAGTCGGATAATACGGAAGGTATAATCTATCTTCTAATTCTCTTCGATCTTGTTCGATTATTTGTTCATCATCGTTACCCTATCTGGGTTTTGTTTTTTCTTCTTTTCTTCTTCCTCATTTTGATTTCTCACTTATTTACTTGTTTCCCTGAATTTTCGATTCTGCAGCTATCGTACTCAACTTTGTGAATGAGGTGAGCACGTCTCTGCGATTCTCCATTTTCTTATCGGAAACCCAATTTTAAACGGACCAAAAACAGATACGACTGTGAATTTGAATTTGAAATTGATATTGTGGCAAGGTTAAGGTACTCATTGATGTTTACAGGATTTTGTATCTGGGAATCAACCACTTGGGTTTTTTAATTTTCTTGCTCTAAGCTATTGAGATCAACTGGGTTTTTAAAATTGGTAGATACAGGTTTCTATATTAATCTGTTTTTGTTATCTTAATTAGATTTTGATGAATGGGTTGTTGTTACATTATGATGCAGCAAAACCGACCTCTAAACACACAAAATGCAGCTGATGCTTTACAAAAGTTTAACCTTAAGAAGACTGCAGTACAGAAGGCACTTGATGGCCTTGCTGATGCTGGAAAAATCACATTCAAAGAGTATGGTAAGCAGAAGATATACATTGCTAGACAAGACCAGTTTGAGATCCCAAACAATGAAGAACTTGCTCAAATGAAAGAAGAAAATGCCAAACTTCAAGAACAGCTCCAAGAGAAGAAGAAAACAATCAGTGAAGTGGAGTCAGGTGAGAAACTTACTTTTGGATGAGTTCATAGTTTTGAGGAAGTAACTAATCTTTAGATGTGATATAGCTGCTCGGATAACGTATATCTTCTGTGACATTATCGCAGAAATCAAGAGCTTGCAGTCTAACTTGACACTAGAAGAGATACAAGAGAAAGATACCAAACTAAGGAAAGAGGTATGTGTTCTTACCTTTTGGCTTTTGTCTTTCCTTGAGTAAGCTTGAAATAGGAAATAGCCTAAAAAGTGATTCCAACTGTGAACTGTGTACCAGGTTAAGGAAATGGAAGAGAAACTGATCAAACTACGTGAAGGAGTTACATTGGTGAGGCCAGAAGACAAAAAGGCTGTTGAAGATATGTACTCGGATAAGATTAATCAGTGGCGCAAGCGTAAGAGGATGTTCAGAGATATTTGGGATACTGTAACCGAGAATTTCCCCAGAGATATCAAGGAATTTAAGGTGCAGAATCATACATCTTTCACAAGTTTCTTCTTACAAATTACTTCAATTTCGCCGTAATGTTTTACTACTGTTACTTGGCAGGAGGAACTTGGAATTGAATATGATGAAGATGTGGGTCTAAGTTTCCAGGCATATTCCGACCTAATTCAACATGGTAAAAAGAGGGGCAGAGGACAGTAATTTCCAAGTAAGTTCTTCGAAATTGCTTCAATCCTAAATAAAACACATGCATATGCAACCGTTCAACATATTTAAAGCTTATATCCATAAAGAATACCGTAATCTTACACCATTACCCAAAAAATAGAGAACATAGAAAGATTGTACAAAACTCAGCCAACTAAACCATGATTGCACCTGAAAAATAAAATATTTATACTTCTTAGTATCCACGAACTCCTCTGGTCCTGGCTGAAATCGGACCCTTCAAACCCACTTTACGCAGAATAGGATCGTCAATTGAATGAACCATGTGATCCACATGTCCTGTATCCGCTTTATTTGAACCATCCATAAGACTTGGCTCATCTTTAACCTTAGTAATAGTATTACTCTTAACACTATGTTGGATTTCTTCTTCACTATCGTAGATAACAGTATCCTTCTCCAATAGCTTCACAGGGTCTTCTCTAAATGACATCACTGGGAATTCATCAATAATTTCTTCTGAATCCGACATCGACCTCGTAGATTCTGACCTCACATACCCTTTACCTTCTGAATAATTATCATTACCTTCCTGTTCTTGTTCTGATTCCTTGTTTTCAGAACCATTAATTGAATTTTCCCCTCCAATGTTACCTGGAGTGTCTGGTCCACTAGGAGAAAACTGAGAAAGCTCCACTGCCGCTCGTGCAGCCTCTGCTGCATAAGCCGCTGACTCAAACGCTGCTTGTGCAGCATCAGCCACATCTTTGTACTTCTTCTTTCCTCTCTTGACCGAATCAGATAAACCATAGCCTTCTCCTCTCTCATCTTCTCCATCTTCACTTGCTAGCTTAGCCTTAGAAACATCTGATGTTCCCTGCATATTTGTTGTTCCCTGCATATATCATACATTTGATTTGATTAGATCATGATTTTTCACTTTCTGTTTTCTTTGTGGTTAATTGCAGATTTCCATACCTCAGTGGACGTAGAAGCTTCTTCTAGTTTCAGAACAATGTTATTCTCTGCAGCAATCGCCTTCAAAGCCTTCATTCTAACTTCTCTCGGTGGATGTCTTGTCGACAACTTCTGAATTATCTATAGTAACACCAAAAGAAACATGAAACTCAGTAAGTATTGTGTTCTATTAAGAGAGATATATAATATAACGTATTGAATATAGTATGGGTTGAATCAAAGTTGCTTACTTTGGGATCGACCCCACTATTACTGCGCAACTCAATAGACCGAGCCGCGAGATCTTTGCCAAAACGCGAAATCAAAACATTACGAATCTCTTGAAGCTCAGGAAATTCTCCGATTCTAGAAGCTGCAAAGAACAAACCAGAAACAGCTTCTAGAAGCTCTTCAGGGCAATCTCTGTTGTGTTCGAAAAGGTGAATACGGTCGATACAGAGAGTGAAGTAACCATGGATGAAGAAGAGAACGTCGAGGGTGTTTTGGTCTTTGACGGCTTGGTTGACTCTATGATAAGCGTTCTCGTGGTGACCGAGCTTAAGAAGCTCGGTGACGTCAGAGATAGCTTGAGAGAGTCTGACTTGACGTTGGTTCTTGAGGATAGAGAGCCTTGTGAGAGCTAAGTTGAGAAGAGACTTGAACTTGTTGGTCTTGAAACTCCGACCAAGCAAAGCGTCAAGCTTCTTCCCCATGGCCGAGTTGCAGAGGGAAAGAGAATGAGGAGATAGAGAATAGGGTTTATGTTGTCTTTCTTTGAATGGATGTGTTATAAGAGGGAAAAAGAAGACGCGTTACGACATACGAAGACTTCTTAGCAACGAAGTTTTCAAGAGTTGGAAAAAACGACCTTTAGGAAGAAATTGTGGTACGAATTACGAAATAATAAAAAAAACCAAAATGGACCGCTTTGAATATCAGGCGCGAAGATTAATTATCCATAAGACCAAATTATAAACCAAATTTAAATTCTTGTTGAAAAATGGAGGATTGTAATTGATTAATCAAAATGGGTAGCATATCCAAATACGCAATCCCTGTTTTGAAATTTTTATTATTATTATTAGAAAATCTTATGTATGATATTCTCTTTATTATGTCCACCTAAAGTTATTAGAAAATCGTGTCAATATTTAATAAATTACAATAATTAATGCTCTAGAACAAACTACCATATGTTGTTTATTTACATATCATACTTGATGAACCAGTCTCAAAAAACATGAAACTGGTACAACACTTGATTAAATAAATAGTCACCGGTATCAGTATCCACATCTAAACCGGCCATTTGAAAATGCATGGAAGATTCAGGTTTCCCGTATAAATTGCAGTCTTTAATTTTGGTATGATGTGAACTATAGACCCCCATAATTATTGTTTCATAACGAGGAACGTTCGTGCATCGTGCTGTACTAATTTTTAAAAACTATTATCAAACTACTTTACAACTAAAAAACGTATAGGATAATCTCTCAAAACTGAAAGTCCCAAGTTTTTTTGTGTCAATATTTTTCTTCGTAAAATCACATCTCAATGGTTCCAAGTTCCAACTTCCATGGTTTCTTTATTCTTTTCTTTTTTTTCTCTAACTTTTCCTTATAAACTACTCCCTCTTTTCCATAATATTTGATTTTACAATTTTTTCACACAGATTAAGAAAAATTTAATGATCCTTATTTTTAGCTATTTTTTTACTCAAATTACAAAATAATTGATGTTTCCCAATAATTATAATAATAACTCATTGTCTATATTTAGATTGTTAGGTTTAATGACCCTTATTTTTTTAGCTATATTTATTAAATTATGCTAAAAAATCAAATATTGCGGAACAATAAAATAAGTTAGAAAAATCAAATATTGTGGAACAGAGTATAAACGGAACACTCATAACAAAGTCATTGTTACGGCTCTTAATATTGCAATTAAATTAAGAGTGACAGGTTTAGAGGAATTATTAATGCATGGGATCAGCCATTAGAAAACACACCATTTCCTCTTTTATTAGGTGTGACTACAATTTCAACAGCAGAGGATCGAAATCTTTTCAGACTATCTGCACGCAACTTTCCACGTAAAAAAGCATAGTAACAATAATGTTGTTATTATGATAAAGAGAGACTTTACTTATGTTAGGTACGAAAAAATGGAAAGAGCTGTTTATTTAAGGCAAATCCTTCTTCTAGACATAATTCTCCCACTCATCGTAATCATCTCAGGTAAACCAAACACATTAAATCTTTTGTAATAATAGATTTGCAAAACAAACTTCTAATTCTACCTAATCTTTTGTATATTACACAAGTCCTCTCAAACTCGGATATACATGAAAATGATATTATGTGAAATCCACCAACCAAACAATGGTCAAGAACTTAGAGATCATTTTTCCATATCTTCTAACAAAAAAACACGACACCTAAAATGTCAAGAGTGAATCATTGTATCTGAGAACAAGATCATTAACACTCTCTTCAGAATCTTAATCAAAATTAAATTGTGTAATATACAATATACAGGTATCTAGGGCAACAACTTTATGAGGTTCGCTTGCCCGAGATGAATAGGTGAGCTAATGCCTGTGACACTGTAAGTCTCTTTTGAGGATCAAGTGTGAAAGTTTTGTCTAGAAGATTCCTGAAATGAACTAACACCTTGGGATCTTCATCCTTATAACGTCATCTAATTACTAAACCAAAATCTTTTAGCTTTTATGTTTACCATCATTCTCTTTATTGTCTGAAAAGGAAAAGTTAACCAATTACCAACCCTTAAATTCAGAATCATTCAAATAACATAGTCATAGAAACTACAAGGAATGATTTGTTACCTGTCCAGTAACACTATCCTCCTCTGTAGCATAGAAGCATAAGTCCTGATCAAAGTGCTCATCTATAAATGCTCCCTATTATACAAAACAATTGATCATAACAAAACTAAAAAGCGTTTTTAAATCTACACGCATTCTGAAGACTAAATCTCCCGCCTTCATGTAGAGTTTCTCTTACTAATTTCGTAAGACAAGTTTCATAAGAAAAGTTGCATTATTTTGGGATCAAAGATACCTTGCGAAGCATCTTTTTAGGGAATGCACCTTTCAGTTCCATATGTAGGCGTAACATATTATTGTCTGTAGAGCCAGGGAACAGAATCTTCCAGCTATAAAGCTCATACAGACAGCAACCAACTGACCAGATACCTAAACAAATGGTCGTAGGAAAGTTCAAGAACTACAATGAAAAAAAGTACAAGCTTCAGTTATATATGAACATAGAGCCATGAAATATCCTGTAACTATCCAAATAGATGATAAACAACAGCACCAGTGGAACTTACTGATTTCTGGAGCTCTGTAGAAGCGACTAACAATATGGTGTAACTTCGTTTCTACCAGCAAACATTGCTCTACCAAAGTCACAAAGCTTTAACATGTTTCTTCCCTCATTCACCTGGACAATCAAGGAACGACCAGAAGTTAAAAATAAGTGCATCAAGCAGGAGAAAAAACACAGATAAGTATAGCCTACCAGCAAATTGTCAGGCTTTATATCGCAGTGAAGAACAACCACAGTTTTTGAGATGTTTAAGGGATATGAATAACTGCTTTGCATACACTCTACCATCAGATAGTTTTAGACAAATGTTGACACCAGACTTCTTCACAACTTCACGGAGATTCAGATGAAGAGACTCAAACACCAAGCAAAGGTGGTTCCTATACTTAAAAGCTGAAAGAAACGAATGCATTGGCGCTTATTCTCTGGATCAGAGCCAGATAGCTTCTTCAATATCTGAATCTCAGTCTGGCCGGCCTTATGCCTGGACAAAACGTGATACGATAGAGAGCCATGAAAACAGACTTTCATATCTAACAGATTTGTACAGCTTTTGTAGTTTTGTATATATAATCTGATTACGCGGTAGCCTTAACCGGATATATAAATTAAGAAATTCCCGGTTTACTCATATATCCAGTTAACTCGACCGGTTATCGGATTTCGTATGACTTTTAATGGTCGTATTGGCACCCTTTTTATAGTAATTAATTCATTATGTGTTCATCTCTTCTGAATGTGCTAAGTTTGTACAATAGGTTAGGAACCTAAGAACCAGATTAAATAGTCAACTTGACCAATCCTTTTATCTGGCATAATTGGTTAGACCAACTTCATCAGTTCAACCAATTTGATGTATGATTTGATTTCAAAAACATTGGTGATGTGTAATAGGATACAATTAGATTTTCTAAGAAATCATATCCGGTTAACTTTAAAACCAGAATCAGTATCATGACATAATTTGTAATAGTTGTTTTGTTTTGGGCCTTTGTAGCTATCACAACATGCTTTATGGGCCATCTTATTCGCCTCTGTCTGAAAATGAAATCAAACTTACCGTTTCATATATAAACAGAAACTGACAAAGAGTTTTGTATCATACTAAAATTTCACATTAACCAAAGCTATGGAAAAAAGATCTGAGAAGAACAAACAAACGAATTCGCTTAATACTAATCTAGCAAATTATCCCCAAATAACAAAATATTTAACTTTTCCTAAATCCTAATAATTTTAATTAATAGAAATATTAACCATCTACCCATAAACTGATACGGTAGAAAAAAACGGTAGGGAGAGCCAAAACGCTTTACAAAATGGCATCGTTTTCATGTCCCACCTAATTTTATATTAAAAAAAAACTCCGAAAGTTTGTTATTTATTCCGCCGGTAACGACTCCGACCGCCACGAAAATAGATCGCCGGAATCAAAACAATCGTCGGAAAATTCGAAAAGTCCTTCAACGGCAACGTAATCTCCACCATCTCCGACGCCGGAACCAAAATCTAAATCACCATAATTCGAAACGTGGTCTTCAAATCCCCAAATCTCATCGATTCCAGACGAATCAGATGACGCTCGTACCAAATCCGTTAACGTCTCCGTCGTTTCTTCCTCCTTCGCGATGGGAACCGGAGAAATCGATGGAGGCGGTGGTAAACCAAGCTCGTCATCAGAAGCTTCGAGAAGATAACCGAGATCCGGCTGAGTTTCCCCGGCGGAGGAGCCTTGCGCCGTCGTGGTGACCGTTGATAACTCGTCTTCGAAACTCTTCATAACCGAGTCGAGATCTTGACTCACCGGTTCAGGATCCGAGTCGTCGAGAACATCGAATAAATCATCTCTCAACTTCTTCACCTCCGGCGAATCAAGAACCACGTCATCAGACTCGTCCCTGAGTCGTTTTTTCTCGACCGAGTCAGTCCGAGTTAGCGTCTCCGAATTAGCCAACAACTCTTCCACCATAGCTTAGCGATTACGCTTTGTTTTTTTTTTTTTGGGTTTGTTAAGTTTCAGTGGCAATATCGAAATTAGTGGGAGATAGAGGTGCAGAATGGGAAGAAGGGAACACGAGATTTTATAGTAGGGGAGAGAGAGAGAGATAAAGAAGGAACGAACGCGTGAGATGTGACGGATACAGAGGCGCGTGGTGAGAGCGACTCCTTTGGAATCACGGATCCCTTGCCTTTTTTTATTTTTTCTTGTTTATTAGGAAAATATTATTTATTTTTGAAAAAAATTATAAGATGTCGCTTTCTAATTTTAAAAGCAATATAAATCGGTTTGAATTCGGAGTTGAAGTCCGGTCACATGCCCAGTCAATTACGCCCTCTAGATTTTTTCAAACATTATTATCTCTTAACCTTTTTGAGCAACAGAATATTTCTAGAAAAGAATATAATATCTCATGTAATAATATTGATTTTACTATGGCGACAAAAAAAGAAAAAAAATTATATAGGTGTTTTTTTTAATTATATTTTCTAATAACAATAGATGCTGAAAACAAAAATCATGGTAACACCTAAACTCTATTTTCTTCATCTCCCGTAGAATTTAAACAAAAGGTTTGATTAATGACATAAAACAATATATATTTTTAATAAATAAAATAATAATAAACGATATCAAAATAGTTAAAATTAATTAAAAAATAATGATAAGAAAAAATACGGTACAAACAAGTTGAGAATAATGTTTCTGATATTATTTTGTGATTGGTAATTGTTAATGCAGTACATCTTATATTAAGATATTACTAATTAAAACTAAAATTAGTGGAAAAAACATTTAAATTAAGATATTTTATTAAACTTTTAAGAAAAAATAAATCAAATGACAACAATTTTTAGAAAATATATAATTTTTATTTTTTGGAAGAAATTTTTGATAATAAAGTTTTTTTTTCAACAACTACTACGCATCCTCTATATATTATTTGGGGAGTATATTAATAAATAAACATTAAAAAGTATTAACATTGACATTATTTCAAATAACAAATTTTAATCTCTCATTAAGGATATTTTAGTCATTAGTTATTATGTGATCATTTAATTAATTAATTATAATATTTTCATTTTAATTAATTAATTTTTTTGAAAGTAGTTAAAAATAGATTTTATGAAGATTTTGTTGATTTAATTAAACACACTAATTAAAGAAAATTAAATCTTCCAAAAATAAGAGATTTTATGTAGATTGCGATTTTTTGGAAAATTTTAAGTAATAATTTATGTAGATTGTCAATTTTTTTTCTTTATAGATACTAATTTTCGTTTTAATTAATTATTATTTTTTTGTTTTTTTTAAAAGCAGTTAAAAATAGATATTTTGTGAATATTTTGTTGATTTAATTAAACACATTAAGTAAATTAAATTAAATGTTGATTTAATTTTCCAAAAATAAGAGATTTGATGTAGATTGCGATTTCTTCTTTGGAATGTTAATGTTAGTTCCTCTTTATAATATCGAAACTAATAATATATTTTTAGTAGATTTAAAAATATTAGTTCATATCTGACTTAGTTTAATATGATGTACAATTTAACATAACAATGTAACATTGTAATTTAATTTTCAAATCTATTTAAATTGTAAAATTTAGTAATTAAAACAGAACAAGATATAAGTAAAATTCAAATAAAAAATATCCAAAAATTTTCTGTTGAGAACAATATATCGCAATGTCCAATATCACTAATAGATACAATCTTTCAACAAAAAATATATTCTACGAAATCAATTTTAGAATATCCTGGGTTAATATTTTCCAAAATATCTTAAAAATGTCGCAATCTTCCAAAACTCTATTTCTTTCTTCGGTTAAATCAAAGAAAATATCCTGATTTTATATATAATTTTTCCAACATAAAATTTCTAATATCGTCGAGTATGAAAGATTGATTTTAAATTTCTGATTACAAAATATTTACGCGATATTACAAAGATTCGATATTATAAAAACTGATATTATAATTTTCGTAAAGTTTTAGAAGAATTACAATTTTCTAATATCCTGATTTTATAATTTTCAAATATTTTTTTAGTATTGTAATTTGTCCGTGCTATAGCACGGGATATATTTTAGTTTTGGTGTATTTGCTTGTTTTGTTAGCTAGGTCCATTATGCGCAACCACATTTTTGCATATCCATATATAGCTTTAGCATTATATTTTGAACTGTATTTCACCAAAAAACGAAATACTGTAAACACGTAAGAAATGTTTGATCATATTTAATATCAGCATAATATAAAAATGTTAGTGTTAACAAATTGTCCAGTGGTCATAGACTTTGGGTGGTCCTTTAGCACCCGATATTCAACTTCATCGACCATCATACAGTTTAAAGTTTAAACCGACGGAAAAAGAAAGAATATATATGTATACATATAGCTAGTGTAATACTAGCTATATGTATATTATTTTGTCTATTATTTCAAATATTTTAAGAAAACTTTGCTTACTTCTGTCTATTACTTTATGTTAAACCATTGGTCCATGTCGAGCTATGTGAATGCATTATTATATGAAGATTTCATTTCCTATATCTATGCTTTTCGATAATTTACACGTAAACGCAAAAGTTTTATTGGCATAAATCAAATTACTTTTTCCATGTTCATATTTAGGTATGATAGGACGCAGACAACATTTCCACTACGAGTTTTCTATTGTCTCATAATCTCATTGGTCGAATTTGATGACAATACATAGTAAATAAACAACAACATGACTACTTCGAATTAACAATGAATTTTAATTCGTGATATGGGAAACGCGAAAACGGTTCAACAATTTTTATAATTCTTCATCAACAAGAAATTTTTGCGGGATAATAATTTATCTTGTCAAACTTTGATGCACAGCCAAAATAAATATCATTATTTCATTACTTTACAATCGAGTTAAAACAACCTTAATCTAATGGTTTTGCTATTTTATTTTTTTTAACCATCCTGTGATATTAAGTTACTATAGGGAACCTCTATTGAAAAAGTAGGTAATGTTGAGAAAATTTGAGTTTTGGAATAAGAGGTAGATTTAGACAAAAGGTGATTGTTTTAATTGGTGGAAAATAGGCATCTTAGTGTTGCCAACATAAGTGGTTTAAGCAAAGTTGTGATTCTTCGATAATACATATATTTGTCGATCCAGTACTTCTTCTTTTTTAATGGAACCATTACTTTTTTAAAAGAATATGATTTATATCATCAAAGATGCACGTTTCTCCTCTCTTTTTTGCTATGACATTTCGAGCAGTCCATATCAAACATATTGGTACGATTTTTGCTGGCGAGTGACCTAAAATTATTATTTACTAGATATACAAGCGATAACATATAACATTATATTGAATATCCATCGCACTAAAGTTTTTTTTTTTTCTCTTTAAGGAGTAGACAATTTAGAGGTAAATGCTTTCCAAAATTGAGTTTACCCCTCGTAACTGAAGTTGCTTCACTTGTTTGGGCAGTTGGTTGTATTACTCGTCAAAGAATAACTAATGTTATTTTTGAGATGGATTGTAGAGATTTAAATGAAGCGGTTCATAATCTGGAATTGTGACCATGACTTCATAGCTTTACTTCGGAGATTAATGGATTGGTGCGGGATGGTAGCAACATTAGCTTTCAGTTTGCTCAACGCGATGGCAATGCGTGCGCCGATGCAATGGCCAAGCATGTGCTTAATTGTTCAATCTATTTTGCTACTATTAATGTTTCTTTGCCTTCTTGGATCAATTTTTTTGTGGATTTTGATAAACATTGTAACGATCTTTTGATTTAAATGAATGTGGCTTATGTTAAAAAAAAAAAGGAGTAGCCAGAATCCATAGGTCGAATGAGTTTCATAATTATGGAGCTTAGAACTAAATAAATGTGTCGGACATGTCGATTATATGTATGCATTTCACAGCTTACTTCCTTTTTAAAAAAAAATTACAATCTTATATATAAAAGTTGGCGGCCCTTTTTGTCAGCAGTTAATAGATGAGATGTTTTTCGAATGTCTAATACTAATATTATTTTTATTGACGAATATAATTTTTTATGATTATCGTATCTCTAAACGTTTATATTTCCATTCATTTTTAATTTTTTTCTTGTCAGAATAAAATTTAGAACGGTTGGAAATCCAAACCGGAGGATTAGAGTTTACATAGCTCACCTCGTGCGATAATACTCTAGCACTTACCGCTAAATTATCTGTTTGTACATTAGAATAACGTGGTATAAAAGATACCGAGAAGGTTACAAAACAATCCTTGAGCTTTTTGTAGTCGTCTAAATATATTTCGAATGCTGGCCACTTTGTTGGACATGCACCATCTTTACTAGCTCTGAATAATCCGTGTGGGTATTAACTTCTAGTCTTCCATGGGCCAACAAGCACTCCATTGCCTATAGTAGAGCTTTCAATTCCGCATGAAGTGGAGATAACACCTGGTATGCTTATGGAACCCATAAGGACGTCGTAAACGTTGTTTGGAGGACAAATCCATCTCAATCCTGAGAAGGGTTCAGAAGCCTTCCAAGATCCATCAATAAAGCAGTTAATGCCTGAAAGAGTCGAAATCTCCATCTCCGCAACACTTTGTTGAGACACATCATCCTCATGGATCACGTGGGCACCACTCCATACCGTCGCTTCGCTTTCGACCAATTGTAAAGCATCTCTGGAATCAGTATTCTGACTCATAAAACCATGCTATTTCTAGCTTTCCAAATGTACCAATTAATCCACGGGAAACTGTTTTTCCAGATTTTCAGGCGCTTGAAATGAAAAGAAGTAGTCCAGATTAGTGAAAATAATCGGCGGATGGAACAATAGATAGAGCCCAAGTTTAAAATACCGATGGGCATTCGAAAAGGACGTGATTAATTGTTTCTCTTTTTTGCTCCACATCTAACACAATGACGATCACATTTGATACCTCTTGAGTTTAAATTAGACATTACTGGAATACATCCTGACAGCGCCTGCCATATGAATTGTTTAATCTTACGGGGGCAGTTAAGCCTCCAGTAATATGCTTGTAAAAAATGAATATCCGTCCATTCTTTATTACCAAGTTGTCTCCTGAGAGGAACTCTCTCGCTATCGTGTATCCAGATTTGACCGTATATTTATGAGATTTCGTGAAATGTCAATCTAGCCTATCTTCTTTATAGAGACCGCTCACTGGCAGACTTTGGATAATAGAAACATCATATGGCTCCACAATGACCTTTAGTAAAGGATAATTCCACGTTTAGGTTGAATGGTCAACCAAATGGTTAATTTTAAAAGAAGAATAATAGTTAATTCCCCTTACATGATGCTGCTCTCGGGCATTGGATAGTAATCCATGGATTATTTTATATTGAAATCGAATGTGCTGATCCTATCCGTTTAATGAGTACTTTTTCTACCAAAAAGAAAGTTGAGATTATGCTTCTCCATCCATAAGATGGAGAGTATGTCTTAATTATTTTCATGAATATCTGCTCCTAGATAGTATGTCTTTTTTCATTCATTTAATTATATGTGGATTTGGCTTTTTTTAGAAACCCCAAATTATTTTTTACTTAAAAAACTTGTAGGATCAAATGTTTTTATGACTAACTAAATTTGTATGGAAAATGATCGTTTCAATCACTTTAAAAGGAAAAGTTACTTTAACCATTCTCTATAATTCTAACTTACAACAAAACTAAATTACTGATTCAATATATTTTTACCGCTAACTTTTCTCTTCACTGTACATAGAATGACGCACTCATGATTATATATTTATAAAAAATTATAGCGAGCTTGTCTATTCAAGTACGATAGCAATATTCCCTTTTTTATATTGAAATGGTACAAATGCGCAGGGAATTTATCCTAATGTTGCATTTAATTGTTTTCTGTATATATATTCGTATATGCAAAATAATTACGGAAAAATACGGTGTGATTCCAATAAAAATAAAAACGTTATATATATATATTGTTATTATTAAAACTGCCTCGTTCCGTGTAAAATGGTTACTATTCCGAATCTTAGACACATAAATTTTGTGTTTAAAGGAAACATACTGATTATGTTATATGCTCAAAAAAATGAATTTAGTTTCGAGAAAAAAGAAAAAAGTTAGATGACAACAAAAATAGGTACAGCAGACAAAATGTACCTCTTCGGATATTTGGATGGTTTTGGACTTTTAGTTATTTTTATTCAGAAATTATCTGTATCACTTTTTTTTTTGTCGTCAATCTATATCACCTAAGTATGCGTATACGTAGGCGTACATGATGTTCGCCTCATCGTGCAAATCATACACGTATCAAGAAATAAATATCAATAAACCAAAGGCCCTTTGTCAAAAATATATTAAAAAATCGAAGGTCCATTACACGTATTTATTTACGTAACTCTCTCAAACTTGGAAAACCTCTGTTGTCAACTAAAACCACCATAAAGGGTTTGTAATTTATTACAATTGTTATTGGAAACTAGTACAATTGACAAGTAAAAATGAAACAATTATTGGAAACTATTACAATTGACAAGTAAAAATGAAACAATTATTGGAAACGATTTAGGCCGATTTGACCTTCTTTGTGCGTAATTACTTCTTTTTTTTTTTTTCTGTCCTTTTTTGTTCGGTTGCGTAGACGTACGGATGGATACACGTGAATGTGGGTATATAAAAATACAAGACACTGTTATTATGTATAGGAACTTGAAATATTTATATGTTATCAATTTTTTTTAATACTACTATAGATGTAAATGAAGCTGATATGATAAATATTTTGCTGAGCCTTAATTGCGCAATCGTGTCAGCATAAATCAGAATCACAAAATTTGAAAAGAATAATAATATTTTTGCCATGTTGGAAATAGAATTTTCTAATAGAGAATTTAGAAGGACGGTTAAGGTGCGCGTCCCTTTCATGTTGTGTCGTGTTCAGTCAGCGCCGCGATAATTGTCTATGAGAATCATCCTCTGCTTCGACCTTACTCTATTACAATTTACAATCACTTCAACTTTGATTAGTCACATATTGGCATCGTGGAAACAATGAAATTATGTTTTAATATTAGTGATCTGGTAAAACCCTAAGTATTTTTCGCTGTTTATGCTGACACGAATTTTACTAAATTATATTACAAAAACAAAAAAGTCGTTTCATTTTTTATTTTTTATCTTCGTATCTTAAACGATTGGGAACATTCGATTTTTTTGTTTACATCTTTTTTTTTTGCTTTGTCTTCATAACAATTTGTTGCCAATTTTTATTTTTGTTTGCTGTAATTTGATACCAATTCATCATCATGGCTTTTGTTGATTTGGAAATTTCTCAATGAAAGTTAATAATTTATTCAGTCTTCCTTTGTGTTCAACGAAAATACGTAGAATTGTCTATTTTAGTTTAAGGCGCCTTAGAACTTTGTTTAAAAAATGTCTTAAGCCATTTTGTTTGTTTGTTTGTTTACTCAAATTATGATATGACAAAAATATTATTATAAATTATTTTGCTATGTGTCCCTATCCAATTATTTTAGCCCTATACACATATATATAAATAAATAAATTTTAGTTTTTTTTCCCGTCTATACATTTCTTAAATTTTATTTATGATTACACATTTCTGATGTGAGAAAAAAAAAACAATTTCTTAAGTTTTCTCATTTGGTTATAACATAAACACTTTAAAGCAAAAATATATTTTTTTAGACCAAAAAATTGTATTTCATTTAGTTTGAAATTTCGTAACGCTCAATTCGTTTTCTTGATATTTTTCATTCAGGTCTGTAAATATTTTTTAAGACAGAAATCAAAGGGTGAGAAAAAAATATTGAAACTGTGCTATAAAAAAATAAAATAAATGAAACTGGGTAGTAAATTTCAAGCCGACAGCGTGAGGCAGACGACGTGTACATAGAACGTGCCACGTGTACCACACCTTACAGGGAAATCTTGACCGTTAAAGTTTTCCCGACCAATCCACGTCACCGAAACAGTCGCCGTTGGATCCACATGCTATAATGGATATGATTAATTGCTTAGATTGTCTCACATACATAAAATAATAAATTTAATAGATACGGTAAATAATAAAAATAGCTGTTGGCCATATATTTTGTAACGTCTGACCAGAAAATTCAAACTATTTAGTGGATTCAAACTGTAACGACGGAATTAAATAGAAAGTTAATTTTGGTGGATTTTAGCAGACCATTAATGATAGTTTTTGGTGTGTTCTTAAATTACTTGACAAATGTAATAACTGAAAAATTATATAGCGAGTAACAACAAAAATATTTGGCGAATATATACTTACCAAAAAAAAATGAAATAATTGAAAATGCTCAATATTTCTGACGTGTTATTTGAAAATTCAGAATTTCGCATCGCACATATATTTTGGAAAAACGTAGTTTGGCTAAAAATAAGCTAAAGCAACTTTATATTTAATACTATTAAAGTTTTTAATTTGCTCTTATAGTACACATTAATACAGTGTATAGGATAAAGCTAACGCCTGATTATCCCACTCATGACATGTATTTCATATCGTCTATTTTGAATGAGAATGTTCTATTTTTGTTCAACAATATTCGGTTGCTTTCTTTATTACTAAAATCGAAATTATAATTACTAATAACAAACAATGAGCAACCACAACTACACAATTTACTAACACTAAAACTTTGTAGATTTTTTAACCATATTTGGATAAAATTTAAAATAAAATCTAGAAAATTGTTGTGTAAAGTCACTGTTTAAGCTTTCGCATACAAAGGTCAAATATATTATGAAATTTTTGATATATTTAATGTAAAAACTTCTAACCTTAAAACTTGTATTTTTATTTCATAGTTGATGTATTATATGTAATATGTCAGTTTTTAAATGTTTTAAAAATTTCAAGTTATTTGATTTATGGCCACTTTTACCTACGCTATATACATCATACATGATATTATAGTATAATCGATTATGTTACGTACTTAGATATGACTCGTTAATACAAAAGTGATTGCATGATTAGGCTGAACAATTTTTAAAGATAAAAGAGAAAATTCAATAAATAAATAGTTCTGGATTGTCATTTTATTATGTGAAAATTCAAATACGATATTGACTTAAGGCTCTATCGATGCTTTAGCTTTCACGGGAAAAAAAGGAAGAAGTTGTATCCAATTTGGAAAAGTAGAGAACAATTTACAGAGAAGGTCCCATTGGACCCTTTCTTTCTTCATCGAATTTCCAAAAATACTATCAATTTTACTCCTTCTTTTTATTTATTTTTACGAATATCTTTGATCACATATAAAGCAATTTCCAAGCCAGCATATTTTGTTAAAACGTAAATCTAATGTTTGAGTGGGTATATTTTTAGATGGATATGTAGGAACTATTACTTTAAAGGATATAAGAAATGGCATGACCTAACACCTAACCCAACAAGGCCAACGCTATTTTTTTTCGATTTCACTACGTTTTCGTAAGTTTATTAAATTGGCTTATGTTGCTTTCACAACTAAACCTATCGACCTATTTTTATTCTGTAATCAGCTTTTAAAGTTTTTGATGGTGCAGGTTTAACCAGAACGGCACGTATTATATAGTCGTCCATTGAATGATTGTTGCTGAAAGCGTAGATCATTTTCTCTTTTTTTCTTTTTTTTTTCTTTTTCTTACTATCATCATCATATATATACTTATTATAAATTATAACATATCTGATGATTTGGATTTTGTTTTTAAGTTTTCTTCTCGTTCTAGTAATCTTTGTGCTGATGCAATTGCTAGAACTGTCTTTTTGAACTTTATGTATTTTGCGATTTTGCTTGTAACTCCGCCTGTGTGGTTACAAGCATTTGTGGATTCGGACATTTGTGGATTGGTTTCTCCTGTCTTGGCTTAATCGAAGTTATGTTTGCGTTTAAAAAAATAAATTATAACATATTATCACAGATACTCCATATGACTAAAAATAGGATAAGAAAAAAAATTCTATTTCAGATTAATGATATCTTGACTTTATTCTATCTATTTTTAATTTCTCCACAATTAAAGACAATCTTTTACAACAACATTAAAGACACTTTGAGAGGCCTACAATGTAGACGAAAAAGTAAATGATTTTAAAAGTATATTTTATTTTAGGAAAAATATCAATTAAATACCCAACTTTTTTACTTGAGACGTTTAACGCATACTATCGCATGGACCAAAAAACATAAATACAATTTTCTGCGTTGCCGATTTAGATATGCCGTTAATCGAGATTTAGCGGCGTTAAGAGAACGCATAACGTCGTTTGAAATATTTTTAAATAAAACAATGTGTATTGTTTTTTTAACAATTCAAGATATAAACTTTATAAATCTTACAAAAAACCCACAAATTGAAGAACCCTAACTGCAGTGATCCCAAATGTTTCTCTTTTAATCTCCAAAATGTTTCTCTTCTAATCTCCTGGATGTTTCGAAAACTCTCTTCTTCTCTTTTACATTCCACCATCTTCCCAATTTCAACCGAACTCATCATCAATTCAGGATCTTATCCACAATCTCTCCGCCGTCTTCATTATTCCTCCTTGAAAATGTCCGATTCCACTCGAAACCCTAATCCTCCATCAATTCCATCAGCCACAAAGCCATAATTGCTTCGTTCGCTCGAATCTCATATGGGTTCTTCCTTCAGCTAGAATTGCTTCGTTCGCTTTCCCAAATGAAAATGGAGATTACATTAATAACCCACAAACAGATAAGAAGTGGTTGCAAAGTTCCAAACACTATAAAGACAAGAATTGAGAAGAAAAATCTTACATTTACCCATTGAGGCATTTCAACAAACACTGTAAAATCAAGAATTGATAAAATCACATCGACCCACTGGCAAAAACAAAAAAATACCAACGTCAAAGAAGATCACAGAAACCAAATCAACAAAATTGAATATTATCCCTGAGAATCCACAAGAAATTGCACAAACAAAACAAGACAAAGGATGAGTTTGGTTTCATCGTCACACGAGAGGACATATTAAGAATTTTATATGATTGAAAAACAATTAATTATGTATTTGTCAATGATTCAACCTGAGAAAAAAATCATCAGAGGCACCAAAACTTGAGTAAATAAATGATTGAAAATAATTAATTTTATCAAAATGAATCAAACGAATAATCCAAAAATTGGGAGCGATTGAAATTCGAAGGAAAAGATACTCGAAATTGAAACCAAAATCACAATCAAGATGAAACGAATTTCACAGATCATAACATAATTAAATGAGAACGAATTTAAGAAATCGAAACCTGTTGCAGAAGACCCGGAAAGAAGCTGGAAGAGCTGCTCGTCGGGTTTACCCTCCGCCAGTGAAAGTTTCCATGTCATCGGCACAACTACGAGAAGACATATTAAGAATTTTGATTATGTTGGTAGTGAATGCGGAAGGGAAATCGATTTCCGGGATTTAACGATTGAAATTTGGGATTGAACGATTGAAATTTGGGATTGAAATTTAGTGTTTTGGATGGAAAGAGAGATAAACTCGATTTTTGATTTGGGGATTTTCTGATTTTAGGGTTTTAGATTTGGATTTTTGGGTTATACGTCTAATTAAAATTTACCGTTTCACTTAACGATGTTTTAACAGATTGTTAAAATCTGGGTTAACACCGCTAAATCTTGGTTAATGGCGTGTCTGAATCGGTAACGCAGAAAATTGTACATGTGTTTTTTGGTCCATGCGATAGTACATGCTGTTGATCTGTAAACGATTTTCAGAATAAGAAACAGAGCAAAATTACTTAATACTTCTCTGCAATTAATTGAAAAACAAAGCGCTCTTAAATAGAGCTTTACAAACTGAAACAAATAAATCATACTCTACTGCAATCAACTAGTCACGTCTCCTACAAACCAGGAAGACTAGACTTATTCAAATTGAAATATTCAACTTAAAACTTACACTTAAACGACACAGTTTTATTCTTTAATCCCTCCCTTAAACTGAAGCCATCTCCTTTTAGTTTACTCATCCTTAGTGCACACTACCATTCTTCCTCTGAGCTTATCAAAAACTTCAAGTTTGACTGCTTTAGTCATGATATCAAACAGCTGATTGTGCGTTGAACAATAATCAAGCTTGATAATTCTTTCATTCACTAGCTCATGTAGGAAGCGATACTTCACGTGTATATGCTTATTTCTTCCATGCAACACAGGGTTTTTTGAGAGTTTGATAGCATAACTGTTATCACAATACAGAATTGTACATTCTTGTTGACTTGATCCAATTTCTTCCAGCACATTTCTCAGCCAAACAGCATGACAAGCACCATATGCCGCAACAACAAACTCTGCTTCAGTCGAGGACAAAGTTACTATTGGTTGTTTCTTTGAGGCCCATGAAACAGCTCCACCTCCTAGCATAAACACATATCCAGATGTGCTTTTTCTATCATCCAAGTCCCCTCCATAATCACTATCAACAAAACCAACCAATTCTTGTTCTCCTTCTTGCTTATAGCGGATCGTATATCCTTTTGTACCTTGAACATACCTCATGATCCTTTTAGCCGCGAGCATATGTTGTTCACTAGGTTTCTCCATGTATCTGCTGACTAGACTTACAGAGTAAATTAAGTCAGGTCTGGTTGCAGTTAGGTACCTCAAGCTACCAACAATTTGTTTGTAACTCGTTGAATCCACTGTTTCTCCTGCTCCTATCTTTGTTAGCCTTTGACCTAGAACGATTGGATTTTTTACTGAATTACACTCCTCCAGTCCATACATTTTCAGTGTTTCTTCTGCATATTTTTCCTGACTGATGAATATTCATTTTCCATCCTGAACCACCTCAACTCCTAAGAAGAACTTCATCAATCCCAAGTTAGTCATTGTAAATTCTGACATCATTGATTCTTTGAACTCTGCAATCATAGAGATTGAATTTCCAGTATATATCAGATCATTTACATATATACTCACCAGCAGGATGTCTTCTTTCCTCTTTTTTACAAACAGTGTATGCTCACAATAGCATTTTTCAAACCTTTACTCAAGAAGAACCCTTCAATGCTACTGTACCAAGCTCTCGGAGCTTGCCGTAAACCATATAGTGACTTCTTTAATTTGTATACCTTTGCAGCTTCATCCACCACTTCGAATCCCTTAGGCTGCTCGATATAAACATCTTCTTCTAATTCTCCTTGCAGAAACGCATTTTTGACATCAAGTTGGTACACTTTCCACGACTTTTCTACAGCTATGACAAGTATTATTCTGATGGTGTCCCATCTTGCCACTGGAGCGAAAACCTCATAGAAATCCACTCCTTCTTTCTGGTGATACCCTTTCGCGACCAACCTTTCCTTGAATTTACCAATTTCTCCTTTCTCGTTATACTTAGTCTTGAAGATCCATTTTACTCCAATCACTTTGACTCCTTCTGGTAAGTTTACCAACCCCCATAAATTGTTTTCCTTTATGGAAAAAATCTTTTCTTCCATAGCTTTCCTCCAAACGTCCTTTTGTACAGTTTCTTCAAAACAGTTAGGATCCTCAGACGCAATAAACATTGCAAATATGTCATCTCCTTCCTCAGAAACAATGAAACCAGCATTTCTAATGTAATCTTTCATCCATACCGGAGCTTGTCGTGGTCTTCCTGAGGCTTCTCGTGTTGCAGTTTGGTCAGGACTAATTTGGAGAATTTCCTCCTCTTCGATATTATCTCCATCTCTATTCTGTTCTCCTGCATTTTTTTCTTCTTCATTTTGTTCTGCAATAGTATTTTCTGCTTCCCTTGTTATTACCGTATCGTCCCAAGTCAACTCAACGTCTCGAGCAATTTTTTCCCAGTCATGTCCTTTGCTCTCATCAAATTGCATATCTTTGCTTTTGACTCCTTGCTCAGTCCAAACAATACGCATTTTGAGCTTTTCTCATCAAGTTTGACTCTTCTTTCATACGGTATCATTGCAAATGCAGTACTTCTAAAAACTCTGAGATGTTCCACAGACTACTTGTTGTTACTCCACTTTTCTTGAGGCGTCACATCACCTAACGCAACTGAAGGGCTCCGATTCAAGATATTTATTGCATACTGAACAGCCTCTGGCCACAATCTCCTAGGCACTGACATCTTCAGCAACATGCATCTTGTCATATTCATAACACTTCAGTTCTTTCTCTCCGCAATCCCGTTTTGCTGTGGGGTGTAAGCGGCTGTTAGTTGTCTCTTAATTCCATTCTCTCTTCAGTATTCCTCAAATGCCTTTGAGTTATACTCTTCTCCACGTTCCGTTCTGAGACACACCAAGCTTTGTCCTAGTTCCCTCTCAGCTGCTACTCAAAATTCCTTAAATATGCTGAGAGCTTCCGACTTCTTAGATAGGAAATAGGTCCAAGACTTCCTACTGTAATCATCAATAAAATTGATTATGTACCTCTTTTTACTTTCTGACACTGGAGTTATAGGTCCGCAAATATCACTATGAACTAGCTGTAGTCCACGAGATGCTCTCCACAGACTCTTCTTTGGAATGTTTTCTCGATTTTGCTTTCCTTTCATGCACACCTCACATACTGTAGTTTCAGTTTCTCCATGGTTGATGTCTGGTAAGACTGTTACCATCTTCTTCTCCGCCAACGATTTCAGTCCGCTATGACTGAGATGGCCAAATCTTTTGTGCCATAACTGATCAGCCTTCACCATTGCTTGTAAGCACTGAATCTCTGAAGTTTCCTTTGCATGTTTCACACTTGCTAGTATGATAAACATTCGGTTCTTTGACATGGTTGAGTGCATGGCTAGTCTCCCTTGTTTCTTGTTCCAGACCTCACACATGTCATCCTCAATGATAATTCTCAATCCTTTCTGTTGTAGTTGTCCTACACTGAACAAATTGTTTTTTAAACCTGGAATATAGTAAACAGAGGTGATTATTATGATCACTCCATTGATCTCTAGGCGCATGTTGCCTCTTCCTTCTACCAGTATTCGCCTATCATCACCAAGCTTCACACTTTGACGAAATGAGCTGTCAAATTCAATGAACCATTCTTTGTTCCCACACATATGGTTACTGCATCCTGAATCTAGAAACCACGTATGCTCTTCTTCCCCTTTGATCATATCAATATGTGCCATCAGCAACATATCTTCCTCTGTTTCAACATAATTCATCTCTTTTTCCCATTCCGGACACTCGGATTTGTAATGTCCTTTCTTGTGTCATTTGTAGCACTCTACAAGCTCCTTGTTGTAGCCTGCTCTGCCACGTCCACGGCCTTGGTAGCTTCCTCTGCCATGAGAAAATCTTCCCCGTCCTCTTCCTCCATCAGATCTCCAGTTTTTTCTACCTTTAGAGGATGATCATCACCGGAATGTCTGCTCAAATTCTGCTTGTGTACCATCAGAGAGCTTTGTAGCCCATCCATTGTCAGCTCCTTGATATCATTTGACTCTTCAATAACACATCCAACATATGTGAACTTCTCAACCAGAGTTCTTAAAATCTTCTCCACCACTTTAGAATCTGGCATATCTTCACCTAAGTTCCTCATGTTGTTTGCAACTTCCATCACCCTAGAGAAATAATTAGTGATTGTTTCTCCAATCTGCATCTCTAGTACCTCAAAGTTTCTATGCAGCCTCTGCAACTGTGCGCTTTGCACCCTTTCATTATCTTGATACTTCCTCTTCATTGATTCCCATAAGTCCTTTGACGTCTCTTTCTTCAGAATCGTCTTGTCTATGGAAGCATACAAGTAGTTTTTCACCTTGTGATCTATTAGAGTCTTCTCGGCCAACTCCGTTCTTTGTGGTTCCGTCAAGATCACATTTCTTTCTGGTCTCGTGATCCCAATTTCAATGAGATCCCACCACTCCTTTGATCTCAGCAAATTCTCCATGAGCATCGCCCAATGCTCATAATCACCATCGAACTTTGGTATCACCAAAGCATCTCTTTCACTCATCTCTCCTTTCTTTCTTTCACATGAACCCGGTTCTCAACAAGCTCTGATACCACTTGTTGATCTGTAAACGATTTTCAGAATAAGAAACAGAGCAAAATTGCTGAATACTTCTCTGCAATTAATTGAAAAACAAAGCGCTCTTAAATAGAGTTTTGCAAACTGAAACAAATAGATCCTACTCTAGTGCAATCAACTAGTCACATCTCCTACAAACTAGGAAGACTAGACTTATTCGGATTGAAATATTCAACTTAAAACTTACACTTAAACGACACAGTTTTATTCTTCACATGCGTTAAACATCCTATATCAGAAATTTAGACATTTAATTGACATTTTTCCCATTTTATTTTAGAAGATACAATTCAAATTGGTAATCCGAAAAAAGATAGATTGAACAATCAAATATTTGTATGGAAAATATAAAAGCCACGTCATTTGAACATTTTTTTCCTCTGTTACTTGGGTTTTTGTTTGTCCCATTTGCCTTATGATATATCGTTTATATTCTATAGCTTCTGATTTTTTTAATACTGGTTTTGATAAATCAGTTGTGAAAGAAAAGAAAAAATTACAAGTCGCACCCATCACAAACTGTAATGACGTAATACTTTAATGGTGATAGTCGTGCAAATCACTACACTACAAATCCTAGTTTTAAATTTTAATGGTGAAAGTTTTAAAGTTGCAATATAATTGTTTTCATAGCCTAAGAGAAAGATTATAAAGGTAATATTGTTCATATTTAACGGGCTAAATATTTAGAAGTAAAAAATAAAAATAAAAATTCTTTTCAAACAAAATGTTAGAAGTAGTTTCATAATTGATACTTTCTACCAAAAATATACAGACGGTTTGAAACTACACAAACTACAAAGGTTCAAGAAAAACCTCATTCCACATATTTTACGGTGCCGTGTACGTGGGCCTGATTTTGAAAAGCCTTTTTATGAAGCCCAATACTCTTTATGAAGTCCTTTAGACTCTCGTGTTCACATCGGCATGAGACAAGATATCATTTTTATAGCCCTGGGCATTCGGTTTTATCGGTTTTTTCGGGTCGGTTTGTTCGGTTTTTTTGGTTTTGAAAAATTCTACCGAATTGAACCGAATAATATCTCTGTTCGGTTCGGTTTTCGAACCGATTTACAGAAAATAGAAAAAAAATAAAATAAATTCAAACCCAAAATGATGGCGTATGCCGTATAGGCAAAATTTTGTATTTTTGAAGCCCAAGTCCAAAGCCCAAGGATTTTAATCAAACCTCCAACACGTTTCTTCTCCTGGTTTTTTTTTTCTTCCTTATTTCATCATTTCTCGTTTCTTCTTCTTCTCGTTTCTATTTCACTGTCTGAAAAAATTAGGGGTTTAGAGACGAAATGTCTTTCTGATTTTGTGCCTCTCTCTTCTCCGCCGTCTGTTGCGGCCGATGATGCTAGGGTTCCGGCAAAGCATCCTGATTCCGATTCTGCTTCTCCGACTGTAATCGGAAGTACCATGGGTTTGAAAAATCCAATTTTTGCTTCTTTGGTTAATAATGGAGCTCTCAAGTCTCCTGAGAGAGTTTTTAATCTCGGTTCTGTGTCTGCAACTGAAGGGATCAAAGTCTTTGTTTCGTGAGGAGAAGAGAGGATATAAAAGAAGGAAAAGAGGAGAAAAGGGTAGAAGAGAAGGAAGAAGAAGAAGCGAGGGTAGAGTTGGTGACTTGGTGAAATCGATCCGAGAGTTGGTTATTCGAGACAGTAAAAGGTGATCGAAATCTAGGGTTTGTTATTTTGTTTAGGTTTGGGATCGAATGAAACAAGAGAGAGATAATAATCCTAAATTAGTGGTTTGGTTTAGTAATTGATTTTTCGGTTAACCGGTTACCAAACCGAATATCAAATTAAATTAATTCTAATTCCGATCGGTTTACTCTCTCATCTTTTCTCGGTTCGGTTAACCGATAAAATCGGTTTGATCAGTTCGGTTATCCACCGAATGCCGAGGACTAAGATTTTTAGATTGACGATTTATTAGAAGAAAATATAAATACCTTTAATTAAATATATAATTAAAATATAATGAATATGATTACAAACATGCATTACTCACGAATGAAATTGCCTAATAAATTGAAAAAAATAACAGAAAAATTTCATAACTAAGCAGACATATATATTAACCAGAAAACATATAGAGTAACCAAGTATTGTAACAATGCAACAACCTCTTTTCTTTCTTACATCTACAAATGACTAGCCAGTTTTCTTCTTTTGACATTTATGCATAACCCGCCATACCGACATGGGAAGAACCGGAGCGGTTTGCTTTGTGAGCAGGTGGTGAAGAGACAGACTTGGTAAAATACATGTAGTAGTAGACATTAAGGACCATGGTAGCAACTATAAACACTGCCCCTGCAATGAAAATTCCTTTACGCAAAGATTCACACGAGAAGGTTTGCGCGCTTAAGTACTTAGTGTGGTATGCATTCTTGGTCGCTCCTGCTATTACACAAGCTTCTGCTACCAGAAATGTCATCCTGCAATTGTCAAACATAAAAAATGGCTTTAAAGATCAAAATACTGATCCATTGATGTTCAAAGTTTCAAAATCAGTAGTAAATCTAAAGCTTATTCGATATATCAGTCTCAAGAGGAAGATAAGCTTGGAGATACATTGTTCGAGTCTTTAAGCAAACTTTAAGCTAATTGGACTAACCAAGAAGAGATGAAATAGATAATAGACCAAGCACGGTCACTTCCAGGGGCTAAAGGTCTTCCAAAACACATGCATTTGGTAACACCCATAAGCAATGATTCACTAGAGAGGAGGAAAAGAAAAGCTCCAACTCCATAACCAGTGGCTACATCAGAGTCATATACGCAGAACGTTACGTTTGTTATTGGGTCTTGAATAGATTTTCCCTGCCACAAAACAGAGAAAGAGAGACCTTAAGAAGTGCCACAACAGAGTATAAACACAGTTTATATATGCTTAGTTACATAGATGTTTCTCAAGTCTCAGTCTACAAAAACATGAACATAGGTCTCAAATGGTTCTGTAGTGACAAGATTTCCCCAATCTCTTGATTCTTAAAGAATCTTGAATTCTAATTAGAGGCATCAATTAATAAGTAAACAAACCAGAAATCTAGGAAATGTTCGCTGAATTGCAAGTAACTACTAAATAAATCCAGATATAGAAATATTCAGCAGCATCATCCTAATGATTATTATTACTTAGAAATCGAAGTCAGAGAACAAAAACCCTAGCGGAGAGAAAAGTGACTTACGATGCTCCGGCGGCGTTCGGCGGCTATAGAGAAGCCGAAGGCGACTAAACTAAGAGCGACGACGAGGATAAAAACAAGAGTCGAGGCCTTCCCTTCTCCCATTATCTCCGGCGAAAGAGAGAGACTTTTGCAGAGACGACGAAGTGAGGAGTGTGAGAGAGCTGGAAACGAGCAAGTAAAGTGAAATAAAAAAAACACGAAGCTGTGAGTGTCGTTGAAACGAAGAACACGCTCGAAACAGCGCGTGTTTATCACGTTGAAGCGTTGATTTGTATAAAAGCTTCACGCGGAGTGTGAGGCGCGTGAGAAAGCTTTTTGAATTTTGTGTTTCCTTTTTGGAAAAGTTAAAAGGGTAATAAGAGCGTAAAGGTTATTTTTAAGAAGCTGGGCTTAATGGGCTAAAAAGCCCGAATCTTGCCCTTTTAAGTTACGGTAAAAGCCTGATAATTTTGATTTATACGAGGGTCTAAATTTTTGTGTGTGGTGGGAAGAAAATTACGAGAAGTGTGTTTTCATTTTTGGAAGCTACACCAAAAGCAAAACACATCTCATTGCAACTGCCAAAACTATATTACAGTTGGTTTTGTAGATGATCGATCCGACTAAACAAAACCTCAGATTCGAATTTTTTTTCCTCTGAAAACTCCTTCACTGTTTTTAGTGAAAGAGAGATCGAATCTGAAATATCTATTATGTAAAGAAATATCTCACGATAGATCTTTAGAAAGTCCATCTCAAATATATATATATATATATATATATATTTTGTTGTGTTTGCGTTTACTTATATAAATTTTCAAATAAAATTATAAATTTAGTATTTTAAACAAAATTAATGTATTAATTGTAAATCTAAATGCCAAATAGAATATATTCTTCGTTTGTGTATGACGTTTGCATTTTATGAATAGTAAAGCATGTTTCATATTGCAAAAGTTGTGATTGATACAATCTACTTTAGGTGAAAGTTACATGTCATGTTAATTGAGATTTATCTGTTGGTTTTTGTCTTCACTAGTTTACTTGGATGGCACTATATAATTTGATACTTAAAAATAAATCAATTAAATTTGAAATAAAGCAAGCGAGAATTCCGGCCACAAAGTTTGACGAATCTTTTGGTTTGATTGACACATTAAAAAGAAATACTACATATGAGTATATTTGATAATTTACAAGCTGTAAGCAAAGAATCTAAATAGATCCGGAGACAGAGAAATAATGAGTTGTCCTCATGTCACTTGGCTGGTCCGTACCCCTAACAACTGTCCATGTATGTACATTTTTCTTCTAACGCTTAGAAAGGAGATTATATAGTTTATTGATTTATTATGGCAGTCTATTTGATGCAAACTCTATGACCAAAAGGAGAAATTAAGTAAATTTCCCGACTTAATAACTTCCCAGATACTTTCAAAACATATGTAAGTTATGTTGAACGAAGTATGTTATACACTTCTATATAAGCATTTATATAACTGGTTAAAACATTTTAAAAGCTTAACTAAAACAACTAAAATATGTCTTAAATAATGTCGATAACATGTATTATGTCGAGTTAGATAAAAAAATTAAAGTTGTTGTCTCTTCTTTAGAATAAGTATCGTTGTAAGACTTTACTTTTGAAAACTACTAAATTTCGGAACCCTTGTATACATACTTCCAAACTACGTATACAATGAATCACGTTCACAAATATTATCCTGTTAGTAATGTTTGATAATTTGTATTTGTTAGATTATACACAATAATTAATGCAAATATTTAAACTCTTGAACAATTATGAGTACTTTGTTTACATAATATACTTGCATAAAAAACTATAGACGCATTAATCATGAACAGAAAACTGTTGAAGCATTGGCAATGTTGATAAATTTTATTTTATTAAGTTATCTAAAATAGTTTAACTCTATTACAAATACAAATCTTTTGGATTCAATATAGTATTGACTGAATCATAACACTATGTATATTCGTTAATACGAAATTTCGTAACTGAATAAATTGTCACTTTTAATGTATTTTTTAATATAATAATTTTCAAAGTTAAGTAACATCGGTAAATAATACTGAAATCACGGTAATACATACATTCACTAAGAACGTACACACTACACAATTCATCTTCACAAAACAAGAACAAATAAAGATACTCCAACAAATGATCAACTCCTTTGAATTACATAATTACATCTGTACAAAAAGAGAGAAAGATTACAAAAAAAAGGTAGAAATGATATCTTCACATTTCAAAACTCTTTCGAGCATTTCCTTTTGTTACAACAAGGAAGAAACACTATGCTCTTATTTTCACTAAAGACACCAAATTAACCACTCCCTTCTCTGCCCTTTTAATTACAAATTTTTTTAGAAAATGGACACCCAAAACCCCTAAATTGATAACAATCCCTTTTTTAATCCCCCCAGTTTTTTCAACATATTTACACATTTTCACCAATAAAACCTCCCCCACCATAATCCATAATCAATTCCTAAACCTTTTTTTTAGCCTTCTCTGTTGTTATATATATATACGCATATTGGAATGGTCTTATGCAAGAGTCGAAATGCTGCTGCGTCTGTCACAATCGAATCCCACAACTCGAACCGCGGCGGGATTGTTCCCGAAATTGGTCGCCGCCCTAACGCAACTTCCGTTCCTTGGGGAAGACGGCGGCTGCGGTTTGGTAGCTCGAGGAGTCGATGGAGTCGGAGGAGCCACCACGACAAGCTCTTCTCCAAAAAGTGAATCTTTTGTTAATGGGTTAGAAACTCTACTTGGCGGTGACCCTGTGAAGAATAAAGGCGACGTCATCGTCGGATCTTGTTCACCACCACCCTGTAAAAGAACCAAACTTGTAGATATCAAAATGATCAATTCAATCAAATAAGCAGCTATAAGCAAAGGATTGTTATTGAATTATATACCTTAGCGATGATGAAATCCAAAATCTCGCTTCCTGAATTTGCATCACTTAACTCCATCTGATGACTGCAAAATCAAAACCAAAAACCAAAAACCAAAATCAGATAAATTTGATGGCTTTAAGAAAATTTTCTCAACAAAGTTATCAACTTTATTAGAAAAAAAGTCTCTTACTTGAGTTGCCAACGGAGAGATCGAGAAGAGTGATGATTAAGAACACCGAGACGACGCGGTTTCGGACAAATCACGGCGTCTCTCCTCATCTCTTCAAACGCGTTTTGTTGGACTCCACAGCTGTTCATCATCTTTGCTGCTTGAACAAGAATCAATCAAACCACACAAAAAAAGTGAATAAGATTGCAAAAAAATTGTTATATAAATAAAAAGATAAGGGGAAGGGAAGAGGCGGTCAAATGGTAACGTGTTTCTTATGGAGATCTGGTCTTAAGAGATTTAATTAATTAAGGGCAATATAAGAATGGTAAGGACTTAGCCACTTGACAAAATTCGATTAAATGTATTATTTTAATTTTCCCATTATAATGAATGATGTCGAGATCATAGTGGAGACATATTTTTTTTTTAAGAATAAGTAAACTCAAACAAACAAATTAGAAACAATTCATGAGAAAAAGTCTATATTAAACAGTGACAAAATTGTGATGACCAAAAAAAAAAACAACAGTGATAAATTCGTAGATTATGAAAATTAGAAAAAAAAAATATATATATATATATATAGACACAGATTAGTAAAACTGATGGAGAAGAACAGAAATGAAATTGATGTTTTTGCGATTAAACACAAAAGGATCACGAATTGTTTCAGATCCAAATACGAACAACGGCTAACAAATCCAGTAACAAAAAAAAGAAGAAGATGGAATCTTTCAGATCCAGATCAATCTTGATCCGAAATTAAAACGAATCAAGAAAGTTACCTGAAGGTGAAAGAGTAGAGATCGTTCGAAGCTTGAGCTCTACCTGAACAGAAGAAGAAGAAGAAGAAGTAAAAAGAGAGATCTGAAAGAGATGAGTCTAATGGAAAGAGAGAACTGCAGACAACAAAGCTATGGGAATCAAGTATTTATTTATTTATTTTTCTGAAATTCTGTTAACGTAAATAATAATTAATTTTTTTTTTTTTGTTTGTGTTAGAGCAAAACGCTTGTTTTAGCTTAAAACATTTAATTCACTACTTAAAATTTAATTTAATGAAACCATATGTTTTTTATAAATTGGATTTAATTTTGTACATAGCTTTCAGTTTCATTTGCATAGATTTTGCCTTTTTTTGGGTACAAAGGCGGTGCCTAACCAGACTCTGTCCTCGTAAATATCTTTCAATGGGTTATTAATGTCACCGACGAGATAATAACAATTTTTTTAATTCACTTTAAAATCTCTTTAACTTTATTACACTAATCACTAATCACCATTTGGAGAGTTTTACTTTACTTGTTGGACATATTTGAAAAAAAAAAAAAAAAAACTAAGCCATAGACAGTTTATGTAATTTATTCCTTAAAATGGGTAAATTAAAATTAAATTATAGATTTAATATTTGCTAACAAAATTGATATCTTACAGAAAGATGGATTCTTCTTTTCAGTTTACTGCATGTCGACATTTGTCCAGTGAAATTTATGACATATCTAAGAATAGATTGAAAAGTTAAGCTTTCTAAATTATTAGTATTTTATTACGTCATACATATTAAGATGTTAAGGAAGCAATCTTTCACTTTTTAAATATTACATATAAACAGTTGTTCTATTCTATTGCATATAAATAAAATCACAACTAAACTGAAAAATCAGATGTTATATTTACATAAATAATACATTTTTAGTGAAATATAAATTAGATTTTAGATTATTTTTTTCTAACAATATAAAGTTCTTACTGGACTTCAATAATATTTTTAGAAACGTATTATGAAACAACTAACATATTACATTTACTTAAAAAACAATATATTCTTTGTGTTCTAAAGTATTTATAAGGGTTAGCAAGTTAACTAACACAATTTTAAAAAAATTCATGGAAATTATACTTTATATTTTTTAGTTTTTAGGTTTATGTTTACAAAAATGACGGTGGTGTGAAACGACAAAGTTATGAAAATTAATATGAATTTTTAAGACTTATTCCATATACAAATAAAAAAAATAAAGAAATAACCATGACAAAATAATAGATTTATGAAAATGACGGCGTGATTAAAAAATAATAATAAAATTTGTTAATTATATCGAAATTCGTAACAAAAAATTAAGGAAATATTAATGAAAATATTATTAGGTTTATCAAAAATAGCAGTATGAAATGACAAAATTATGTAAATATTGTGGTAATACTTTTTAGATTTATAAAAATGACAGCGGTGTGATAAAAAAATGGAAATTAGCAATGGTAAGATTTGTTTGGCATATAAAAATGACGGCGGCGATGTGTAATAACAAAGTTAGAAAAATAACAATGATAATATTTATTGGAATTATAAAAATGACGGTGGTGCGAAATGACAAAATTACTGAAATAACAATGATAAAAAATATAAATTATAAAAATGACGGCGGTGCGTGATAAAAATTATGGAAATAACAATGACAATAGTTATTAGATTTATAATAAAAAAATTGGTGCATAATAAACAATTTAGGGAAATAACAATGACAAGACTTATTAGATTTATAAAAATGGTTGCGGTGTATAATTAAAAATTTATGGAATAACAATAAGAATATTTATTAGGTTTATAAAAATGACGGCGGTGCATAACGAAAAAATTATGAAAATAAAAAGGGCAGTCATGAAACAATAGAAATGACAATATTTTTTAGGTTTATAAAATTAGGGAGATGCAAAGTCACAAACTTAAGGAAATAACAATGACAAGGTTTTCATTTATAAAAATCACGGCGGTATTAAATGAAATAATAAAGAAATAACAATGAGATAATTTGAGTATATAAAAATAACTGCGGTGTGAAATAACAAAATTTTGGAAATAAGAATGACAAGGTATTTTAGGTTAATAAAAATTACCGAGGTGCAAAATGACAAAAAAAATTAGGTTTGTAAAAATATTGTCAATGCAAAACTAAAATAAAAAAATATATAAAATTTGTTAGGCTTATAAAACTGACGGCGATGCGTATTTAGAGAAATAACAATGATAACAATAATTAGGTTTATAAAAATGACAGCGGTATAAAATGACAAGATTATGGTAATAGAAATTTTTAGATTTATATAAATTACGGGGGTGTAAAATGACAAAATTAAGGAAATATTACTAACAAGATTTTTCAGGTTTATAAAAATGACAGTGGTGCAAAATATCAATGACAAGAGTTCTGCTAGCTAGTATTGTTGTTACTCATCTGATCATGATTCATTTGATAGTATTGTCTTTGTATATGATACCCTTAATTAAGAAAGTGATAGTATTGACTTTGTATATGATACCCTTAAGAAAAGTAAGTAGCTCGTTTGAACTGGTTGATGAAAGTCCTTGCCTTTCAAGCGTTTTTTTTTATCATGCCCTGTTTCAGCTCCCACTTTGATTTTTCCTTCGATTTAATATGTAATTTTTTCTTTTTGATAAGTGTTATTGATGATTCCTTCAATTCAGTCTTATGGCTTCCCGACTGGTGCTTTTGTTTTGTTGAGCCTTCTGCAGCTTTGTGGTGTTATTAAGTTGTTCTTTAGGAGAATAAGCCGGTATATGAATCCGTAACTGGAGTCTTGGACCCATAAAGTTAGGTTTGTGTTATTATTTTGTAAGTCACAAGTTTATAAGAACCCTCTTCTTATTATTGTTTAGAAAAGGTTCACCAAAAACTAAACAATTCTTATGACTTTTGTTATACTAAAGCTCACATAGCCATTAGTATTTATAGGAAAAAGTATCTTTTAATCACATTAGGATTTGCTAATAGTTTGCTAACTCCAAATCTATTAGAGTTTATCTTAACTCTATCATAATCTAGTGAAAGCTAAAGATTAAAACATCCTTGATATTAATCCTTGACTCGATTAATATCTTGCGGTCCAAGTAATGTTGGAATTACCCAACATGTGTAAGCCATGACCTCTTGAGCTGTCTAATGAAATCTTATTTGATCTGTGGATTGTTAAACTAATCACCCTGCTAAAAAACCCCTAGCTAGAATCCCTCTTTGAAGTATTCAAATCGTTGGCTGCACTGATCCTCTAACTCTAGCTACTTCGTTTTTTGACCAATCTGATGTTTGGTCTTGGTTCAACTACCCTTGTTCAATTTGAGTCATATTGTGGTTCAATTGTGGTTCTACTAGATATTAACTTTGAGACTACTTAGCCACTAGGCCCATGGGCTTTGTATAACATTTCATGGGCTTTGATGCATCGGCAAACTTTTTGAAGCAATTTGGAGACAAAAAAAAAAAAAAAAAATTGTTACACAATGTCAAGAAGAAGCTTTGATAGTTAATAGTTTGATGCATCGGCAAAGTAAGAGAAGCCGTATTCAAACTAATGTTGGCCCTTGTTTAAATAGTGATCAAGTCTACAAGACTACACCTTATCTATCATTGCTCACTGCTCACACCCTGTTTTCTCCCTGCTACTTTCAGCTGAATCCAAAGATGAGGTTCTTGTTGGTTCTTTTCGAAAGGCAATCAAGTTTGAACGTAAACACTGTATCCATCCTTCAATTTTCTTTTTATAAAATCGAAACTTTTATAAAAGGATATTCGACAACTTATATTAATATGTATACAATTACAAATCTGATTATATATATATATATATAAATGCCTAGTCGATCATGTTAATTTTAAGTATGCATGGTTAGTTTAACCTGTTAGATTGTGTTGTTTCAGAGTTATCAGTTACGCGCGAGTTCGTAACTAACAACACAATAATTGGACAAAGACTGTTTATTTCGAAACCCAAAAAGTATAGTTGCATGTTACAGATTCAAGTTTTTATTAAAAAAAAAAGTTTCTTATATATCAAGAATTTGACGGTATTTAAAAAAGCAATAATTAGGGACTGGGTTTGAAAAGCTACAGTTGCATGTTCCACGACATATTGCAGAATGCAGGTTAATTTTTGTGAATATTAATTTTTTGGTTTTGTAAATTAGTGAAGTTTTAATATTTCTGAGGGGACCAATGTAAGAACTACCTTTAGCTCAGAGATCATAATGAGTAATGACTGCTGCCTCAGCCTCATCTCTAAATTTTAGGGCTTCTCTTACATTTCTTTGTAACTTCTTTTCGGCATTTAAAGGAATGAGAATTTTTTTTTTTTTTGGTTTTAATGTTAAATTAGGAGTGAGAATTAATATATAGAAATATTTCTTTTGTTGGTATAAAAAAGAGCAGAAGAGAACATAAGAATTTGATTTGTAGTTGAGTGATATCAAAACTAATTTTGGAGTAAGAACTCACTCTTCTTTCTTTAATTTTCCTTCTGACCATCCGTGTGTTGATTACGCATCATATCGGTCAATCTCTAGGAAAAGGTTCTTTCGTGTTTGCAATTTGTTGTTTCTTCCTTCCCAAAGAAAACAATAGGTGGTGATCTGTTGTAGATGTACATGTTCTAAGTTCGCATAATCTCAACTACTAATGTTTAATTACGCCGTGCGTACCTATCGTTATCAACATCAAGCTAATTTATATTTTGATTAAAAACATAAACTTCATTAGACAAAAGATCATTTAGTACTATATTTCAGATTTCCAAATTACTTGGATAAAATAGCTAATTTTTTTTTTGATTGAGGAGTAGCACGATAAAAAAAAAAAAAAAAAAGACAAAACAAAAAATCTATTCTGAAAAGATTCGAGAAAAAGTTGAAAGGGTTGGTTCATATTAAAAACAATTTTTTTTTGGAACTTTGAGATTTTGATTGAACTCGTACTGACTCTACAGTTACTATATGTGAATTCGACAGTGACTAAAGAAAATGTAGGTTTTGGAACTGATCTTTTGACTAATATATCAATTTCATGATGCATAGCATATTTTAGTTTTATTCATATGTGATCCCTATATTTAGTCGTATATTTTTTGGTGAACGAATTTGCAAGAAAATAATATGATAGATTCGTTATGTTTCAAAATAAGTGTTTATAAACACTTGGTCCTACTAATATAAAAGTACTAAATAAAGGAAAAATGAAAAATCAATAGGATATAATATCACACAAAATTGTTAACAATCATTTTTTTTTTGTTAGTGGGACTTGTTGTTATATGTATATATGAGTATGACCATTATATATACTAAGGGATACCTTGACCCATAATGTCCCCTCAAAGCTATAATCCTCTTGCATAAAAGTCATAAAGCCCTCCACTTTGAGTTCCATGCTCAATTTTCTCATTTCTAAAGAGAGAAAAATGAGAAAGAGATACTGATAAAAGTAAATTTCACAAAGCTCTCTTTATCTCCATCTTCACTCTCTCAGGTCTTTATCCTTAGTTTCTTCTCTCCTGTCTTCTTGGTAACCATGTATGTTCTCTCTCTCTCTTATTATTTTTACTCCAACTAAATAGATATTAGAAAATTTAAATGTGAAAAATTGCAGGAGAGCTGAAGATAATAACACTTTAGATCTCAATAACTTACCTGATGATCCTTCTAGAGACATTTTCCCATTCTTTGAAGAACGCTCCTCTTCCACTTCCTCTTCTGGTACACACTACTCTTGATTATTCTATTCTCCCTTTTCTTTTATTTCTTTGAACAAAATTTTGTAAATAATTAAAATAATCTCTTCACCTTTAGCCTTGGGTGATTGTTTTGTAATAAAGGATACTAGAGTCAAAACAATAATAACTAATTAAGGTTTGGAAATCAAATTTTTTTGATCTAATCAATTAGAAATACATTTGACTATTAGTCAAGAAAAACCTAATGAAGCGAATAATTAATTTATTACTGAGTAGGAGGTTTTAGGGAGAAGCAAACCAAAGACGGGAAAGAGTATGAATGTAGATTTTGTTCACTCAAGTTCTTGAAATCTCAAGCTCTCGGTGGCCATATGAACCGCCACCGTCAAGGCAAGATCCCATTCTCTAAATAATGAATATATGTATGTTTTTACATATATCTACGCATAAAATTTTGCATTTTATTGTTGTGTTTGGTGAATTAGAAAGAGAGACGGAGTCACTAAACAAAGCTCGTGAGCTTGTTCTTCGCAACGATAGCTTTCCTCCTCATCAAGGACCTCCATCGTTTAGGTACTTTTAGTTTCTATTTTATTGAACAAGATTTAACCCAGTTTACATTTGATCTCACTGGAAATATCGTTGTAATTAACAGTTTGATATATTCTATAGTTATCATCAAGGAGATGTGCATATAGGAGACCTAATAACACCATTCAGACCAATGATGTATCCACCAAAACTTTTCTCCCTCTCCTCCTCTTCCTTCGCCCTCCCGTCTCCGCAGCTGCAGCCACCATATCCTTATCCGCCGCCATCTTCTTCACCGTTTTCTCAACATAACACCAATGATTACTAATTTACTACCTTGGCAACAACAGTACGCGTCAGCAAACCCTAACTAATAGCGTTTGCGGTGGTCGTGCACTACCTGACTCGAGTTACACCTTCATCGATGCACCATAATGGCTAAGGGTTCTGGAGTTGCTCCTGATCCACTTCATCTACTCTACCTCCACATCATGGTCTATGATAATAGTAAATGAAAACAAATGTATTTCTTTTTTTTAGTTTTTTTTTTTTTTTAATTTGGATTTTTATTAAATGTTAAATTTTCATCAAGTGTTTAAATTTGATATACAGTTTTTGTGGGAATATTGAAAGAGACATGACAAAGTAATTGAAAACGACAAAAAGTGCAATGCAAATTGGAGAGGGAGTGTTGTTTGGGGTTATGTAAGAAGATTGTATTTGTATGAAGGAGCAGCTTTTATCTATTTTTATTTTGTTTTTTCCTTATCATCTACTTTTGTCTTGGAGCTGTTTTGTGAGACCACATAGGGTGTTTCATCGTTCAATATGTGTTTTTCGATTTTTGTTTTTTTTTTCCCTCCTGAGGGGTAAAAAAAAAACAGAACTGGAGTGACTAGAGAGAGGAGAGATGAAATAAGTTAGATCTGGATCTCAACTAGTTGAGTTGTGACTAATTCGTCCTGTACATGTTTGAAACATGTTTTTTTCTATTATCTTTATGTTGGATTATTTGTCTGCTAGCCAATTCATCGTTAGGTACTTAGGTTATACGCATACGTCTTGTGAAAACAATTTGAATTAAATCAAATTTTTTTTCTTTTGCTATTTTTTCCCCCTACTAATTACGTTATTGGAACATCTTTAGATGAAATTTAGACTAATCATAACATTTGCAACGCCGAGACTCGGTGGAAACCTCAGCTCCGATAGTCTTTTTTCATCTACGTACTACCTTCGGGAAAAATGTCTAATACTTAAATTACGTGTTAACAGAAAAAATTGCAAACTTTACAATATATATACGGACTAGGGTTAGTCTAGGGACTACAGTTCGTGTAAATTTCATTGCAAATCTAAAAAATCCAGAACTTAAACTAAAAAACTAAATTTTTGTATCTTGTTAAAATCAGTCAAAAGTAGTGATCGATAGAGATAGAGAGAGAACATATGATCTCAATCTCAAGCATATTTGTGTGATAAAAGGAGAAAAAGAGCTATACATGAAAAGAAGAAATATATCTTGGTTTTGTGAAAGAATTGAAGGCTAAAGCCTAGATTTGTATTTACAGTCTTCCCAAGAGGCACATATATATATATATATGTATATTATATTTTAGAATAAACATATAATCAGAAAGCGAAAGGAGAGAGATTGAGGGGATCAATATATATATGTGTATGCGAATAAGTTAGGCTTATTAAAAGTATAAGTTGGTCTGAGACATAGACACAACTATGGAAGGACTCATTGATGCAGTTAAGTTTCTTTTGTTTCAGTCTGTCGATTACAAACCCTATTCCCTTAAATCAGCTTTTACCATTTCATAGCTTTGCTCCTCAATTTCAACTCTACCCTACTCCTATATAAGTGTATTCACACATATATTGTGAACGAATTATTATATCTCTTTTTGAGAAAAATTAACATGCATGTAAATGTGCAATTTCTTCTAATACCGAATCATCAGATTTTCTTGTCGAATTCTATATCAATTTCGAAATCTTTGATCCTCAGATGAATTTATAGAAATATCTATATAATTTATAAACACATGAAGTGATGATCAATCATTCACCTCGACCGGTATAAACGAAATCGCTTGATTATATATATATATATATATCCACTTATATATTTATTCAATTTCTATCATAAATATGCAAGAAAAAATGCATTATGAATTAACAAAAAAAAAAAAGCATTATGATTTGTCAAAAAAACATGCATGGATTATTATGGTTTAGGATTCGGAACTACAAATATAAAAGTTATTGTACCATATGTAACATACTTTTGTGAAAAAAAAGAGAGGTTTTAAAAACTTTTATTTTCGCTCTTCTCCAGAAACATTCCGTTTCAGATTTTTTTTTTTTCAAAAAAAGAAAACATATTTTTGTGAAAGCACATTATGCGTTTATAGATCATAGATGAATATATGTATAATGTATATGTGAATTCTATATGTATAACATAGAAAATGCACATATATATGTACAAATGGTTGTAGATCTAGCAAGGTTGTGCAAACTATATATCAATGTGGTACATATTAACAAAAAAACCCAAAATATAAATGCATACATACATATATACATACATACATATATAGCATATAAAACATAAAAAAAAAAAGAAATTTTTTTTAAGTAGTGACATAACATTACATGATAGGTGTGCGTCTATATCTATATAGAGTACTAATTCAATTTATTGTTAAATATAAAATCCCAGAAATTCATGAAAATAATAAAAAAAGGAAAATATGAGGCTTGTATAATTAAGAGGGAAACGGGTAAGTTGGGGCTAAAAAATTAGATGTGTTGCAAAAGGAAAGCAAAACTTTTTCTACTTATGCAAATAAAATGTTAGGGGTTCAAGTACCGATTGCTATATTATTAGAATAGGCTGCATCTGTTCCTAAACAATGACAACGCCAATCTCTACTACACACCTCCATAATAAGCATTACTTTTAACTTCTTATAGATACATATTAGGGTTGTTTATTTTAGGTATGTTTTAAGTAATGCAATTTCATATTGTTTCGGTACACGAAAGTATTCTGACCAAAATAAATATATATTAGAATCTATCCTGCGCTATAGTGCGGATTGAATTTTTTAGATTTAAGTTTTATTTATGAACAGTTTGTTTTTTTAAAGGATTCTTTTCAGGTTTCAATGGATGCATAGTTTTGCGTAGTCCCAGCCTATTTCGGTGTTGTTGTTTGAGATTCTGTAGGATTACTTTCGTGTTGAATGGAGAGTCTTGGTTACTAGGTGTGGAGAGATCAACTCTCTTTAGCATAAGAGAAGACAGTTAGTACGGCGGGATTTGTTGAGAGCATCCTGGTACTGCTCGTTCGTAGATTTCCTCACAAGAGTCGATGGTTTGCATTTCTTGGTTCTCGTTTTGTTTAAGGGTCCACCTTTTGGTTTTTCAGGTTTTTATTTTGCTCTGTAATTGTTTTTTCGTTTGGTTTAGCTTTTAGTTTCTGAGAAAATCTAGTTTTTCGCCGGGTTATGTTTTCGGAGACTTGTACTTTGTCTACCGGTTTTACCTTCCCTTGTTTGGGCTCTTGGTTCCGAGAATATCATTTTTTTCCGTCGGCTTTTGTTTCCGGAGATATTCATGTTTTCCGCCGGCTTATGTAATATGTAAACATATTTCACTTTAGTGGTTTCTAATAAAATAATAGTTGACCAAAAAAAGATTTAAGTTTTATTCAAAAGTTTTGATTTAGTATTGCAATGATTTTAATATTTAAATAATAATTTTGAGTTATGTTATTATTTGTCATTCAACAAATTAAATGTTATTTCTAATAAAACCTTCTATAAATGATATTAAAAATCTTTGGATATTTCTTAGTCGGAAGATTGATATCCTAAAAGATCACAATTTAATTCTGTTTCTAAGATGCTAATTAAATTTACAATTATAACTTTAATAAGAAATTAGATGATTTTAATACCAATAACATAAAAAATAAATATTAACATATATCGAGATTATTTTCTTATTTGTACTTCCGAAATAAATACTAGTAAGGGAATATTTGTAAATAAATATCATAATTATCAAACCTCTAAGTCGTTCAGAAGGTGGACTTCAGTTTTCAAGTCCTCCACTTTCGGAATCTGATTATGAACTAAAGGCAACGTTTCATTGGGAGCTTTCATCGAATGCTCTCAAGAAAGACTCAATCTTTTTCAAAATTTCTCGTGAAGAATCTGTAACGTTTGTTCCTGAATATCGAAAATTGCGAGGGTTTCTGTAGTTTCAGCTTCTAAATCACCAAAGAGGCTTTTGGAAGAGAAGCTCATCTCTTTCTTGGAATCATGTAAAACCCAGAAACAGCTTCTTCAAATTCAATCACAAACTGTAAGTCATGATTTACAACAGAATGATTACGTCGGTCCGAGAATCGTCGCTGCTTGTTGTCGAATCACGAGAATTGATTACGCACGCCAACTGTTCGACAGAATCTCTCAACCAAATGTTTCTGTTTGGAACGCTATGTTCAATGGGTATGCGCAAAGAGATTTTTCCAACGAAGTTTTGTTGTTGTACAAGAGAATGAGAAGCATGGAAGTAATGCCCAATTGCTTTACCCTCCCGGTAGTTTTAAAAGCTTGCGTGATGGTTAAGGATCTTAGACAGGGAGAAGAGTTACAGTGTTTTTCGATAAAAACAGGGCTTAGATCAAATTCTTATTTAGGAACTAAGTTGATTGAGATGTACTCATGTGCAGGAGTGATAGTGTCGGCGAATAAGGTGTTTTGTGAGATGATTGAGAAAAATGTTGTTACTTGGACTTTAATGATCAATGGGTATCTTTTGAATATGGACTTAGTCTCTGCTCGATGCTTTTTTGATTTGTCGCCTGAGAGAGATATTGTGTTGTGGAACACTATGATATCTGGTTATACTGAAATGGGGAATTTGATGGAGGCTAGGAGTCTTTTCGATCAAATGCCGTGTAGGGATGTTATGTCGTGGAATACGGTTTTAGAGGGTTATGCAAATATTGGAGATATCGAAGCATGTGAAAGGGTTTTCGATGAAATGCCAGAGAGAAATGTGTTCTCTTGGAATGGTTTGATCAAGGGTTTTGCTCAAAATGGGCGGGTTTCCGAAGTGTTGGATTATTTTAAGAGAATGGTAGATGAAGAGAATGTTGTCCCTAACGACGCGACATTGACTTTAGTCTTGTCAGCTTGTGCGAAGTTAGGAGCTCTTGATTTTGGGAAATGGGTACATCAGTATGGAGAGAGTCTTGGGTATAGTAAGGTAGATGTTAACGTTAAGAATGCTTTGATTGATATGTATGCAAAATGCGGAGCTATAGAGATAGCTATGGAAATCTTCAAAGGCATAAAGAGAAGAGATTTGATAAGTTGGAATACCATAATCAATGGTTTAGCTGCTCATGGACATGGAACAGAGGCCTTAGATTTATTCCATGAGATGAAAAATTGTGGAATTAGACCTGACAAGGTAACCTTCGTAGGTGTTTTATGTGCCTGTAAACACATGGGTTTGGTTGTAGATGGCTTGGCTTATTTCAATTCCATGTTTACTGATTTCTCAATCACACCTCAAATCGAGCATTGTGGTTGTGTAGTGGATTTACTATCCAGGGCTGGATTTTTAACACAAGCTGTTGAGTTTATAAACAAAATGCCAGTGAAAGCGGATGCTGTTATATGGGCTACTCTTCTTGGAGCTTCAAAGGTTTATAAGAAGGTGGACATTGGCGAACTTGCTCTTGAAGAGTTGATCAAGCTTGAACCAAGAAACCCTGCTAATTTCGTTATGCTCTCAAACATTTATGGAGATGTAGGACGATTTGATGATGCTGCAAGGCTAAAAGTTGCTATGAGGGACACCGGGTTTAAGAAAGAAGCAGGTGTTAGCTGGATCGAGACCGATGATGGTTTAGTGAAGTTTTATTCATCGGGAGAGAAGCATCCTCAAACAGAGGAATTACAGAGGATCTTGAGAGAGCTGAAGAGCTTCAACGTCTTTCTTGATGAAGAAGAACTTCAAGAACTTTTGATGTAATCTTAGAGAAGCTTTTGTCATGTTTGGACTTTTCCATTACCGGAGTTTGCTGCGAAGGACTTTCTGCAATGTGGAAGCGGAAACTTCATACTCTTGAGTCTTGAGGTATAAAAATTTGTTTTAGTTAATACAATCTACAAAGAGCCTTGTGTTTAGCTGAAGAAGCTTGGTGATTTCTTGAGTTGTCCATTTACCGCAAAAGAAGAAGAGAGGAAATTAGTAGACTGAGGTTGTATACTTTTGTTCCTTTTGTAAACTGAGCGATTAGGAGGTCAACAAGATGATGAATGGAATGGGTCACAAGAATGATTGAATACTGAATGGAAAACAAAATCGACATGATCATCAGGGAGAAATTTCATTGATATGCTTCGTAATTAAACCATCTCTCCTTGTGATGTATGATTAGTAAAGTCTTTGTATTTGCTACTTTAATGTAATTTGAAATGAAACTTACTTTTAACGTGGTTCCATCTATTTATAGATTGGTCGTTTTTTTCAATCGTTTTGAAACAAAAGTAACCCGTTGAACACTTAAGCAGTCACTAAAACGGGGGGCTATTCACCAGTACATGCATCCTATTTCGGTTAAAATCAACATGGATCGAGTTAGGTTAACTCGGTTTGGCCACTTTGTACTAGTTTAACCTAAAACCATTCTAAAACCTAATTTAGGACAATGTACAGTGTTTGTAGACAAGATTTAATCTACGGTGGATACTAGATAGTTCTGGTGGTGGACAAATTTCATGTTCAACCCTATAATCTGCAACATATTTTGAAATCTGTAATTATCCCTTTACATACATATATATACATACATACATACATACATACATATAGTATAAATTTAACAAAAGATTTGTTGTAGAACACTTCAAATAATTGCCGAACTTTCAGGTTCAAAGCCTGGTAGTGGAAAAACTTTTTTTTTTCTTTTTTTTTTAATTTAAATTTTGTAGTTATCCGTTTTGATATATGTATATATTTAGTATAAATTTATAGCTTAACAAAAATTTCGTTGTAGCACATTGTAAATTTGTCTTTATTGCAAAACTTCTGGTTTCAAAACCCGGCAACGAAATTTTTTTTGGTTTAATTTTTGATTAAATTCGTCTTGATTGTCAAACTTCCAATACAAAGCCTCGCAGCGATATTGCCGAACTTCCGGATTCGAAGCCTAGATACGGAAAACTGTATATCTTAACAAAATATATGTTATAGCACACAGGTTAATTTCGTCTAGAATGTTAAATTCTAGGCTCAAAGTCCCGCGGCAGCTGTCGCTGTTTGGGACAATGTTTCGAGATATTGGAGGAGCTTCAAAAACCTGAAGGATGTGCTTTCATGACGTACAACGAGATTATAAAAGAGACTTGCTGCTCCGCTCAAGATGCTACAATTTTTATATTTTTGCTGTTTCCATAATTTGAGTGATTTGTTTGTCGGTCAACAAGATATGCGACCATAATATCCGTTTTGGCTGTGAACAGTGGCCAACAGACCTTAGTTTCATTGTACCTTGAGATGTAGATGTGCCAATTGCAGTTGCAAGTGTTGAGTTAAACATAAAAAAAGTCATAACTAAACTCAAACTAACATAATAACCAAAACAATAGTTTCAGTGAAGAAACCCTTATGGTTAAAAAGCAAGAAACATTTGGAGAAAGCAAGGATGCTACAAACTCTCATGACTGCGCATGAAATCAGTGAAAAACATAGGAACATTAAACGAAACTCTTCTGGCCAATCCAGAGTGTTTTTTTTTCCCATTTTTATTCAGAAACGACCCAACACACACAAACTCTTCTCTGGCGTCAACTTAGGCTTTTGACATGTGAACGATAAGGTCAACGACACGAGAACTGTAACCCCACTCGTTGTCGTACCATGACACCAACTTCACAAACTTGTCGCTCAATGCAATCCCTGCCTTGGCATCGAATATGCTTGACCTACACGCACAAACCAAACATTCAATTTTTTGCTCTCGCCATTTATAAGATCGAAAAACTGTATCAATCTGTAGATAATAATTTATTTTACCTGTTGTCACCAACAAAGTCAGTAGACACAACATCATCCTCAGTGTATCCCAAAATTCCCTTCAATTTGCCTTCAGATTCTTCCCTGAAAATATTTAACCAAAATCATTGTAAGTAGTTGAATATCTTTTATAATGGTTATGAGTGAGTGTTAAAGGTTTTTTACTTGATGGCCTTTTTGATTTCGTCGTATGTTGCAGCTTTCTCAAGTCTAACGGTGAGATCAACAACTGAGACATCAACGGTTGGAACACGGAAAGACATTCCAGTCAATTTTCCATTGAGGGATGGCAACACTTTCCCAACAGCCTAACAACAACAACCATGATACAAATTAGATTTAGCACAATTTCGCAGTCAAAATTAACAAAAACTATTTCTAAACACGTAAGAGCATGAGATGAAATTTTACCTTGGCGGCACCAGTGCTGCTAGGAATAATGTTGAAGGAAGCAGCTCTTCCACCTCTCCAGTCCTTCATCGATGGACCATCAACAGTCTTCTGAGTAGCTGAATAACCAAAACAAACAGTTATTATTGAGTCAAAGTTACAATAAAAGGCAATATATTTTCAAGAACCAATCTAATGAAACAAAGTATAAATTACATACCAGTGATAGAGTGGACAGTGGTCATGAGTCCCTCAACAATTCCAAACCTGTCGTTGATAACCTACACAAACCAAATTGCGAATTTCAATACAGTGAGTGGCATGAATCAACTTAAAATTCTCAAGTCAGAACATATTTCACAAGTTCACAGGTTAAAGGAGTAAAAGCAACCTTGGCAAGTGGAGCAAGGCAGTTAGTGGTGCAACTAGCGTTGGAAACAATGTCAAGATCAGATTTGTACTCATGCTCGTTGACACCGACAACAAACATGGGAGCATCTTTGCTTGGGGCAGAGATGACAACTTTCTTGGCACCACCCTGAATAAAAATGAACAACATGATGATTTTACATCTTTATAAACAAGTGCTCGAATCTTATATTATATGAAAAACAAAATCCAAAGTCAAACCTTCAAGTGAGCAGCAGCCTTGTCCTTGTCAGTGAAGACACCAGTAGACTCAACAACAAAGTCAGCTCCAGCCTCACCCCATGGGATCTCCTCAGGGTTCCTTCAGAAATAAAACATCACCAATAAGAATTTCACAAGTCTCAATACAAAAACAGAGATATACAGGATATAAAATCGACAAAGATTATGTACCTGATGCCGAAAACAGTGACTGGCTTCTCACCAAAGAGAAGGGTTTTCTCATCTTTGACCTTAAGTTCATGGTGCTTCCACTGACCGTGAACACTGTCATACTTAAACATGTATGTCTGCAAAGATTCGATACCATAAACATATTAAATTAGAAACGTTCATCCTCGAACTTATCGAACTAAGTCAAAGATGATTTGCATAGAAGAAGGATACATCAAACCGGTTTCAGATCTATGTGACAAACAGAACAGATCATGTATACTACTGGAAAATTGAATGATTCATCATCCAATTATGAGGCGATAAAAAAATTCGGATAAAAATCTACAACGACTTCGCGTCATATCCAGATCAAAACGAGACTAAACGAATCCAGATCGAACCAGTATCGAAGGGAAGAGAAAAACGAACCATGTACTCAGTTGTGATGAACGGATCGTTAACAGCGACGAGCTCAACATCATCCCTCTGAAGAACAACTCTAGCAACCAAACGACCGATTCTTCCGAAACCTTCACGAAGATCAAAAACTAAGATTCCACAGATCCTAATTACTAGATAAACATATGAAACACGATAAGAAAACACTCACCGTTGATTCCGATCTTAATCTTCTTGCCAGCTAAAAAAACAAAAAAGAGAAAATCAAAATCACGATCAGATTCAAAAAGCATCAACGACGAAACAATAAGTCGAATAAACGCAGATCAAGAAGAGCGAGAAGCTCACCCATTACTGAAATCGAGATCGAGAGAGATGTAGTAGATGAGATCGATAGAGAAGAAGAGCTAGAACGTGAAAAATAGTGAGTGAGAGAGTTCGGGTTTGGTGAGGCTTTAGGGTTATTTAAAAAGAGAAAATGAACGTGATGATGAGAAATATAATCGAGTGGCTGAGAATTTTTCCTGGGAAGAAGGTTATAGATCAGAGTCAGTATTTGTATTACTAGATTGTACTTTACCTTTTTAGTTATTTACCATTTTACCACTGTTTTTACCCACCTTTTATTTATTGTAGGATTAAGAACGGATTTGGAGAAACTAATGGCGCTTGCACTTCACGCGCCGGCTGTGGAATATTCGAGGTTTATACTCAGATCCTATGGGCCGGGCCGGTGCACGCAACGTAGCCGATCTGAAAATATTCTTATCGACAACCAATTAACGTACGCCACGTATGCATTACACGGCAAAAATAATTATCAATTTTGTTGTTGTTGAATATCAATTTATAACATATTTTGTTTTATTTGATAACCTTTTGTAATTTTGAGTTGTAAACTATACCGATTACACATAATTCCCCAGTTGTGTATAAATCAAAACATTTATGCTCAATATATATATATATATATATATATATATATTTTACTTTCGTAACAACAATTCATATTAAATAAAATATAGGGGGAAAAATAACTATTCCAATTTCGAGGTTGTATTACCCTTCATGATAAAGTATTTACCAGATCAATCCATAGTCCAATTCATTATAGTGCAGTTACTCTCAAATGCCACTTCTCACTGAAAATTCAACAACACTTTTACTTCAACCATTGTTTTAGAATAACCAAGGTGAACATTTGATTTTTAAACACTACTATATTTAAAGGTGTTTTGTTTTCACCAATTTAAAGGTATACTTTATCTATGAAGCTTCTAGATGTCTTTATCAGAATAATTTTTGCTTACTCTTATCAAAATATTATAATTTGATACAACATATGGTGTTCTATATTTATCTAATCGTGACTTCATACCGAGACACATAGATGCTCCACTTTGAGAGCTTTGGTAGGTCAGATGAATGTGACAGCGAAAAACACATCACACCTTATGTAATAGGTATGACTCTTGGCTTTTGCCAAAAGTCTCCTTCTCCTCTTATTTTTTTCATTTCATTTGTGTTAGGTGAATGCATATAAAACTCCTTCTTTTGGTATTCATATGGATCTCTATTTCCAATAATTAACTAAAATCTATCGTAAACTGAAGTTTGTGATCTCCCTTATAACTCATGATCGTATCCAAGAGTCCAACACTTATAACTGACCCGTCAAGTGTCAGTTACTCTCTTCAACTGATAAGTTGAATGATTCAAAAACGACATTTTTTTTTTTTTGTAATTCGTTTTTCTTTGTAAATTACTAAATTCAATTCACGTTGGTTTGTAAGAAACCGAATTTATTTTTGATAAGAAACCATTTAAAAAAAATTTCAAACGGTAACATACCTATCTTTTTTTTCATTATCTGAAAATTTATTTGTAGTGATTTCGTGGAATCTCCATATGTTAATTCTACAATTCCCTATTATTGTCCGGCTCTTATCCCTTTTATTTTGAAGTGTCACTATTCACAATGTTCTAAGTAATCGTAATGAGAAAAGTATAAGGTAAATTCGCGTGCGGAAGCGTATGATGACTTGCTAGAATTTGACACAAGAGAATTGATCACCGAGTTTCCGGCCTCTAACCGGTACGTTTCGGGTGGAAACCGTCTTCCACAACTTTCACTAGAACTTTTAGTGAATACAAAAACACCACTCAAGCTTTAAGCTTTACAAATAGAATTTAACCTAAGGTATCTTGTGAGTCTACTTTCGGATTAGATTTAACCCTAGGATTACAACCTATTTATAAGAAAACTAATACCCTAGTTTTCCTTTTTTTTCTTTGCAGGTTTTCACATGGATAATGGACTGGAGAAGAATTGGACCCACGTCTTGACCCGCTTCGGAAAAGGAAAAATCCTCAACTTTCTCTTTCTCTTTTTCTTCCTTTCTTCAACGAAACCATGGCTGAATCATGAGCTCTCTTTGCCTTGCCCATTTTATCTGATTATCCACTCAAATCTTCTTTGCTACTTGAATCTGAAAACTTCTCTGCTAGATTTTAACGATTTCAGTTTCAATCAAGGACTCGATTTGAAGATTTCCACCCACCACTTTCAGGTAAGCTCTCCCCCTCTTCGATTTCTTCTGTTTCTTTCTGTATTTTACCTTATCTAAACCCACCCATTGCTTAGAACCTTAAACTGATGGTTTCTCCTCTGTTTTCCGGTGAAAAAACGGCGAGATTAGGTAGTAGAACTCAGATGATCCGCAGTGACTGGGTGACTGACTCATTGAGTGACTCAGTGAGTCCACTAGGCGAGTTAGACTTCTACCAATTCTGGACCTTTTATAATTTTCCTGCAGCCCAACTCACTTCCCTCTCTCAAGGCCTGCAACTTCTTCTGCTCGGTCCACTGAATTTCTGGTCCATCGAATCCAATTTTTTTTTTTTTTTTGGTTATGGTCCACCAACCTTTGACCAGGGTCAACAATCAACCTTCGCCGTTGACCACCATTGACCTTCGTTGACCTGTGACTTTTCCGGCCAAAATTCCGGCAAAGCTTATTTTTTCCAGAATTTCAAGGTAAACTCTCCTGTATCCTTGAATATTCAAAACCTCCTCAATTTCTCATGCTTTCGGACGAAAAACTGACATGCTTAAACCTTTTCCATGTACCTTCACACTCCACCTTGAGCTGATAACTGCAGCTCTTCTTAGCTTCCATGTAACTTAATCTTTAGATCTTTTCCATTATCTCAAATCAGAACACTAACTATTTCTTTCTGATTTTGCGAGGTATGTTTTCTGATAATGGAGTTACCTAGAGCTGTTTCACCTACTAGACGAGATTTACCAGATCGCAGCAAACCTGAAACCCATGTCCAGGTATTGCTTCTCTTACAACGTCTGCTCGAATTTCACTTGTGCCAACCTTAGGATCATTGTCTCTTCTCAATATCCCATTTAATTTGATACCAACTTGATGTGAAAATCCCTTAGCTATCACCCTAGCTTAAACTTCTTGTTTTTCCACAATACCTGGTATCCCTGGTCTCTGTTTAAAATACCACTTACTTGAGACTATCCTTTTCGTTTCCCTTAGAGACTCCATGTCTTCCTTAGCATCTTTCCAATGCCTTTTTTCCTTGTTTTCTATCACTTTTTCACATGTTTTAACCTTTGCATCAATCTCTTCTGTAGTAGCCAAAGCATAAACCACACAACCAGAATCTTCAACTTCAACCTATCCTGAATTTCTAGATTTTTCACCTTGAATTGATGAACCTCTTTTCTTAAAACCATGTGGTGTTGGTCCCTGCACTAGATTCTCACTGAAAGTCACTTTTTTTGACTTATTCTTTATGACTCCACCTTCAACCCTGCCAACTTTCTCCTCACCCTTAGAAAAAATGCCTTGTAGATAATAGAGCTTTTTGTGATATTTCCCAGATATCACCTTTTTATTATCTTTGTAGAAATGCACCATGTACTCCCTTCCTTCATACCTACAACCTGATTTTTCCAACATCCTATAAGAAATCAGATTCCTACTCACCTGTGGCATGTACCTCACATCCTTGAGTATTTCCGAACCATCTGAATTCTGAATTCTGATCTTCCCAATTATCTTGATGTCCCCTTCAGTGTTGTTAGCCATAAGCACTTTCTCACCATTCAACTCTTTGAAGTCAAACAAGACATTCTTGTCTGATGTACTGTGGAGTGTACAACCAGAATCCATAACCCATTCTTGCAATGTGTCATGCTTGCTAATGTCAACACCAATGGCTACTTAGGCTCCACTGCGATATTCGCAGATTCTTTGGATTTTTTTTTTTTTCAGGGCAATCCTTTCTCCAGTGATTCTCACTTCCACATATGAAACAACCTGTATTGTTGTTCTACTTAGGCTTTGACTGTGACCTGCCTTAGTTCTTAGATTTTCCTCCTCCCTGCTGGTTATTTTCGAACCTGTTCACTGACCTGCCTCTAGCTTCAACATATAACCCATGTCCCTGTGATGTTGGCCCACTTTCTAACAATTCTCTCTCTTTGGACTTAGCAGTTCAAGTGACCTCATTCAACTTGAATGTGTCTCTGCCATACTTAAGGGACTCCTTGAGTTGAGCATACTTGTAAGGTAGAGAACTCAACAACAGTATTGCTTGCACCTCTTCTGACACCTCCACTCCTAGATTGTTCAGATCTGCAACCAACTTCAAAAAATCATCAACATTCTCATCTATACTTTTGGAGTCATTCATCTTAAAAGTATAGAACTTAACCTGTAAGTAGATACGATTAGGCAAAGAGGTCTCCATGTACAACTTGTTTGACGCAGACCACATATCTGCTGCAGTCTCACAATTATTGATCTTCCTTAGGACTTGATTCCCCACGTTCAAGACAATCAGCTCCTTCGCCTTTTCTGATTTCTCGAACTTTCTGGATCAATCTCTGGAGCTAACTCACTAACTCCATCATTTCTTTTATGTGGATCCTTCTTAAAAGCTTCTAATTCTTCTTTGGTGGGGACTGGATTTTTCAGCAACTTGTCATCTGTCAAGATTGACTTCAACCCTAAAACTCCAAAGTGAGCCAACATGCAAACTTTCCACAAGAGAAAATCACCAGTCCCATCAAATCTGTCTACCTCATACCTTGGATTACTCATTCTGCTTTCTCTTAGTAAACCTCGTGAACAGTATCCGCCGTGAACAGCACCCGCGATGAACAATACCATGATGAACAGTAACACGTAAATATTACCAAGATGAACAGTACCTATCGTGAACAGTACCGCCGTGAACAGTACCCCTGAAAACTCCTTGCTGATTCTCTTATCAAATCTTTCTAACACTTGGAATCAAAACCTGGATTGCTCTGATACCATTTGTAAGGTAAATTCGTGTGCGGAAGCGTAAGATGACTTACTAGAATTTGACACAAGAGAATTGATCACCGAGTTTTCGGCCTCTAACCGGTACGTCTCGGGTGGGAACCGTCTCCCACAACTTCCACTAGAACTTTTAGTGAATACAAGAACACCACTCAAGCTTTAGGTTTTACAAAGAGAATTTAACCTAAGCTATCTTGTGAGTCTACTTTTCGGATTAGGTTTAACCCTAGGATTACAACATATTTATAAGAAAACTAATATCCTAGTTTTTTTTTTTTTTGTAGGTTTCCACATGTATAATAAGCTGGAAAAGAATTGGGCCTCGTATCTCACAAAAAGCCAAAATATATCATTATCAAAGTATATGTTCAAATTCGATTCTTGGAGAAAGATGTAATTATTGATGCGAACTTTAACGAATGGAATCTTATCCATGCACATCTGCTTATAACCAATGTTAGTCCACTTACGTGATGGTTTAGATCTAGATAAGTTGGTTTATTTATGCAAAAACATTTCAATTAACTCAGTTTAAATACATATATTGTACTCCTTTATTTCTATATTTGTGGTGTTTATGCTGACTTGATTCTCAATTAACTATAGTTCTTCAGACAATTGGATGTTTGTGGTGTTTAAGCTGTCTTTATTCTGCTTTCTCTTTCCAAGGTGTCTCAAGGGAGGAAAGTGATAAGGAGATCATGAGTCGAAAATTCATAACTAAAACATTTTAATAGTTTCTTGTGAATTGGTTCAGGATCATCTGTTTCTTCTTAGCCCTTAGCTCTTTCGTGCACATTATTATAAGCATCAGACTTCTTCCTTATTGCCTCAGGAAATGAGTTGACTCTTCACACTTTTTTTTTTTGTGTAATTTAAATGTAAAATTGTATTAAACCAAATTTTTTTTTTTTACAATGAATGCATCGAACTATTGTTTACTTTCTTGAAAGGAAATAGAAGATGTTTCAAACAGATATCGATTTGTTTACGCCATGGAACGTGTGACAAACCACACCCTTAGAGCTCTTTCGTGTTTCTGGTCTCCCATATCCCGAATTGCACTGAGTCGGTTTCGAACATTCTTGTCAATGAGCTTGATGAGTCGATCATGAGGTGAGGGAGTTTCTCCATGCCTTCTAGCATTTCTCTCGTGCCAAATATGATATAAGACGTAACGTACCGTAGAAGGAATAGAGGCAGCCGAGATTGGTTGGAGATGTTTAGTGAAGTGATCCCAATCTGTTGAGAAATCATTACCAAAAAGCCGATGGGTAAGTGCTTTCCATATTTCCGAAGAGTATCGACATGAGAAAAATAGATGACTCCTTGTTTCTTCAATGTTCCCACAAAGAATGCAGTCAACACTTTGGCCCGAGTTCCAACACTTGATTCGATCTCCCTTGGATAGAAGATTGTGAATGGCTATTAAGAATGAGTACTTGGGTGTTGCATAAGAAAACCATACACCCTTGACCCTTGTACCATTCTACCCGTGTATGAGCTGGTCTTGTAATGTTCCAAGTGTCTTTCGTTGAGAAGGACTTCTTGAATCTGTTTATCAATGATCTCCAAAGTGGAATATCGTTTCCTTCTACCCTTTCTCTCTGTTAATCTTTAGCCTCAATGTTGTTCAGAAGTTCAACTCGGTGTCGACGAGATCTCAAAACTGACTCAACCGTTGCTTGAAGTGGTATCCCCAAATCAATGACTCCACGAGGTCCCGTTAAGTCAATTAATCTGCCCATTTGTGACCAGTCATCATACCAAAATGAAATCGAGTTCCCAGTTTTCATTTCCATCTTATGCAATGGCTTAACAACTTCTCGATATTTCAATAATTTTTTCCACATCCAAGAACCCATGGTTGTGCTCTGTTTTATCGACCAGAATGACTCCTTTCGGATGAGATACTTCGAAATCTAAGAAACCTGAAGAAATGGCTGCAGAGACACAATTCGCCATATCAACTTCAAACAACTAACCTTATAAGCTTCCATGAGAAACTTAATTCCCAAGCCACCTTCTCTTTTCGGTTTGCATACCTCTCTCCATGATATTTTTGCTTTCTTTGTGTTACGATCAAGTCCAAACCACAAGAAAGCAGAACATAACTTCTCAATCTTCTCTATACAGCCATTAAGTAACCTAAAAGACGAAATCCAGAAATTTGACAAGCTCGCAATGACTGAATTGATAAGTTGCAGCCGACCTTCATAAGAGAGAGAATGTGTTATCGGTGAGCACGTATTTGTAAATTTAACACTTAAATTTAATTTTAAGGTTTTTCACAAATAATGTTTTAAGTAAATTGTTTTTATTTTTGACTTAAAAGATCGTAAAATGGTTTTGTTAAATATTTTAAATTTTTATTACATTTTTAATATTTTTGTATTTAGTTATGATCTGAACCCGGTTAAAAAAATTTCTGGATCCGCCGTTGATTATACACATATATTATACTCTTTTATTTCTATGTTTGTGGTGTTTATGCTGTCTTGATTCTCTTTGTGATGATTGATGAAGATCAAATTGTTCGCTGTCTTAACTCGATCTTTTGATTCTAAATTTCTAAGGTAAACAAAAAAATCACTTTTTTTTTTGTGTTTTTATCAAATCATTCTAGGATTTTCTCAGTAGTACATGTTCAGAAAGTTTCCGTCTTTGCAGATTCACAAGGTCGTCACACTCGTTTCTTAAAAGAACGACGAATGTAATGAAGAGTAACTGACACCACACACTCGCTCTTGTCTGAATGACATGTGAATCCTTTATTCACTTCTCGTATGTTCTGTTCTTACAAACGTAACAGACCAAAAAACTATTTGGAGGTCTTATTGGTCTGTACGGTAAATGCAAGTTGGTGTCATAAATATTTGAGCAAATACATTCTTTGTTCCTCAGGGGAGAAAAGGAGGAAATGTACAAAGGGAATAAGATAATATTCACAGGGGACTGTTTTCTGATTAGATAAGCTGTTGATGAATTTGGAGAAGAAGTTTTGTGATCCCATACTCTCACCTCACTCCTCGGTACACGGCACCAGGTTGAAGATCATCCATGTTTTCTATATTCCTAAAACCATCAACTTGCAGGCATGTCCATCCCCGTCGAGCCAGAAAATCGCGGTAATCTTCTTCCGTGTAGAAGATTTTCTCTTCTGAATGGACTGGTAACTGGTTGGATTCATCATAATGGCAAACCCTAATGGCCAGTCCTGCAAGATGGGTTTTGCATATTGAGAATTCAGTAAACTGTATGTAAATTGTATTCGGGGTCAAAAGACAAAAGATATTAATGGTGGCAAATTTGATCTAACCATTATCGAGATGGAGAAGATAGTTCCCTAAAGGCATATCTCGGTCAAGACAGCGAACAATTTGATCTTCATCTTCTAACCAAAAAGCCCGCCGAGTTCTTAACCCAAAAGCAGATCTGATTGCCTCTTTGATTGCTTCGGCGCTACCATCAACACCGATTCTTCTTGTATAGTCCCCAAATTTCACTGTTATGACCCTCCCACCAAAAGGCTGACCATGACCATCACCACCTGCTTATAAACATGAAACATAAAAAAGCTCCAATCAGTTATAAGAGACAGACAAAATCAATCAAGCAGGGGAACATAGGTTGTGAAGCAACCTCAAAATGAGAGTGATTTTGGTTCTCAAGAATTAGAAAACATTGATTCTTACACATATTACACCATGCATGGAACATAAAGTTCAAAAGACATATCTTTGGCCTTTTGGAAAATTAAACTTTGAGGCTCAAGTTATCTAAGCTTTTCTGAGACTTGCCGTTTCCAGGAGTCTCTCTCCAATTCCACGGAGTAACTCCATTTGCCGCAACAGCATCAACTGTAGTGATTGCAAGAGGATGACCATCATGATCAAGACGCCTTTCAAGGTTTAAGGCTGGCCTGCCATTAGCTGGACCATAGATATAAACACTTATCAAAACACACACACATCCTCTAGAAACTAAACTAAACCTTCTAACAGAGAGACTGTCTGAATTCCACAGCAGTCATGTTCACCTCTTTGTTTCAATTACAGAGATATCACATTACAGATAACTTTCCCCTCGCAAATGAAACTCTTTGTTTCCAGTCCCAAATGCTCACGAAGCAAGTTAACACCTCTAGTATTGCTCAAGGAGGAAATTGACAACAACTTAAAAGACAAGCTTCAAGAGGCAATGGACGAACAAATATCGCCTCTTCGTATATGGTAAGGTATAATAAACACACAAAAGTGATATAGATCAGTACCTTCAACGGATCCAAAAGAAATGCTCGTATCATCAAATCCTACAATGAAAGATAAAGTCACTTACCACTTAAACAAAAGAAACTAAACGGACAAAATCCACAAAACCAGATTCATTACCAAAACCATCATCTTCTTAAAACATTAATGCACACCACATTAGGAAACCTACTTTAAAATTGTAATTCAACTAGTATCTTCTCAGCCTAAGGTACAGATACGAAATTCCCAAATTGTAACAAATTATTTCATCAATACAAACCCTAAATCACAGTTGAATTTCCTCAAACCAAATCAAGAAACCTGCTAATTCATACCAAACAAGCAAATTGAGAAACCTAAATTTAGCCAAAGTTTATACCTTTATCACTAAACTGCATAAAGGAATCAACTTTAGCAGTTGTAGGTGGTGTACTAGGGCTCTTATTATACTGAGTCGTCACTTTCTTGCTCCTCTCTCTAAGAATATCTTCAATCTCCTTGTAATACGACATCTTAGCAGATCCATTTCCTCTATCATGATGCTGCGCTTTCTTAAACTCTTTCAATAGATTCCTCCACTTATCGGTACACATAGTCGGAGATCGATCAAACCCTTTCTCTCTCATCTTAGCCGAAATCTGTTCCCAGAGATGTTTATTCGATTTGGATGTATTGAATAAACCATCCATACCTCTACGGAACATGATTAAGCTACGAGTTTCATCTTGAACCCATGTCTCTGCTCGTTTCTTTGGAGCTTTAACTTCATGATCCTCACCACTGCTTTCTCCGAGGAGAATCTGTTGTGGCTGAGATTGGTGGAGATGATGATTGTGATTGTGGTGATTGTGGTGGTGGTGAGGTTGTAGATCTACTGCTTCATTGGTAGTGGTGACATCGATCATCATATCGCGTGTTGTGGTGGTTGAAGAAATGGGATTATCGTCTTTGTAGAAATCAGTAGGACGAGACTTGTCGGAAATGAACATTGCTGTGTCTCCGGAAAGACAATGGAAATGATGTTCCTTTGTTCCCACCACCGTCAACAACACAAGCCCCGAGCACAAAAATGAAACGTGGGGAGCCAAAAAGGCTTTTCCTTTATTTTAAGGTTAGTGAGCTAAAACAACCTATATTTTTAAATTTTATTATTAAAATGATTTAATATTTGGATATTATTAAAACGACATAATTCTGTTCAATTCGTTTGGTGACAAAAAACGTAATAACGAAAATGCTATTAATGAATTTTTGCCACATCAGCACGCGAAAACTTAAATCTACCAGAGCTATGACGATAGACTTAAGAACTCGGACGGTAAACTCTACCAGATAATGATGGTAGACTTCTGTTTTGTATGAAATGGTAGACTTACTTGGAAAAGTTTACCAGCTTTGACGGTAGACTTATATTAAACGAAACGGTAGATTTTAGTTGAAATGTAACGGTAGACTTTGCCTTGGTCAGTTATGGTAGATTTACGCGGATAAGTCTACCATAGTTACGGTAGAGTTTATTGGAAGACATAGTAGACTTACATTTTCATGTTACGGTAGATATTATTTTCTATGTAACGGTAGACTTATATGTTGTTTAACGGTAGATTTTTAAACCAGCGTTGACTTGTTGACTTTTTTTTGGTAGACTTTAGGTTTTTCGGTAGACTTAAGTGACTTCGATGGTAGATTTTGTAACCCGTAGTAGATTTATCTCGTTATTTATGGTAGATTTGCTGGTGAGTTGGTTATGGTAGACTTTTGCCTCACACGATAGATTTAGTCTGTTTTGGTAGACTTTGTTCACATAGTGGAAGACTTAATTTGGTAGATTTCCAGAATTTTCGTAGACTTTATATTTCCTATGGGGTAGATTTTAATTTGAATTACGGTAGACTTGTATACGTCTCCATGGTGGTAGACTTTCTTATCTCCTATGGTGGTAGACTCTTTTACCTCCCATGGTGGTAGACTTAAATATCTCCCATGGTGGTAGACTTTTTTACCTTCCAAGCCTCTCCTTAGCAAACGATTTTGTGTGTTTTACTATCATGTTTACTAGAACTTTTTGTGTGTTTACTAGAACTTTGTATATTTAGTATTGTAGACATTTGACTTCGTCATAACAGTACGAAAACACATATGACAAACGTTTTTTTGTGTGTTTACTATCAGTGTGTTTACTTGAATTTTTTGTATGTTTAGTACTCTTATAACACATATACCATCGCTTTATGAGTTAAGAAAAGTTACTTTCATTTTGGATTTCAATTGTAGTAGATCGTTTGGTTTATTATATAAACGAAGATCATATCAGCATTCAGCAACAAGGCTCTATGACTTAGGTCATATTGTGGTTAAGTCCAACAAGACTCTATGACTTAGGTCATATTGTGGTAGACTTAAGTTGATAGATTTCTGAAAATTGGTAGACTTTTATATTTATGATAGGGTAGATTTTATTATAAAGTATGGTAGACATTTGACTTCGTCATCAAAATCCATACTTTAAAATTCAACATCAAAATCCATACTTTAAAATAAATAAAGGGTAATCGACAAAGAAGGATTACTAACTCAAATATCTTCCAAAATTCATAATAAACGAAAAGAAAAGTTGTGGCTGAGTGAATGGAGTCATTTTCTTCTTTAGTCTCACTTTTTCCTGAAAGACCATCATTCAGTGAGCTTTGCCTATTAGGGAGCATCCTGTAACAAACAAATGTTCATGTTCATGTTCATGTTCATGTTCAAGTCAAGATTTTGTCTTGTCAGAGGATATTTAAATCCAAGAAAGGATGTAACTTTATTACCTTTTCACGCGTTTAACATTGGTAGGGGTCATATTTGTTTCACCATCAGCTTCTTCTTCATCATCAGAGATCATCATTGGTGTAGCTAAAAAATGAGAAAACCATACATATTGGTCTATTAGCACAAGACCTTAATTTGAGATTTGTTAATACGCATTTACAAGAATCTTGAAAACAAACACAACAACTATCAAAAACATCCTAAAAGGCTCACCATAGAGGTACATGAATCAACACACGTTGCTTCTAAAAATACATACAAGCACAAGTATATGTTCCACCATTATCAGATCTACCAGAAGTATCCTGAAAACAAGCTTAGTTCTCATTTTCGGAAAAACCTATCAAAAAGACAAGCCTGTAAGTCTACCATAACATACAGTAAAGTCTACTATAACATACATGTAAAGTCTACCATAACAGACAGTAAAGTCTACCATAACATACATGTAAAGTCTACCATATTTGTAGACTAATCTACCAACGAAATTCATATCTAGAAATCGAGCGAAAGAAAGAGACATCCGAAAGGAGAATATCAACTGCAGCCTGAAATATGTTCTTGAAATAAAAAAAAGACACCCTTCAGGGCTTCAACATCTCTGTCAAAAAGTGTAAAACTCGAGTCAATAATAATTACAACAATGCTTGTCCACTCTAAACACACACTACAAATTTCAGCAACACATTGACCATAACCCATCAGAAACTAGATACATATAAACTCATCAGAAAAGTAAAGAGATAAATCAACTTCTTCATAAGATAACTAGCATGAGAATTAAAAAAATGAATTAATAATAAAATCTAAGGAAATCAATTATAGTATCTATGCATCAAATTGTTAATGGAAAGAACAAAAGAAGCAAATCTGATCACAAAATCAGTGTAGGAATCAGCCCAAGCTAAACATTATGGAGATTTAATGCCCAATTATGCGTTTTCTTCACCACCAAAAAACTGAAATGCCTAATAACTAAAACTCTCGAACTCACACGAATCAAAGATCATAGAAAACACATCGATATATATATATATATATAATGAATCAAATCAAAGCGTATAAACATCAAATAAGTAAACAGTTTCTTTTAAATACACCTATTTTCATGAATAAGTCCAATGATTAGTGGGAAATTTAATTCACGGAAGTAATTTGAAGAGAAGAGGATTACCTTTATCTGTTCTTGCTTCACCGTGGCGTTAGCTTCTTCGAGCTTTGACTGAATTTGTTTGGTTTCCTCCACAAGTTTAGCATCCGGAATGTCTGAGAACAAAAAAATATATATATAACAAACAACTAATAGATCCAAATCAAACGAAATCAAGAGAAGAGATAAAACAAAACGAACGAAGGAAATGTACCATTGTCGTCCTCCTAAGCTCCAACTCCAAATGGTTTCTGCAAAAGGACGGCTGAGTCGAAGAGTATCGCTAACTAGGGTTTTGCCTTTTCAGATCTCACATGGAGTTTTGGTCTGTTCGTAGTCTTGAGAAAGGACAAGGCAGAGCAAGGTGGCGGAGACGGTGGTGATAATTCCAAGGTACCAGGTTGAGGGGTTGGAGAATGAGAAGAAAGAGAAGTACGGGGAGTGGTGAGGTTAGGGTTTTGAGAATATCGATTCCCCCAAGTTTTGGTGAAGGAGACGACGACGGAGGAGACAAAAGGTTGAAAGGGGAAGGAGGAGAAATGGTACCTTCTCATCGGCTTCGAAGGTTTCGAGTTTCACCAAAACAGATATCTTCTTCATGTTCTTCTTCAAAGTTTTCTTTGCCTTGCCACCGATGTTGCTGTCGTAGGAGAGAGAGAGAGAAAAATGGTGATACAATTAGGGTTTTGCCATTGAAGTTGGATTAAGAAGAAAAAAAAAAGTTATGGTATTTCTGTAATAAAAAATTAAAAAAATAGTTTTAATGTCTTTTTACCAACTCTTTAAAAGAAGAGATTGGTATAGTAATATCAAATATGATGAATGTTGTTTTATGCAATTGTCTCTTATTTTAATTTTAGGAATTTTTTTAGTCTAAAGATTTGGGTTTGGAAATTTGGATAAGGATTATTACAAAGTTTCTATGATATAAAATGGTAAAAAAATATTTAACCCGAAAATAACGGTAAACTAAACCGAAAAAATTACAAAAACAATATATAGTAAAGATATAACGGTACAAAAGTATCAATGTAATTGTTACCTTTTTAGTGATTGATAACTAATAAAGTGATGTCTTTACAAAAAAAAAAAAAAATGTTTCGACCTTGATAGCCTCTTTGTGAAACCGTATTTCTTTGAGAAGTTGACTATCATATTCCTAAAATCAATTCAAAATCCATCCTTAATGACATAAATTTTAAATTCATAACACAATCTTGCTAGAAAATTCGTACTCTACCTACAATTTTTTGAAATGGCATTTTTCAATGGAGAGTCCAAGCAAGGACATGAGATTGATTACACCGTTAGGACCCTTAAGTTCTGTGACCGAAGGAGCACCACTCGATATTATCAGATTCTTCCTCTTAGTCCAATCCACCAGTAACTATGAAAAAACAAAACATCAACAATAAAGTTTCACAAATATCACATGGTATATTTATGCCTCAAACTTTCTCACCTTGGCATTTGATAATAACTTGCTTCCTCATCAAAGGGAAAAAAAAGTCAAAAAAGAATGAGATACACATATACTCTTTGAAACGAAACAATGACCAAACTCTAAACCGAAATTAAACTCATCGTAGATTTAACCAACAAACCGGAAACCCAAAACCAATATAACCGATTTATTACATACATCAAAATTATGTCGTATAATAGTGTTACAGTCGGCAATAAAAGTTTGGATTTTTAAAAGCATTTTGAATTGTCAGCTTGAAAATTCTGTAAATAATAGTACAAGTGAGAGGACCTGGCAAGCCAGACCGAACACACACAAAAAAAAAAAATTAAAAAAAGGAATAAAAATAAAATAAAATAAAATAAAATAAAAATAGAATTGAGAAAAAAAGGTTTGATCAGGCATCGGAGAGAAGAAAGAATGATAGATAACTGGATCACGAGAAGACACAAATCACAAAGAAGAAGAAAGAAAAACAAAAATCAAGAAGAAGAAGAACAATTCGTATTGAGGCAAATCAAAAGGTGGAATCTTTTATTTATTTGAAGTCAATAAAACAACAACAACAACGAAGGAGGTTTTGGAAGAACTTGAATGTGATTTTTTTGGGTAAGTTTGTTGTTTTCTTATTTATCGTTATAAATCTTTTTTTTTTTCTTTTCTTTTTTCTACTAATCTGGGTAATAAATATCTCATGTTGACCTTTTAATTGGTGCAATCGGTGATTTTTTTTTTGTTTTTCCGTAACTTTTCCATAAAATCGTAATTTTGTGATTTATCTTGTTTTTGATCTCTGGTTGTAAATGTATGTTTTTAATTTGATTTTGGGTTTTCAGATTGCGATTGTTTCAGGACTAGAATCGAAAGTTTAGAATTTTTTTTGGGGAGTGGTGATTTTTGTTTTCCTGGGTTTCGAGAGTGAGTAAGGAAGAAGAAGAAGAAAAAATATGGTTTTGCTGTAATAAATTTGGGTAAGTTAGGGATTTTTCTCCATTTCAGGTTCTTGATTTAACTATTTTGTGTGTTTATAGTATACTAATATCTTCAACATATAAACGATTTGGATATCTTGATTTTTACTGGATTTTGCTTTTATTTCAGATGATGTAGATGAATTTGTTCTTCTAGGGTATTGTTTTTGGGAATGATCAGAGAAGAATCTGAGTTTTATAAACTATGTGGAAACAGATTATAAGTAAGCTTCCTAAGAAGTCTTCTTCTAAGAACCATTCTTCATCTACTTCCAATGCATCTACTTCGAAAACTAGTGATAATGGCGCCGGGAAATCGGGTAACTCTCACACCAAGAACGCTCCTGCTGTTAAACCTGCTGCTGATTCGGGGTTTAAAGATGGGAATTTGAAAGGAAATGGGAACGGTTTCACGCCGTATGAAGCTTTGCCGAGTTTCAAAGATGTTCCAAATGCAGAAAAGCAGAACTTGTGTATTAAAAAACTCAACTTGTGCTGTCTAGTGTTTGATTTCTCGGATCCAACAAAGAATGTGAAGGAAAAGGAGATTAAGCGGCAGACATTGCTTGATCTTGTGGATTATGTTGCTTCTCCCAATGGAAAGTTTAGCGAAACGGTTATCCAAGAAGCGGTTAAAATGGTTTTTGTTAACATATTCAGAACCTTGAATCCTCAACCTCGCGAGAATAAAGTTATTGATGCCTTAGATTTGGAGGAAGAGGAGCCTTCTATGGATCCTGCTTGGCCTCACTTGCAACTTGTCTATGAGATTCTCTTGAGGCTTATTGCTTCACCTGAGACAGATACAAAGCTGGCTAAGAAATACATCGACCAATCTTTTGTCTCACGGTTACTGGATTTATTTGATTCCGAGGATCCTAGAGAAAGAGACTGTCTTAAAACCGTTCTACATCGCATCTATGGTAAATTCATGGTTCATCGTCCTTTCATAAGGAAATCCATTAACAACATTTTCTATCGGTTTGTTTTCGAGACTGAGAAACACAATGGGATTGCTGAGTTTCTAGAGATTTTGGGAAGTATCATCAATGGATTTGCTCTACCGCTTAAAGAAGAGCATAAAGTATTTCTGGTTCGAGCTTTATTACCTCTCCACAAACCGAAATGCTTACAAATGTATCATCAGCAATTGTCTTATTGTATCACACAGTTTGTGGAAAAAGATTGCAAACTTGCTGATACAGTTATAAGGGGATTACTGAAGTCTTGGCCCGTCACAAATAGTTCCAAAGAAGTCATGTTTCTAAACGAGCTAGAGGAAGTATTAGAAGCAACTCAACCACCTGAATTCCAACGGTGTATGGTCCCATTGTTTCGCCAAGTTGCTCGGTGTTTGAACAGTCTCCATTTTCAGGTAAATTGCTTATAACGTTTCATATATTTTCCGGATTGCATCTACAGTTTGCTGATTCCGAAAAAAGAATGATAGGAACAGTTCTACATAAGATTGAAATGTGTGATATCTGATAGCTTAAAAGCTTTGTGATTATTTCTGTTAGGCACAGATCAATGAGTACCACCGTGTTCATTGTCGAAGTTGTAGTGAAAGCTCGAGTCTTTATACAAGCACAAGAAAGAACAAAAGGTTGAGTCTTTTTTTGATTTTCTTGCAGGTTGCAGAAAGAGCTTTGTTCTTATGGAACAACGATCATATCGAGAATCTCATAATGCAGAACCGTAAAGATATTCTTCCTATCATTTTCCCTGCATTGGAAAGAAACACTCAGAAGCATTGGAACCAAGCTGTTCATAGCTTAACGCTGAACGTGCAGAAGATATTTAATGACATTGATGCGGAGTTGTTTAAGGAATGTCTTGGTAAGTTTAGAGAAGATGAATCAAAAGAAGCTGAAATTGGAGCAAAACGTGAGGCGACATGGAAACGGTTGGAAGAAATTGGGAATCAAAAGGAAAAGAGTTCATTGTAAGATGTTTTAGTTGTAGAGAGAGAGGTTTTGTTCTGTATTTTCTCGTTTTTACTACATTGGAAAATTGGGTTTGTTTTTCTCTCCAGAAAACTTAGTGAGAAAAAGTTTCAGATTCGTCTTCTTTGAAGAGATTGCAAAGATGTAAGATCGTTTTTTTTTTGTCTTCTTGTTTGTTAAAGCTTGCTAATGGGTTCTCGATCGCAACATTCTCCAATCTGTTTATTCTTGAGACCTCTTTGATTCATATAAATCTGAATATATAAAACTAACTATAGATAGCAAAACTCTATAACAGTAGAGTTTGATTCAATGACAAATGTGATTTAAACATGGTATTAAACCTAGTGTTAAGAAATGCTCGGGTTCCAATTACATTCATCAAAGAGAGTAAGCAAGGTTTTAGATATGAGATATTAAACTCTGGAAATAAGGAACAACTCTTCTACAAGAAAGTGATCGTAAATTGACGAGTAAGATTTTGTTTGTGGATCATACTTACACCAGACCATCACCATAACGATGTGTGAGTAGGATCTCCTTGTTCTTCCATATCGCCACCGGTGTGCATGGCCGAATCACATCCATGCGGGTCCAACTAAAACCAATTCCAGATAGAGACCATGAAGAACAAGATAGAAGATCTATAGTATAAATCTTTATCCATGTTTCTTCTGATGATAATTGCAAGCTCCAAATCTCGGATGATTGTACCGCGCTTTCTCTTCTACATGTACAGACGATTATCCAAAATGAACATGTCGATATGGTCTAGATGTGAACGAGCAACCGGATTCCTAGGCAGCAATCGAAAAGTTTCAGTTTGGAGATCAAAAACTATAACTTTGGTGTCGGCGTTGTATCGTTACGTGCACTGGCGGACCCAGATATTTTTTTTATCGGGGTCATAACATTGTACTCTATATAAATATTTAATTTATAATATTCTTACAAATATTAAGTTATTTATATTACTTTGAGTTGTAAACAGTAAAACCATATGTTAGTTCTTTCATTTTATATAATTAAAATTAATTTTGTACGGTAAAGTTAACATGGATAATTTTGTTTTGATTTAATAAACGTGAAAACGTGCCTTTTGATTTGACTTTATGGAATAATCTGTAATGCAGAGCAAGTTTTTGGACCGGTTTTAGTCGCATTGTTCACAAAACTTTGTTATAGGATTTAGGTTTTAATTGATTCCCAAACCATCAAGCAACCAAACTTATATTTCATTAAATTTAGTTTATACATGAAATTAAATTACATGAACTTGCATAAACTTATTTACCAAATTAATTATTGAACCAAAAGATGACACACAAAGAAACTGAACAAAGATGACTGAAACTCAATCCCACTTGCTCTTGAACTTATCAACATGTTTAAACTCATATGTCAACACCAAACTTACAAAGAAACAGATTATGGAAAAACATCAAAAGTCCAACATTATTCACTTGCTGGGATCCGGTGAACTTGGATTGAGAGGCCAGTGCAGCATCAAGGTAACTCCATTGTGGAAAGGGATCTCGCAGAAATCAGAAAAATTGTGTTAGTCAGTTATCTGATGGTAAGAAATGGGAGGGGATACATTACCTGTAGAGCTGAAGAGGAGCTGCAGTGGCCAGCTCCAGGTGGAGTTAAAGCGAGATCAGTTGTACATTCAAGACAAGTTGTGATGAGTCAAAGACTGTTGCAAGAAAGTGAAGCATGAGTGACTTAGGGATTTGTTCAGTTGTACATTCAGGATAAGTTGTGATGAGTCAAAGACTGTTTCAAGGAAGTGAAGCATGAGTGACTTAGAGATTTGTTCAGGTGATTCTGAAGAGGAGCTGTGGTGGTCAGCTTCAGGTGGAGTTAAAGCGAGATCGGTTATGCTAGGCAGGGGCCAGGAAGGACCAGGCAGATGGGCCAGACATAAGGGCTCGACAAAGGGAAAGACAACATGAGAAGAGCTGGACTTTGGTGGGACAGAGGAAGAAATTCGGCCCAGAAGCCAAGTGGACAACAATATTGGCCTAAGGTGGAGTTTGTGAGATTATGTGTCATATTGTTTTCTAGTCCATTAAGAACTTACAAAGGAAAATTAGGAGGTTGATTTTCTATATAAGTAAATCATCTCTCATTAAGGTTTTGTATCCCGAAATGTAGACACAAGATAGCGTAGGTTAGAGATCTCTTTGTAAGATATAAGGCTTGAGTGGTGTTCTTGTATTCATTAAAAATTCTAGTGAAAGTTGTGGGAGACGGTTCCCACTCGTGACGTACCGGTTAGAGGCCGGGAACTCGATGATCAATTCGCTTGTGTCAAATTCTAGCAAAGTAATCGTAAGCTTCCGCACGTGAATTTACCTTACATATTCGACTTCAATATCAACGATAACCTCTCATTTTATTTGTTGTAACTAATGTTTTCGCATGAGTAAACCTCTTCCCAATTTTGATTAAGCCTCATGCTGTAAAATGTTGAGCTCTTAATCTGATCCTTTGCTTTTTTTTTTCTTTCGCGAATATGAAAGGAACATATCATTTTCCTACCACAACACTTGTGTTCACATCGCTGGGAAGCGCGGAACGAAGCGTAGTGTTAATACCCTTTGCATCATCTGTCAAACCAAAGTCTTGGGAATTCGAGTACTCAACAGTCCAATACTTTCTCTTAAGGAACTATGGTGGTTTCCTATTAGGAGCAACCAAAGCAAGCTGTAGGTTTTGACGCTTTATCTTGAATCACAAGTACTCCAGAGTTCGGACCATCTGGTGGTGGCTATTCCAACTCCAATGGGTTTCTCTGGTATTCTGATAGACGCCTCGTAACATACATCTTCACTTCAGAAAATATCAGGTGTGATTGATTAGAAATCCAAGCGATGTGATTTGTTTATACAATGCAACCATGGATGGAGAGGTAAGCTTATTTTACAAGCTTTCTCATAAAGGCTTTTCAAAAGTTTTGACTTCTACGGTTTTATCCACTTTTGAAGTCCAAAGTTGACATTTAACAAAAGATTCACATACCTATCATGGAGCAAAATTCAAACCAATTCTAAATTCATTAGAGAGAGTTTTTACAAATATGTATGAGAGCTTCAAATCATAACACAAGAACTTGCATAAACCTTTCATTGAAATGAACACACCATAAGTTGCACACATAACACACAAAGAAATATAAACTCAATCCCACTTGCTCTTCAACTTATCAACATGTCTAAACTCATACGTCAATACCAAACTCCCATCAGTTCTCTTTAATTCAAAGGTCTCTACCAATACATAGCATCTATAACTCTTCCAATGCGGTCCACCCCCTTCAAATTTCTCAGATCTCTTAATGCTGGACCTCATCTGATCGCCTTTTTTAGACCACCCGAACCTCTCCTCTTCCCATTTCATTCTCTCCAAGACCACAGAACCAAGACCTATCTTCTTATCTTGTTTCTCATCCCTTAAGACACTAAATCAAACAACATCATCACCTTTTGCCTTTCTCAAATGAGTTTCTTGTCCCTCAAGTTTCACCACTTCCGTTTCTATATCGACATCAACTACAACCTCAAAATGTTCATTGCAAATGTTTTCGCAGAAGAAAACTTCTTCCCATCTTTGTTGAAGCGTCACGCTGTATGATTTCTTCATATGATCTTTTACATCTCCTTCCATCACAAATATGAAAGGAACATACCATTTCCCTACCACATCACTCTTACCTAAACTAGTAAGCTCTGAGTCTAAGCGAAGGTTTGTGTTAATCCCTTTCGCATCATCTCTTAGACCAAAGTCTTGTGGAGTTGAGTAATTGACTAACCAAGTTTTTTTCTTAAGGTAATGTGGTGGCACACCATCAGAAGCAACATAAGTGGCAGAATAATAGCGAGATGATGATTGGCGTTGATGGATCTCGAATTGTTGGTATATGTCATAAGGATCTATTTGTTGTGGCTTAGCTTCAGGAACATAGCTAAAGCAACAACAGCAGCCTGAACACAACCAGACCTCAGGCTTCCTCCTCCTCCTGCTCCTCCTCCTCCTCCACTGCTATACGCTGCTGAGAGCTTCACGTTTTGTGGAAACGGCAAGCCTTTTAGTCTACCCTCGTAGCAAGAACCAAAGCAGCAAGTGGCCTGTGATTCTTCGTCTTGAATCACCACTATGTCGGAGTTTGGACCTTCTGGTGGAAGCAGTTTCAGCTCCGATGGGTTTTTTTGGTATTCTGATAAACGCCTTGTAACATAAATCTCTAATTTAGTTATTGTGATGGTGATACTTGGAGAAGGAGCTTAGGTTTAGATTTGAATTTTTTATGATAGAATCTAATCATGTTGTACGCAAATTTCTTGGAAGGTTGTTACTCCATCAAGTGTCTTTATACAAAGCATAAAAATGCATAAAGGTCAGCCTTTTGATTTGACTTTATGGAATAATCTGTAATGCAGAGTATGTGCAAATGTAAAAGTTTTCGGAAAAATTTATAAAATTTTAAAAATTAAGAGTAAAATATGTAAAATTTTATAAAATATAGGGAAAAATGCAAAAAAAAATATATGCGGGTATCCGCGGGACTCTACCCGCTAACCCACCAAATTTTCCAATCCGCCCCGCCGCGGGTGCGGGTCAAAATTAACAGCTCTGTATGTGACAATTTATTAACTTGATTGACAAGTTTTTGGACCGGTTTTAGTCGCATCGTTCGCAAAACTTTGTTATAGGATTTAGGTTTTAATTGATTCCCAAAATTACGATCGTTACTTTGCTAAGAGGTCAACAAATCCATCATGAAGAGTATCAAGCAACCAAACTTAAATTTCATTTAATTGAGTTTATACATGAAATTAAATGCTACCAAATTAATTATTGAACCAAGAGATGACACACAAAGAAACTGAACAAAGATGAATGAAACTCAATCCCACTTGCTCTTGAACTTATCAACATGTTTAAACTCATATGTCAACACCAAACTCCCATCCATTCTCTTCAATTCAAAGCTTTCTGTCAACACGTAACATCGATAACTCTTCCAATGCGATGAACCGCCTTCGTATCTCTCTGATCTCTTAATGTTGGATCGTTCACCTTTGTTTAACCGGTACCACCCAAACCTTTCCTCTTCCCATTTCATCCTCTCCACAACAACAGACCCAAGACCTATCTTCTTGTCTTCTCTCTCATCCCCTAAGACACTAAACCAAAAAAATCCACCACCTCTTGTCTCTCCTGAATTCGAAATAGTTTCTTGTCCCTCAAGCTTCACCACTTCTGTTTCTACGTCAACATCAAGTACAACCTCTCTTCCTTTTTCGTTGTAATTAACGTTTTCGCAGGAGTAAACCTCTTCCCATCTTTGTTTAAGCGTCATGCTGTAATAAGTTGAGCTCTTAATCTGATCTTTTGCGTATCTTTCTTTCACGAATATGAAAGGGACATACCATTTCCCTACCACAACGCTTGTATTCACATCGTTGGGAAGCTCGGAACGAAGCTTAGTGTTAATCCCCTTTGCATCATCTGTCAAACCAAAGTCTTGGGAATTAGAGTACTCAACGGTCCAATACTTTCTCTTAAGGAACTCTGGTGGTATCCCATCAGGAGCAACAGAAGTGGCAGTGTAATAGCCAGATGATGCTCGGCGTTGATGGATCTGGAATTGCTGATACATGTCATAAGGATCTGCTTCTTGTGGCTTAACTTCAGGAACATAGCTAAAGCAAAAGCAGCAGGGGACTCTGTCTTCCTCTTTTGCACTTGCCGAAGCTCCTCTGCGTTTAAAAATATTAGGTTTTTATGAATACATCCTTTGTGAAAGTTAGGTATTACAGCGTCGAAAACATGAACCGAGTAACAGGGGTGGCCAATCCGGTCAAACCGAACCATGCCACGAAAACCAAACCGGAAAGGAAGTAAATCGGTTTAGTTTCATTTTTTTCATATTAAATCTGAACCAAAACCTTATTGAGCCGACATGAACTGATTTAAAACCTCAAACATTATATCTGAGATTACTAATCATACCCTTTTGGAAGTTATTGATTTTTTTTGGTAAATATTTGTAAATCACATGAGAAAAACAAAACATAAAAATTAAAAAAGTTGTAAGATTTTTGGTCTTACCCTAAGTGCTTCCCACGTCGTTTAATGACATAATAACGGTTCGAATAGTAAGGCTGATCAAGAACGGGAATGAACAGAACCGGATCATGGTAACTGCGCCTGTTATTACCAGTTCCGGTTCTGTAAGTCACAGTCAGCTTCGCGTTCTGTGGGAACGGTAGGCCTTTGAGTTCACCATCGTAGCAAGTACCGAAGCAACAAGTCGGCTTTGACTCTTCATCTTGAATCACAAGTACGCCGGAGTTTGGACCTTCCGGCAACGATTGTGTCGAGTTTCTCTGGTATTCAGAGAGATGCCTTGTAACATACATCTTGAATTCAGAATCTTTCAGGTAATTGATTAGAAATCTAGAGATGTGATATGTTTATTTATAGCACCATGTGGTTGAGGATAAAGCCGTAAGCAGATTTTACAAGTTTTTGAGACTTTTCAAAGATCTTGACTTATGGTCACCTTTAGAATTCCAAAGTTGACCTTGACTGGTTTTAAAAACCTATCATGGAGAACCAATCAAACAATTTATATATTTATTAAATAAGACTTACATGAATGTATGATAGCTTCAAGTTATTACACATGAACTTGCACAAAGCTTTCATTAAATTACCACACCACACCATAAGTTGCACACACAACACACAAAGAAGTTGAACAAAAGATGAGAAAAAATCTTAATCCCTCTTGTTCTTCAACTTATATGTCTAAACTCATATATCAACACCAAACTCCCATCCATTCTCTTCAATTCTAAGCTCTCTACCAATACATAACATTTATAATTCTTCCAGATGATCCGCCTTCAAAGCTCTCTGATCTCTTAATGATAGACCTTAGTTCATTGCTTTTTTTCGACCATCCAAATCTTTCCTCCTCCCATTTCATCCTCTCCATGACCATCGATTTCAAACCTATTTCTTGTCTGCAATCTCAAACCACACAACGCCATTTTTATCCACACTTTTTGTTGTTTTCTCAATCACTTGACCTTCAAGCTTCACCACTTCTGATTCTACTTCTACAACCTCTCGTTTTTCTTCTTTGAAACTAATGTTTTCGCATGAGTAAACCTCTTCCCATTTTTGTTTAAGCCTCATGCTGTAATAATTTGAGCTCTTAATCTGATCCTTTACTTTTCTTTCTTTCACGAATAGAAAAGGAACATACCATTTTCCTACCACAACACTTGTGTTCACATCGCTGGGAAGGGCGGAACGAAGCGTAGTACCCTTTGCATCATCTGTCAAACCAAAGTCTTGGGAATTCGAGTACTCAACAGTCCAATACTTTCTCTTAAGGAACTCTGGTGGTTTCCTATTAGGAGCAACGGAGGTTGCAAAGTATCTACGAGATGATTTTTGTTGATGGATCTCAAACTGATGATATATGTCATAAGGATCTGCTTCTTGTGGCTTAGCTTCGGGAAGAAAACTGAAGCATAAGAAACAGGGGACTCTGTCTTCTTCTTTAGCACTAGCTAATGCTTTTCTGCAACATTAAGTTACATAACTTTTGAGGTTTTGTCTTTTTTGGGTCTACACTCTTTGTGCAAGTTTGGTCTTTAATTTTCAGCTTCAGCACATAACACCGAGTAACAGGGGGAGCAAAACAGTTAAGCATATTAAGCAAAAGAAAAATATGAAAAGATCACGACTTAAGAGATACTCTTCTAAGCAGATTTGTAATTTGTTATGATATTAGAAACTAATTTTGAGAGATTTTAGTTAAACCCTTTATGTACTTATTTGTTAAATCCTTGAAAATCACATGAAAAGAGCAAAAAAAAAAAGTTGTTATCTTTTCGTATACTGAATGCTTCCCACGTCTTTTATGGCGTAATAACGATTCGAAGATAACGGCTGCTCGAGAACGGGTATGAACAAGACCGAGTCATAAGAACTTGAATCCACAGTCAGATTTACGTTCTGTGGGAACGGCAAGCCTTTGAGTTCGTTGTGATAGCACAAACCAAAGCAAGCTGTAGGTATTGACGCTTTGTCTTGAATCACAAGTACTCCAGAGTTTGGACCATCTGGTGGTGGCTGTTCCAACTCCAGTGGGTTTATCTGGTATTCTGATAGACGCCTCGTAACATACATCTTCACTTCAAAAAATATCAGGTGTGATTGATAGGCCTGGGCATTCGGATTTCGGATCGGATCGGATTATTCGGATTTCGGATTATTCGGATAGGGTCATATAGAATCCGAAGTTATTTCGGATCGGGTTCGGATCGGGTTCGGATTGGATTTTTGTCGGATTTGGATCGGGTTATTCCGATTTTTCCAGGTTTTTTCGGATTTTTTTGGATTTGGATCGGGTTATTCGGATTTCGAATTATTCGGATATGGTCATATAGAATCCGAATAGAATCCGAACCTATTTTAGATCGGGTTCGGATCAGGTTTTTAGGATCGGATTCGGATTTTATGCCCAGGCCTGATTAGAAATCCAAGAGCTGTGATTTGTTTATACAATGCAACCATGGATGGAGAGGTAAGCTTATTTTACAAGCTTTCTCCTAAAGACTTTTCAAAGGTTTTGACTTCTACGGTTTTATCCACTTTTGAAGTTCAAGGTTGACCTTTGACAAGAGTCACAAACCTATCATGGAGCAAATTCAAACCAATTCTTTATTCATTATACAGAGTTTTTACAAATATGTATGAGAGCTTCAAATCATAACACAAGAACTTGCATAAACCTTTCATTAAAATGAACACATCATAAGTTGTACACATAACACACAAACGAAGCTTATATAAACTCAATCCCACTTGCTCTTCAACTTATCAACATGTCTAAACTCATACGTCAATACCAAACTCCCATCAATTCTCTTCAATTCATAGGTCTCTACCAATACGTAGCATCTATAACTCTTCCAGTGCGGTCCACCGCCTTCAAATTTCTCAGATCTCTTAATGCTAGACCTCATCTGAGCGCTTTTCTTAGACCACCCGAACCTCTCCTCTTCCCATTTCATTCTCTCCAAGACCACATAACCAAGACCTATCTTCTCCGTCCCTGAGACACTAAACCAGACAACTCCATCTGAATCCACACCTTTTGTCTCTCTTGCAATCTTATCTCCTTCAAGCTTAACCACTTCTGTTTCTACCTCCACATCAACTAGAACCTCACAATGTTTATTATCGATGTTTTCGCAAAAGAAAACCTCTTCAAATCTTTGGTGAAGGGTCATGCTGTAATACATTGATTTCCTCATCTGATCTTTTTCATCTCCTTCCTTTACAAATAAGAATGGAACATACCATTTCCCAACTACAACGTTCTTATCAAAATCAGGAAGCTCGTAGCGCAGCTTTGCATCAACAACGCCCTTTGCATCATCATTCAAACCATAGTCTTTGGAAGAAGAAAAAGGAACCGTCCAACCTTTTCTCCTCAGAAACCGAGGTGGTATTCCGTCTGAAGCAACAGATGTGGCAAAAAACTTACTGGTTGATGATCCTCTTTGATGGATCTCAAATTGTTGGTAAATGTCAAAAGGATCTAGAGGCCTTGGCGTAGCATTAGAGACATAAGTAAAGCAAAGGCAACAAGAAACTCTGTCCCCTTCCTTTGCACTAACACACGCTTCTCTGCAATACCAATCAAAGTTTAAAAAGGTGTAAGGAGTTAAGTTTATGTGATCTAATCTTGGCTTAATTAAAACTAAAGTGATAAACTTTAATATCTATAAAACTTTAAACTTGCACAATTATCCAATAGAATCATACCCTGCGTGTTTCCCTCTTCGCCTTATAACGTAGTAAAGATTGGAGGAAGGAGGCTGATGAAGAACGGGTATGAACGCAACCGAGTCAAGCAACACAATTCTGTTTTCTCCGCCTATATTGAAATCAAAGCTCAGATAATAAACAGAGAAGAAACAGAAACAGAGTAAAGGAAGAAGTTTACAAAAGAAAACTAACTTCCAGTTTGGTATTTGACGGTGACTCTTGTGTTTTGAGGAAACGGCAAACCATTGAGATCACAATCAAAGCATTTGCCAAAACAGCATGTAGGCTGTGATTCTTCGTCTTGAATCACCAAGACGCCGGAGTTTGGACCTTCTGTTGGAAGCAATGTTAGCTCCGATGGGTTTCTCTGGTATTCAGACAAACGCTTAGTCACATACATCTCTCTTTGATTCTCTGTTACTCAAGATCATAACCTGTCATCGTTTATATAAAAACAAAGGTTCATAAGAACGTGCAAGGAAGTTTACTAAGCTATTGTTTATAAATATAATCTGATCTTTGACCCAATCTGAAGTTTGACTTAAAACATTTTTTAGAATATCCCGTGGATGAGTTCTAAGAAGGCAGAGAAAACTCAATATTTTATTGAAAAAGCTTAAGAAAATAACCAAATACAATTGTAGATTAATCACACTAACCAATGGTCAATGGAAGTTCACGTCATTGAGATTAAGAAAGCTTTTGCAGATTCGTTGCGTGATAAGCTTAGTCCCATTTGGTTTTGAGCTTATCGACGTGTGTAAACTCATATGTTAAGACTAAACTCTCATCCATCGTCTTCAATACAAAGCTCTCTATCAGAACGTAACACTGATAACTCTTCCAAAAGCTACCATCTTTTGATTTCTCCAATCTCTTAACAGCCATCATTGCTCGGTCCTGATCGCCTTTGCTTGTCCACCCGAATCTCTCTTCTCCCATTTCATCCTCTCAACAACAACTGATCCTAAACCGAGCTTTTATCTTCAACTTCGAACCAGACAAACCCGTTTGCTTCCACACCTCTTTCAATCTCTTTTCCCTCAAGCTTAACAACTTCTGTTTCTACTTTTACATCAACTACGACATCACGGTTCTCGCTTTTGTCGTTGTCATAAGAAAAAACCTCTTCCCATCTTTGTTCAAGAGTCATGCTGTAATACATCGAATTCTTGATCTGATCCTTTACGTCTCTTTCTTTCACGAACTCTTTGCTGTCATCTTCCCATTTTTGGTGAAGACCTTTTTGTATTTCAAAACAATCATTTAAACAAAGTTTACATCAATTCAATGGAAGGTCAGAAGATAAAACATAAGAAGAAAATAAAGAGAGAAGCTCAATTCAATATTGCATAGTCCTAAACTTCTCAGCATGTCTAAACTCATATGTCAACACTAAACTCTCATCCATTCTCCTCAATTCAAATCTCTCAACCAATACATAACATTTATAACTCTTCCAATGCAATTAACCACCTTCGAACCGATCAAATCTCTTAACCTGCACTCGGTTTCCGTCTATCTTCTTCCACCCGAAACTCTCCTCTTCGCTTTCCATCCTCTCCACAACCACAGACCTTAAGCCTATCTTCTTGTCTTGTCCTTCATGATCTTTAATTTGGAACCAAACTAAACCTTTAGCATCCACATTTGTTGTTTCTATATTAATCGTTTGTCCCTCAACGTTAATCACTTTAACTTCGAGATCAACATCAAAAACAACCTCAACACAATCTTCATTGTAAACATTCTCATAGAAGAAAAACCTCTTCCCACCTTTGATGAAGCGTCATGTTGTAATACATTGATATCTTCACTTGATCTATTATGTCTCCTTCCTTCACAAATATGAAAGGGACGTACCATTTCCCTACCATAACGCTCTTATCAAGACCGGGAAGCTTAGAACGAAGCACTACGTTAAGACCCTTTGCGTCATCTATGAGGCCAAAGTCTTGTAGGGTCGAAGTCGAGTTTTCTATTGTCCAACCTTGTCTCATTAGGAATGCAGGTAGTAAAGCATTAGGAGCAACGGGCTTCGCAAAATAGTAACAATGGGAATACGATGAGGTAGTTGTGATCACGACTTGCTGGTGAATGTCATAAGGATCTGGTTGTGGCTTCTTATACATATGGACATGGTTAAATTTAGTGCAGAAGCAGCATGTGACTCTCTCCACCTCTCTTTCATTACTATTAGATGATTCTCTGCAAACCAAAAATGCAAGCGTTACCAAATTGAGATTTTCAAAACATATATGGCAACTGAATTGCTAGTCATCTTTAAATGACAAAAAGAACTAAAAGTCCAAAATGTTCCTAATCCATTTTTTTTATAATTTTTATCTTTTGTTGTGGAAATTAAGAACTAAAACATACTTCATTTTTGTTATGGAAATTCGACATTTTGTGACAAATCATAAAGTTTCTTAGTTAATCCCTTATATTGTAAACGAATGAAAATCTAGAAAGATTGTTTATTTATATTATCCTTAATATTCATGCCTAGAGTTGAAAAAAAGCTTATAATATCATAAGAAATAATTATAGTCATACCTTGAATAATACCCGCACCGTTCAAATGTGTAATAACGGTTAGAAGATAGAGGTTGACCAAGAACAGGTATGAATACAACCGGATCACGATGAACAGTATTGTTCTGTCCACCATCGTCGCGTCTCACTGTCAACGCTGCGTTCTGTGGAAACGCTAATCCCCTGAGGAAAATCTCGTAGCAAAAACCAAAACAACAAGTGGTCAACGATTCTTCGTCTCGAATTTCTTCGTCTCGAATCACAAGTACGCCAGATTTTGGACCTTCTGGTGGAGGCTTCTTAAGTTCCGACGGGTATTTCCGGTACTCCGATAAACGCCTTCTTACATACATGATGTTGTGTTTTATTGATTTGTGTAAACATTGTTAATATACATTTTTATAGGTCCCGAAATATGTTGACTTTTGATTGTTCAAAACTATGCGTTGACTTTTATTTAATCTACTTTATGTGAGTCCTTTCCTTTTTTTTTTTGGTCAACATGTGAGTCCTTTCCTAAGTACAATGTTTTTGTATGATGTTAGGAAATAGGAACTCTGTGTAATTTCTATAGGGTTTTAAAAATGCGAGAAGCTGAGAACATGCACTATGCTTTATAACTCTTTGTAGTCGTATTACAAAAAGTCAAAAGTCAACCAATTCCTCATATTCAGCCAGGCAATTTTCGAGGTACAAGTAAAGGTAGTAAAATAATGCTCCTTAATGTGCAACTAATATATTTTTCTTAATATTTCAAGAATAGTTTTCGTATTTTCCCATGCATAAAGCCAAAACTAGAACATTATACAAAGTTCTACATAAATTCACCTATCCCGATCAAAAAAGACAACAATGGATAAAGAAGAAATACATCACCGATCCAACAGGTCCACATCGATCATTCACGGTATCGATCCAACGGTCCACACAAAAAACGCATTACCCTTAAGGTTTCTTTTCAAGCTTCTTTACGCGTGATCCTGTGGATTAACAAGAAAAAAACCAGAGATCGATATTATAATTCATTATGTTTTCAAAACAAGAATATTGACCTTTTTAATCAAAATTTTCACCTGAAGCAGTAGATCCCAAGAGCCTCAGTGATCTCATGAACGACCGATGTTGCAAAGTGCAAGTATAATGACACTGTTTTGCATCAATACAAAGTTGGTTTAGAGTGCGAAAAATAACTGAATAATGAAAAAGAAAATCAATAGCTAAATAAGGTTTTTTTCTCTTTAGGAGCAAACCTGTGAATATGCAGTAGCCAAGAAGAACCCATAATTCGTCGACTAAAGGAACCCTGGAATATGAAGTTTCTCGGGTGTTAAAGGCAAATAACCGATGAACTTTGTGGGTAAAATGTAAAGAGAGAAACATACCCAGCATTCAATCTCGCGGTTAGAGCATTTGCAAGTGCAAAAGGAAGATAGAGTAGAGACTGCATTTTTGAGTCATTTCATAAGATTACATTTCCAAAACCAGTAAGATGGAGAATTGGCGAGAGAAAAGTAATCAGATTTACCATGCACATGTTTGTTTTCAGTCCTTTTGGCTCATCACACAAGTGAGCAAGAATCATTCTTCCCTGAAAAAGAAAAACATAGATACGTATGTTCTATTACAACCTTTTTCGTAATGATTGTAATATTGATCTAACTTAAAGAGTTTTGAATCAAGACATACCACTAGAAATCCAAATGCAAGTCCAGTTCCGAGTACAACTAAGTGAGGGTACGTTGCTATGAGATTGATTGGAGACAAGTAATCCCTGGAAAAGTTAGGATCCAAATAATCTTCAATGACAAAGGAGAGAGTAAGATTGTGTGGTCTTTTCAAAAGAGAAGGAAACAAGACTTTACCATATCAAAACTCCTCCAAGTAGGACAACAAAGGGATACAACTGAAAACAAAATTTAAATAGAGCATTAATTTTGCAATATAAATAAGTAACTGTAAATCAATTGGTAGTTAGGAGATTACCATAGCTAATGCCAACACCATGCTCCCTTTTCTTGATTGAACGACTTTGTAGACATTTGACACACTGAAAAATGCAACAGCATATGAATCAGCTTAGAAACCACAACCTTCACAACTTGAAAAGACTCTGGTTGAACACTCGAGGATATCCTTTTTCAATTATATCATTACTTTCACTTTTGAGAGAGAAATACTGAATCATGTGAAAAAAAATCTGTTCTTTCTTTGAATCTATTTCATTATAAAAGCGAAAATTTATATATAGATTGTTTAAGTTTGGAAGACTCACTTGAATGCAACCGTTGGTATAACAGCAAAAGCGATCATCATGTATAGCACTGCTCTGGAAGTTTGGATCTCTAAAACACAGAACAATCAAGAGCTCAAAAACAAACTTTTAGGATATATCAAGAAAGTAACGCTGCAAGAAAAATTGTAGGAAAAGCATGCCGGAGATCTTTTTACCATTCACGAATGGCACCCAACTAAACAATGGTATGGACTGCCCCAACTGCTGAGCCCACCATTCAGCACCTTCAGCCAAGGAAAAAAAAAAAAAAAAAAGATCGAGTTGAAGTAAAGACCGAACCCAAGTATAGAAAGAATTTGGTTTGAAATGAATTGGTTAAAGATTTTCCAAGCATTTTTAAATAGGGGTGAAGTTTTCAAGGATTGCAGACAAGAAAGAAGCATACCAACAATGGTTGTGAAGAAGTGGCTGACAAATATAAGTGCAAGACCCTCTGTAGGCCCATTGATAACCGGAAGAATAAGTGTGTTTGTGAAATAGCTAGAGAAGGGTAAAGAAAAGTATTAAATCTCTAAAACAATTTTACACAAAATATTGATGTTTTAGGAGACATAAGCAGGAAGTTGCAAGCAGTACTTACTGTTCCCATGTAGCTCCATAAAACGGAATAGCTGAAATAACCCAGAACCAGAAAGTATCTCGTCCACACATTGCGGTGCTTCCAAATGCCATGGCTTCAAACTGTTTTCATTGTAAAACCTTCAGCACGATTCCAAGACGAGAGATATATGGAAAAAAAGATAACAGCATTGTTAATTTCATACCGCACAAGCAAGTGCATCACAACCTGCAAATTGAACACATGTCAGAAAAATCTAGAAACAAACTGAAGACAGATAATCAAAGGAGGAACATGGGAGAAATAAATCACCATGATCGAAAAGCTCTCCTAGGGGGCTAGAGGAATTTGTCCTTCTTGCTTGCTTCCCATCAACCGCATCGAATGTCTAATAAAAGCTCGAAAGGTGTCAGGAAAAAAAACTTAAAACACCTTCACAAGCAGCTAGAAAAGAAGTTAGACTTTTGAAAAGAGAGAGGCGTAGACCTGATACAAGAATAGAAGTAAACCATGTGCGAAGTGAACCCATCGTGGAGGAGGAGAATCCAACTGAGGTGAATATATCTGAGACAGATAAAGAAAAGAGTCTTCAAATCAAATCCATAAGTAGAAAGAGGAAATGTTTACAAACAAGAAAACAACCAAATGCTTCAAGAGACTAAAGAACAAGACATCAAAGAATCATGACTCACATAGCCTAGCAGGGAAGATGTGACTAGAAACATAAACCCCATTACCGTTATCTGCGAAACAAAAAAAAACACAAAGCTAGAAGTCTTTAACTCGAACGTACTGACCATACCAAATAAACTAAAATGGACAAACAAGGAATTACTTATACCATGTTTGGTCTGGATATGGTTCATAGGCGGTAACAGAGAAACAGACATGAAAAGACAAGCAGAGTAAAAACATAAGTCAGCAGATAACCTCAATAAGTAAAACTAAAAGGAGACTTTTTATATACCTAGCGAAATAGTATCAAAGAGATACACTTACGGCATCCATAGAGGGAAGACTTTGACAAATCGGGTCCAAAAAGGTTGAAGCACGTATTTGGCAAGATAAGAGTGATCCACTCCACTGTATTTGTACCTATGAAGAGCTGCTACACCATGAGCTCCTATGTAACCCATTATTGTCTACTGCTGATTCACAAAACAAGATTTCCTCAATTCTAATTCCCAAAATGGGTATTAAATTTTAGTGTCAAAATTCAAACTAAATGACATTAAAGAGCATGGATCTTGGGTGTCTCACTGGCACTTTTCAGATTCCCTAACGCTAAATCAAGAAAATGAGCATAACCCATCTACAAAAGAACAAAACTTTGCTCGAACTAAGACGGGACACTCGAGATAATGGGTAGAATCTGAATTTTGGATCTTTTGCTACAGAGAAGAGTACTTACGACGGTCCGGTGGTTCTTGGCGGCAAAATCAGATTACGAGCCTTTCTCGTCTCGGTTGTCCGAAAAGAGAGAAGAAAGAGACAAAGAGAGCGTCGTAATCTCTCTCTCTATTGCCCTATAGAGCGGCGAAGCGGGACGAGAAGGCCAGAAGCAAAAGAGAGGGCTTTGCGTTTCTTCCGCGTTTCCCACACGTATAAACGATATTTCCTTTTTTCATTTTGATTATTTTCCATAACTATTATTATTTCAGTATTCACAAATAAAATATCTTTCTGTTGTTTACAACAAAAAAAAAAAAAAACAATTCTTTCTAAAGCCGACAACAACAAAAAAATACAAAAATTGATCGGACATGTAATATTGTTGTAATGCATATTATAACTTAAATGTTAGTTAGACTTGTGACTTATAAACGATATAAACGAATGTCCAACACCACTTGAATGATAAAACCACACTCAAAAACAATTGGAGAAAGAAGTAGTATCAAAGTCTCTGCAACTATTAGAAACTCTTCTTACCATCTTCGGTCAATTACATTAAAGTTACTCTTGTGGGTACAACAGTTTTGTCATTTATCCACAATCATATATTTTCTCCAACAGATTCACACCAAAACATGTTCAGACATGATTAACACAGAGGGGGAGAGAGAGAGAGAGAGAGAGAGAGAGAGAGAGAGAGAGAGAGAGAGAGAGAGAGAGAGAGAGAGAGGGAGAGAAGGAGAGTCAGATTCAATCTTGAAGGAAGCGGAACTGAGCTCGAGGAGAAACACGCGGATACCTGAGCAATTCAACAACCATATCCATTTTCGCATCTTTATCTGATAAACTTGATGATACAATGACTGTCTCCAAAACTGGAGAAGTTCCCAGCAAGAATCTGATAAATCCCAACTCATTTCTAATGCCAGAAACGTCTGTCATCTTCACGGTTTCAAGTCTCGGGAGTTGGTAGTCGAAGTAATCTCTTTCAAAAAGGTCAAAACCTTCTTCTTCAAGAGGAAAAAGTTGGATTGGTGAAGCCTAAAAAGATTACAGAAGATGGTGAATTGGAGAATAGCAATCTATGGCCACATTACGAAACTTTGAAAGAGAGAGTTAACATACCGAGACTTTGAGCTCTTTAAGGTTGGGTGAGTGAGTGACCAAACGAAGAAGAACTAGTACCTCATTAGCATCTTCAAAACTTACTTGGTATAGTTCTATAATCTTAAGATGAATGTAAGTAATTGGAAGCCTTCCCGGGTCATCTCCTATGCTCAAGTACTGAAATTAAAGAAAGGAGATATATAACTTTTTTCTAGCGATAGTTGCCCAAAGTATTAGGATGAAGCAAAAGTTACCTTTGTGAAGTAGATATACCCGACGAGCTTCTCAAGAAGGGGTACACCGCCGAGGAACTTCACGAGATTATAATCAGAACTCTGCTCAAAATCAGTAACATCCTCATGCATGTACATTGAAACCGATATTGCAACTAGCTTGGGCGTATTCTCAAGGAAAATGTCTTTGAATTCGCCGTCTAGATACAAGTACATGAGATTCGGAGCTGATATACTCAAAACCAAACTGTCAAAGTATGACAAAGACAGGAACTCGAGAAGCGGACATCCCGAGATCAGACTTTCAATCACCTCAGGAGCAACAAGGATTTGATGAAGGTTCAAACTCTTCAGAGACGAAAACCCTTTGAAATACCGAGGCGGATCGAACTCGCAATGACATAACTCCAAACGGGTCAGTTTCAAACAGTTAAAGAGACATGAAGGAACCCTGAATTCTCCTTCACCTAACTCAAGAACTAGCTCCTTAATCCCATTCCTCGAAAGAAAAAGCAACCACTGATCAATATCCGGACGACATTGTAAGAAAGAAGTAGAGAGCTGAAACTTATGGACAGGTCCTTGGTGAAGGAGAAGCACTCCAGTTATGAATCTGACAAGATTGGTCTCAACAACGCAACGGTCATTAGCAGGAGAAACACATTTCTCATCAAAGACAAGATCAGTGAGTACAGACCATTTATATCTCCACTTGCTAGATAAAACACTTGTTCTTATAGCATCTCTAATAGAAAGACGAGTAAGGATATTCTCAATTATGCTTTGAGGTAGATCGCTTATGAAATCTGGAGATTCACCCATCTAAAAATGATAACACATACAAAAATTACATCAATGCTCATTACATGAAAAAAAAAAACAGAATAAAAAAAAGTTCTTGCATTTGATTTCAAACCCAGAAAATTGAAGAAATTGAACTCAACAAATCCAATTCCCAGAAAACCCCTACAAACCCCTAATCACCTCTCTTAAAAATTTCCCAATTCTTTGAACAGAAATCACAATAAGATAGAAAAAGAACCCTCCTTTGATCAAGGAAAGAGACAGAGATTGCGATTTGCAATGCGACAAAACAAAAAGTCGAAGTTTTGATAACCCAGAAAAAAGACTGAACCTTTTTGTGTCTCCTTATCTGGTTTTGTCGAGCGGTGACAGGCTTGATCGGCGAAGTTCAAATAGAAAGATCGCAGATTTTGCTCTCGTCATCATTTTACTATATTTTCATTTCGTTACTTTTCTGATTAAAGTAGCGTTTGCCGTTTGGCTAATATGGAGTATATATATTTAATCTCGCCTCAAAGATCACGCGTTACATTACATAATTATATAGTATTTTATTTATTTTGTCCTGGGCTGTTCATTAGTATCCATTACTATTTTCCTAGTATTTACCACTATTTCGGTTTTTTCCTACTAGTACAGTAGTTCTCACGAGTCACGCCAATCAAATCTATCTTAGACCAGAGCTTTCAAACACTGAGCGAACAAACTCAGGTTGAAGATAAAAATGACAATGGCAATGAAGCCAATGATAACATGAATCAATTTGATATTCTATTATGAATGGTGAGTGATCCAAAACGAGAAATGAATACAATACAATAAAACAAGATCTGGAATTTGTTCGGACTACATACAATTCAATACAACTACAATTTGCAGGTCGCATCGAACCGATTTCCAAATCTTTAAGAATGAGAGATCCTAAATCCATTCTGTTCCATGAGTTGGTTCAATGTTGGAGAATGGAGACTCATGTCGGTCTCCGTACTCTTATCATCCATTAGTGATCAGAATCACAGAAACAGAACAAAAGAATCTGATCATGTTAAGAGATAACGCCGTGCTTTTACATGTCATATTAACCAGACGAAAGTTCCTACCTTTGTGATCAATCAGTCTTCGTGTTCATCTTCTCCTTCAGAATCTGCAAAAAATATACAATTTTGAGGATTTCTATAATTTGGATGGTGCGAAAGAAACCCGGTATTATTACTGTAATCCAATTCTTACCAGATCTGACATCTTCGCTAAGCTTGCCTCTATCTTGTATTTGTTTCACAAGCATCCGATACATCAAAACCCACCAATAAATGTGAAGAACAAGCAAGCAATAGAGGAGAGTGTTGAACATGTAGTAGTAAATTGGTCCTTCGATTGGGTGCTTGTCCTTTTCCAGCTCCAAAACTACTTCATAGCTGAAACAAAGATGTAATATATACATAAGGGGACATATATTTCGAGGAAAACTATGAAAAGGATATCACTATATACAAACCTTGTGCTCCATAGGATCCAAAAGGGATAGTAAATGAGGCGGAGAATGATCCAAGACAAAACGAAAAGAACGAATGAAAAGCTTGCAATTCTTTCAGCTCCACTATATTTAGACATTTTCCCCACTTCAAGAAACACATCACTAGCGTCATGAAGTGCCAGAACAACAGAACCAACACGGGAGAAGCTATATCGATTATAAAAAAAAAAACAAGAAGATCAAAACAATGTTGAGAGTAAGAATCAAATCTAATTTCTCAGGATGTGACGATGGAAGCATACCTACATACGTATGAGAGGACAATAAGAATGAGAGTGGCGATATGATGACCCATTGAAACTCCAAAATCAGAACGCCTCGTTTCCCAGAAAATCAGAGCAAAGATGGAGTATGTATAGAACCCAGCCACAAACATATACAAAAGCTTCAACTTTAACCTGCACGAGAGTAGATATATTATGTCCAAAGCCATCACAAAAACGATGGTCGTGGTATAAAAAAGTAAGGCCTTGGGAAACATTCTTACTTCGTTTGTTGATCAGGCCAAGTCTGATCTCCAGGGCCTACCCAAAAGTATTTAGTGTTCATAAACCAAGGCTCATTGTAAGTCACAGATAGAGCAAGAATCTCAGCTGATAGATAGTAAACACACTTCCAGGCCGATTCTTTGAATTTTCTGATCTTCTTCTTTCTCTCGGTTGTGTCATCTCCCATATCCTGCCTATGTTTTCCATAGATCAAATGTTTTGCCAATTTCTACAAACACCAATCATCAAGTTCAAGTTAAAAAGGAAGTGAGCCGACCCACAAAAAAAAGGAACTTTCTCCAAACCCTACTTGAAAGTAACCAAAAGGCATACATGAATGATGCAGAACAAAAGAGAGAATACAACACAATCAAGTGTCAACAACATCACAACACGTACATTCATTCTCACATACACTTGTCGAATAAAAGGAACCTTAAATGATTCTTCAGACTTATCAAAAAGAGATACTTTCAGATACAATCATTCTTCTTAATGAAGCTTTTCTAAACTTTTAGCTGAAGCAATAATCAGATAAAGCCTTAAAGAAACAAAACAATCATTTTTAAGTGCCTTAAGCAACAATTTACATCCACACAAGATAAATCTATAAATCTTAAGGAGAGACACTATCACAAAACCTCATAGCCTCGGATCTCAAGTGTAAAGAAGATATCTTATATTACCTCGAAGACGAATCTATCGAGGAGAAATCGAATCGAAGGGAAGAACACTGCGAAAAGAGGAAGAACACGAAAATCCTGGTAAACCGGAGATGATTCGAGTTCCAAATTGATTGATTTCACCGATTCGAACAAACCCATCTCCGAAATTTCCTCTCTTTAAACCGAGAAACATCAATCAGAAAACTTCGTCCGGAGAAAAGGGATCTTCTTTTTTTCTGTAATCTGATTCAGGTGGGAGTTATAATTCAAGTTGAAGTAGTACTACTCCAACTCCCCAAATTGATTGATTCTTACCAACTTATGTGAATCCGAAATTGGATCAAATTAGAAAGAAAATTTTATGCTCATTTTTTTTCAAAGATGAATCGAAAGGTTGGAATCTTTCCGAGTCATTCAGAGTTTCCTCTAATGTCAAAAGTGAACAACTTTGTTATTAGTCGACTTCTATTTGTCAACGCGTTAATTAGGAAATTATGTTTTAATAATGATTCGTTTCTTTTTAGCTGGCCAATAATTATTTGACTCTTTTCTTTTGAGGTAGATTATGTTAATTGAATAATTATTGCATGAATTGACCGTATGAAAATAATGATTCGTTTTGTTTATTTTTCTGAGATTAATATAATTATGTTTACTGCAAATATAATTGGATAATATCGTAGGGTATCACCGATTATGGAGATAAAATGAAAAACTAAGGATGACGATTAGAATATTTGAATCTCAATTAATTCGGCTCATTATTGTGTTTCACACTCGTTAAAGCTTTTGTCTACACATGCTCCTTTTGAGTCGGTGATTATTTATACTACTTAAGCCTTGTTTTTTTTTTGGGGGTTTTAAAGTAATACTAATACTAGTGTTTCTTGTAAATATGTTTTTTCCCCCTATTGTTTGTATCAACATTATATATATACATATACGACGGGTAGTGTCGTGCATGTTCGAGTCATGGTTCAGTCTAGATTTATTTTTGGTGATTTGATTTAAATATTTTTTGTTAGTATTCTTATTATAGTGACTCTTCATGGTGACTTTAGACGAGGATGGTTTTAATTTATAAATAGATACACGGCCGGGTTATAAACCATATGACATTATTTTGGCATAAATAAATTTCTGATCATCAACAATATCATACACTCTATTATTTTAAATAAAACTTGATGACACATTAACAGTATCAATACAATTTTATAGCATAGACGTAGTATGTCATTGTATTGGAAATACAGTTAGAACTTGAAATTAGAACATAAAAAGCATATACAAATTTTTTTTTTTAAAAAGTTCATGGATGTTTCGATATATTAATTGAAAGTCACATTGAAACAAGAAGAAGTGACGTTTCCAAGGAGAAATGAAAGCGTTGACACCAAGATGCCAAAGTTTGACTTCCCTTTCTCTCTCTGTCTGCTTCATCGATCTTTCCTTCTTTCTTCATGAAACGCCCATTTCTCTATACAGCATTTATGATATATCCAGCCGCATCTTTATTACTATTTTATAATATACTAAAGTCAAATATCTCTGTATACTATAGTTAGTTAATTATCTGTATGGCTGTATATATAAAAGAACACTTTATTCAACTCTTAGAGAGAACAAGAAAAAGAAAAGAAATGATGAAGAAGAAAAGTGAAGTGATGATCTTCTTCTTCACTCTAGTATTGCTTCTAAGCATGGCTTCACGTGTTATTTCAAGAGAAGATGGTTTTGCTCCTCCAAAACCATCTCCCTCCGCACATGTAAGTTCCTCAGTACACTCATTTTTGGTTTTTCTTTCTTTTTTCTTTAATGGGAATAAAAGGATTTTGATATATTATACGGCACCATCATGTAATTGAGACTGTCAACTATCATAGTAATCATATCTATTTTCACTTGAGTACACAATTCTGATTAGTCAAGAGATAGAGATTACACCAGTTTCACAGGAAACCAAAAAAAAATAGTTTTGTATATTATTTTTTCGATCCTGATCAGCATAATAAATGTATGGTTTATAGTAACCGTATAGATCAAATGTATAATATAAGTTGGGAAAAATTGTATAGGCGTCATGAAATATTGGAATATCAGAACAAAGAAAACATTTAAGCTGTATAGTTTTTGTAAAACATTTAAACATTTGTAAAACTACAAATGTTCTTAAAAATAGTTTTAGTAAAATTAATGATTTTTTAATCTTTTTTTGTTATAGTTTCTAATATGTGTATCATATACAGAAAAATCGTTTTTCGAAAACGTGAATACTTCTTGTGAATAATAAAAGTCACAGAATATCGTTTTGAAAGCGTATAAGTGGTATACAATCCATCATCATTATAGTTAGTTAGTCACTCTTTGAACACAATATTTGGGCAGGAATGATTATAAGTTGTGAACTATCATATGTATTATCAATTATTGGTTTCAGCATATGGTGGTTACAAAAAAAAAAAAAAAATTTAAAAATCGAATACAGAAAATTCATTAAAGATATAAATGAGTAAATTCGAGTGATTCATCTCTCTAGTTTGTTTATTTTTTGGTGGATATAGGAGAAAGCAAGAAGCAGTAAAGGTGATGGAGATGGAGTAGAGTGCAAGAATTCAGACAGTGAAGAAGAATGTCTTGTGAAGAAAGCCGTAGCTGCTCACACAGATTACATCTATACACAAGACTTAAACCTATCTCCTTGAAACAAGAACTCTTACTCTTTGTCTTTTATTTAACAAACTATAAGAATAAGCAAAGTCTCCTTGACCATATGTTTCATGACTTCATGTTCTTTGTTCTTTTATTCTACTTTTAATTGCTGTTAATGTATCTCCTAAGGTTGTGACTTCTTAGAGACAGCACAAAGTTTAATTGGGCTAGACGACCAAGAAACTTTAGTTTAGCGGCTCGGACTAGAAAAAACTAATTGGGCTTTTTCTTATTTTAATGGGCCTAAATAGAATCTTATATGAAACATGCAGAAGGTCAAAATATTAGTAGTTCAAAAAAAAAGGTCAAAATATAAAAGAATGTAGTGGTATGTTACGTATGTAATAGAAATGGTGACTGATGTAATATGCTTAGACTTATCAAAATTTTAGAGTAATAGCGCGAGAATACGACAAATTTATACATTAAGTATGGCCGAAGTTACAACTTACAATACGTACACTGATTAACATATTTTGGTTACTTGAAACGGCTGCTGATACCTCATAAGCAGAGGAGCAAAAAAATGATTTATTTTAAGTCTAGGCAAAATATCCGAATCCGAACCCGAACCAAATCCGTTTTTTGCAAAATACTTGAAATGGGTCTTATTTTCGAGTTCGGATATACCCGAAAACCCGAAGTACACCTAGAGAACCGAACATATATCAGAGAAGAGGTAGTCCCTAATTGCCATTGGTAATAGTTTATATGGTTGTTTTTTTTTGTGTTGTAGAAATTATATGAACGTTATTGGCTTAAGGAAGCGACATCACTTATTGACTTCTTCGATTTCTATTCTTATTTGTTTATTAGGATTTTAGTAAAGTATTTATTGTGTAAGGAAGTCTATTGGATTAAGGAATGTTATTGTTTATTTGTTTTAGATGAGGACTGGATAATATTCTAATTTTAAATTTTTAATTTCTTAATCTTGAGAGTTTGGATACTGATGTTTATATTTTGGTTTGGTTACTTTGGGTACAAAATATCCTAACCGAACCCGAAACTTGAACCGAACCTGAATGAATTCAAACCCGAACCGAAAATGTCAAATACCCGAATGGGAATAGAGGACTAAATCCGAAAACTCAAAAAATCCGAACGGGATCCCGAACACCCATGCCTAATTTATTTGCATCTAAATATATTGGTTTATTTATAACACATATTTTTTCTATGACTATGAGGTTTTTTGACTCGTAAATCCATACATTTTTTTAGGGCATAGTCCAAACCATATAATTTTGTTTTTTGAAGAACAGATCCGTGATCTCTCATCCATTTTTTTTTTGTTCATCATATTACACACAAAAAAATACATCTTATAACAATTTTTTTTCCAAAGAAAAAATTAATAATTATTTTGCTACCAAGTTTTTTTGTTTCAATTTTGGCTCTACGTTTGGTTATTTACTAAGCCTTATTAATTTTTTGTTATATATATTAAAATACTAGTTAATCAAAATTAAGAAGACTGGTTAATTTAGAATAGTTTTAAGTATGATAGAGGTATTAATATTATTTATAAAAATGCTTTTCTTGTAGAAAAAACTATTAAAATCTATCTTTTATATTATAAAGAAATTAGTCTCCGTTTTTTCATATATGTTTTATTTTTAACTCTTTTTGCAGAGGCACTATCACCAGGAGCCTCCACCTCCCTTTGTCTAATTTCATTCAACTGCCAATACCATCCACCATTTTTTACAGTCTTATATTCAACCATTGAGAAAAAATATATCTACGATTGATGATTCAACAAATAATATGTAATATTTTGATGTATTTCTCGGCTTGGAAATGCGTTTTTGTTTTGGCAATATGTTGCGTGATATAGTCACTATATATGTTTCAACAATAGACATATTAAACTTTCTATTCTTCGGCCAGTTATCGATCCAAATGTACTTCCAAAGTTAGAATAATAATTATCTTTAACAGTAAAAGATAACAATATATAGAACAATCTATCTCCAACATATGAAAGAAAAAGAATGTATAAAACTACGTCGAAGATAGTATCTGGTGAAGATAAGTTAATTATATTTTTCAGTAGTGTTTAGTGTTTTATAATGTACATTGATCTCTTCCTTTTGATTTGATGTGTTTGGATTCAGAAGAATATTAATTCGTCAGGTAAAATATTTGAAGAAACACTTTCTAGGTGGCTTTGTCAAACTCGAATTAGTGATGCTTAAATGGCTAAAATAAATAAGTACTGCAAAATAAGAAAAATGGCGTAATGATTAAATGGTTGATTAAATTTGAAAAGAAGAAGGTCCACCATTATTAGCAATCAACTTCATCTTGTATCTTTGTTTGCCATGAATGTTTTTCTTATGATGCAAGTCTATTTATGCGGCGAACTGAAATTTTGGGAGTAAGACTTTTTTTTTTTTTGGTTAAAATTTAAAATTTGCGAATTGTTAATAACATTTGGTATATCTCGTCATAAAATCCCGATACATTTAATATTTTGATAATCGTAACTACTAATAATAGATTATTCGAATTTTATGGTTTCCACGCCTGGAAATTAATTTCCAGCAATATATCGGTACAAACAAATTAATTGGCACACTTTCTTACAATCATATAAAAGTATATGAAGAGAAGTACGGACAAAAAATAAAATAACAGAAATATTTCTTTAGTTTTCTTGAAAGTTACATTCAAACTGATCAAAATTTCGTGTCGACCAAACATAAGTAATATTTTAAATATTATGTCATCCGGGGAATCTATTGTCCCAGTGGAAATAATTTACATCGTGAACCTAAAATTTGTAATATTTCTTGAAATTCACACAATCATATTTTAAGTTTTGAATGTTTTTGAGGAATTTATATTATTTTCCTATAATATATAAGTTCATACAATTTTTTTGTGGATACTTATCATTTGAAAAGGGCTTTAAATTTGAGAATAATATAATATGTATCGTATGCGCATGATCATTAATATTATTCTTAACTAACTCAAGTTGGCTAAAAGAAAAAGATATAGAAGAACATTTTTTTTTTCTCGATAGAGAATGACATTAATAATAATATTATATCATATAATACAATATGATCCTTATGGAAATCTACATTCTTGACAAAAGCAGAACAATGATCAAGATCATTAACACAACTTAAAATCTCTGCCTGTTTGGTTCGAATCCGATCTAGAGTTTGATATTGAATCTTCGAGCTCTCTTAGAAAACTGTTGTCGTCTTCGTTGTTTGACTTAATCTCAGAGATAAGCTGTCTGAGATCAGAAGTTTCTTCTTTAAGCTTAGCATTCTCTTTTAAGGCAAGCTCATGGCTTTGAGATATGCGGTTCAGCTTATCGATAAGACAGTGGTTATCAGTACGAAGTCTTATCACTTGAGACCAAAGCTCATCGAGATGTCTCTGCTTTCTCATCCTTGACCTACGAGCAGATTCTCTGTTAGAAATCATTCTTCTTTGTTTCCTCTCATCGATGATCATGCTTTGTTGGTGATCTTCGTCCGATGTTGAGTTGTTGCTCGTCATTAGATCTTGACCGTTAGATGATGAAGAGTAGTTGTTGTTGTTGATCAGACCGTTGAGGTGGTAGAAGGAGGAAGAAGAAGTAGGAGAAGAGGGCATGTTGAAGTACTCAGACTCCATGATTGGTGTTTGGTTATTATATTTATCCGGTGATAGATAATGGAAGTATCCGGTGAATTCAGCCGGAATTGTATTCATGATCTTTGCTTTGATTTGTTTCGACACTCGTCTTTGTGTTGTTGAAAGATCGTTTGGGCGATGTTTTTTTAGAGAGAGAGAGAGTTGTGTGTGTTGTGTGAAGTGGTTTTGAAGTAAGAGGAAGAGAGGGCGAAGGGTTTTATAGAGGTGGAAGGAAAAGTTCTTTAGAAAATGGTGTTGAATATAAATCATATTCTAATAAATATATTAGATACAGAAAGATTAGTTCATTTTAAAAGGAAGTTGTATAGTACCGTGATTTATACCCGATTTCGCAAAAAGAAATATAGTTAGTTAATGGTGGTATAAAAAAAATAATCAATTTGATTTTATATACGACAAATATATTGTCTCTTTAGAAATTGTTTTGTAGAACAACAAAGTTAATTGTTTTTAGGTGGACTAGCTTTTTTCGTGTGGATTTGATGGTATTGTGAGATGTCTCCAAAATTCAGCCAACTTATATTTTATTTGTTGCATATGGGTTTTAAGAAGTTCGTTCACGTTCAATAGATTTCTAACATATTTTTTTTTACTGACTTGATTTTGTCACTTGAGATGAATAATCAAAATTACAAAGAACTTTTCTTTTCTTTTTTTGTTGTGTTAATATTAGGGTTAGAGAGTCATAGGCTCTTACTAATTTTCCCAAAAAAAGGCTCTTACTAATAATAGCTATGATTGTCTTTTTTTTTTTTTTTTTTTTTTTTTTTTTTTTTTTTTTTTTTTTTTTTTTTTGCCTATTATCTATGATTGTCTTATGTCATATCATCAACCATAAATTTTTTTCGCGTATTAGATAAATTACTGCAATCATAGTCCTTTTATTAAGTTTTTTTTTGTAACCGGTAATCATAGCCAATAAATATATATATATATATAAATATATTCCTCATACAAGACAAAACTATAATATTGCCGTAATTGTTGTATAGTTCTTACGTACCTATTTAACTGCACCGAGTACAAACACTTTTTCTGAAAATGTTTTACCCTTTTACCATTGAGCATGGAAATGATATTGTTTGTGAAACAATCAAGGAACAAAAAGAAAAATGGTGGGGTTTCCACTTGCTACTCTATTTCAAAAAGTCTTTATTTTTATGATTGGAGATTAAGCCCAAATGTAGATTAATTTTAAGAATTTGTATCTATCATGTGATATGTGCAGTAGTAAAAAAACATCAATATTGAAAATTTCTTATAGCTTAGAAAGGTCAATACCTTTTCCCCCCATTCATGATTAATAGTATAATTAGATATGATTTTGTGTTTGTGTGTTATTATGATAGACTTGACTGATGGAGTATTTGTTAATTGAGTTATATGGCTCTAATACAGAGGACCACAACTACTCCATACCTTTTCAATGCATATATGTTTCCTAAAATTAACTAGTAATCATTAATCAAGTCGATTTAAAATTAATTAATTAGTGTGTTTTCCCACTATTGGACTTAACTAATACATGCTTTCGTTTTATTTTTTAAATCAACGATAGGATAAGATTTAATTCACAGTAAGGAGATAAGAGACCCCTAGATCCATCTCTATCTCTCTCTCTAGCTATATATATGGCCATCAAATAAATAAAATAGTTTTTTAATAATTATCATATAAATAATTTAAGAAACTAAAGAAATCATTACTTTCATGCCTTTCTATATTACAATGTTTTCAAATCCAGATCGAAAATGAATTAGAAAAGTTTGTAGTGTCATCGCGTTAGTCCGGTCAGATATCATGGGCTAATGATTTTAAATTACTAGTTTAAGATATATATAAGAAGTTATAATTGAAACCACTTTTGTGTGACAAAAAAAAAAATTGAAACCACTTTAAATAATTTATCTAACAAATATTTTAAATCAGAACTAACACTAATATATATTGTAATATATTCTTAAAATATTATAAACTCTAATTGCAATAGGAAACAAACATAATTTGTAAATAAATCTATAATATTCAAAAGAAATATTATTCTAACTAACAACATTTGAATCATTTTGACTAAAAGAACTCAAAAACAACGTTTCAACACATGGAGGCAAACCCTAATTAAATAAAACCCTAATTTCAAATAAAACCATAAATCAACAGTCCAAAAACCTAGTTATGTATTTTATCCAGCTTCCACTCCAACAGTCGAAGCCTTCTATTATATTTGAACGTTGACCGCCAAATTCACCATTCAGCATTTAACAGCACAACTTCGTGCATCAACATAACTCCGATCAGACCTACATTATTCCTATATTCAAAAACGATTTAAAGGAACTTATGTAATCCATTCCAAACTATTCGCATCCTATATAAGTTCGAGTGTTAGTATTTATTGCCAGAGAGAGGGTATAGATTCTCAAACAGGTTTAATTTATTATGTTAGTTCATTGTCCAAAAGAAATTTGCCAAGAAAGAGACAAATGGGAACACAGATAAGATGTGATTTGATAAATCAGACATGGAAATGTTATGAGTGGGTCCAAACATTTTGTAGTGACGCCTCATGGCCGGCGCACCAATTCACCAAGACACAACTTAAACATTTACTTAACATGCTTACATGCTTTCGTAGTCTATTCAACAATTGAGTTCATTAAAAATAAAAACATAAAAAAAAGAACAAATTGGTGCAATACTTTCCATTGACTTTAAAAGACTTCAGCGAACTCTAATTTGACACTAGTCGACAATTTAGTGTTCCTTTCAGTATTGGTGAATTCAGCGGTAAATTGTTGGTGACATGTCGATTACAATCTAATTCTCGACGTTTACCACTGAAAATTTCAGTGTTTGGTCATTTTGTCTATATCATTTGTTGTTGTTGTTACAATCTAATATTGTATTTTTTTTATTAAAGACTAACTTTATTTATTTTTTAATTCTATATATCGTGATTTCACTTGTATAGAAAAATGAAACTTTATTAATAAAAGGGTATTTAACTTCCACAAAGCTTTCCTGGCTTATAGAAGAAAAAAGGTTTCATTTCTCATTGACCATATATTCATTTAGAGATTTGTTCGTAGCATAATCAAGAAAGAAAAAAATGAAGTTCCGTCGACATTAATTGAGATAAAAGTTTTTATGTGATAGGACAGCATGAGGGACTGTGTTGAGCACGCGTCACCGGATAATTTCTAATTTTATATGAAAAAGGAAAACAAAATTTCATGTTTGTTTTGGTAGCTTTCAAGTTTCAATTATAACCATTTAGAGAGACATTGAGAAGCGACTGAAAATAGCTCAACTTTTCTAATTGCGAAGAGTGTTACAGGAGATTTGATATTAAATTTTTATGTTGCTTTAGGTTTTTCTAGTTGGTTAAAGGAACTCTTCGAAAGAGAAAAGACTCAATCGGTTGTTTGGTTGTGATGTGTTTTCAGGTGGAAAAACAGAGCTTGTTTGAACTTTGGTTTTAGTTCGAGTTGCTGTTCTTTTGGGGTAGTGTTAGAAGTTTCAGTGTTGGAGAAGTTGGAGTGCTTGACTTGACTCATTTTTTGGTGGATGGTAGTTAATTGGTTCTTGTTTAGAACTAGTTAAGTTCTTTTGATATCAGTTGGTTTGTTTTCAGTATGCTTGTAATATCAAACGGTTCTATTTCATTTCATCAATATATAAGTTGACAAAAAAAAAAGAGAGACATTGAGAAGAGCCTATGACCCTATTGGTACCATTTTGCAAATAACATTATGACGACTGTCTCCACTTTCCCCCACTTCACTACAAAGAAGCCCCATATTTATATATAGTTTCCCTATAAATATTTGATTGGACTAAAGAGGATAAGCCTGTTTCTTTTTTCTTTTCCTTTCATGCTAAAAACTTGTGTCCATCTTCGTTGTATGCCTCATATATCCCTCTAGAAGATGTCACTAACTCTAAAAAAAGTAACCGCTAAAGATCACTATGTTTTTCTCTGTTTGGAAAAAGATTTGATATCAATTTCAATTGTTTCGATCCCGTCACACCTAATCAAGTAGTCATAGCTTTTTTCTCTTCTTTGTTTTTGTCGTCATAGTTTATTCAATAATCATATTTTTAGACACAATCTCGTATCGATATTATAATTTACATTATTGTTACCACGATTATTAAGCATTCCTACAGGAAAAAACGATTTATTTCATCACCAGTAGGAACACGTACATTCATTTGTCAACGAGTTTTGATCACCAGCCTAACTAAATCATTCTAATAAAACTGTTTTTTCAATTATTAATTCTCTAATGCTATGCGACGTTGTTGTAATTAAGACACTTTCAGAAGAACGCAAAATTCTAATTAAGAATTAACAATATTTACGTTGTCATAATTTTTCTTTTCTTATAATACAAAAGTTTAACTAAAATGTGAAAGCTTTATAAGCTAAAAAAGACCTTTGCGTACGGCACCTTACCTAGTTGATGATTAACTTCTAATCATAATTAATATTCTTGGATTAAGCAATCAAAATTAAGGTAGTGATCCACTCACACTTCCGCCACTAATTAATTTAACCAATTAATTGAGTGATTTAATTAGTTGGGGCTAAACCTATCTTATTAAATTACGTAAACCATTTTGCCAGTTCTTTGCTGTGTTAGTCGACACGTGTCGTCCGCAGCGAATTTAATTAAATATTTCTGAGTGACAAATAGTCGATCCATCGACACATTATAATATTATATTATATATAAGGAGTTTAATTAATTAAAGATGATAATAGGTCACGGTCAAGTCAGGTGTGTGTTACCTAAACCTAGTATTAAGATGCGTTTGTCTCATATTGTAACCAGAAGACGTGCAATTATACCGTAACGTGTCTCTATCCGTCCGTATTTATATAATGAAGGACTTAGGCTTTAACCTTTTTCATATATATAATTCTAATGTGATATTTTCTTTAATCATAATCTCCATTAGACAATGATGTCCAAAAAAAAAACCATTAGATATTAGTTGTTTTTCTTTTTGATTTTGTTAAAATAAGAATACTACCAATTGATAACAAAAGTTTACTACAAACATTTTTTTTTAATGATCAGGAGGTTCAGGGTCCATAGGCCCGTACGTCTTCCAGGTCAGAGTTCAGACCATGTAATATAACTCTTTTTTGGAGAACAGATCTTTCCAACGTAAATTGAACCCGTGACCTCAAAATCGCTATTTTTAAAATTTAAGTAAATTATACTATATTCTTTCGACATTTTCAATTTTTGTGTCCATAAAAGAATATAGTCTAATTTACTTAGATTTAGATTTATCCAAAAAAGAGTTTGTATAAAATTATTGCCGAAAACCATCTTCAGTCTACTTACTAGTTTTTTTTTTATTGTTATTTAATAGCATATTATCACATTGTTTTGTACTTTAAGATTTGATAATTGGAGTCGGTTTTTAGCGAGAAGAGGCAGTATAGAGTGATGGAATTTGACTTGAAGAGGCAGATTGTCCGAACCATTACAGGTCAATGTAACAGCATTGAAAGAAAAGAAAAAAGGTTGAAAATGTAACGAAGGAGAGCCACATAATTTATCTCTGACGAGCCCCACGCACGAAGAAGCCAATTGCTAAGCGACAAGAAAATGTAGAAATATATAAAAAATAAGTGATCTTGGAGGAAAAACAAATCCAGACAAGGATTTGTGTTTATTTAATTAAACTAAATAAATCATTGGCACCTTTGAACCTAACTGCTGCGAACTGGCGTCAGCATATGTCAACATCAAAACGTTGGAAACTCCATTTGAATTAGAAGATTTAATTTTCATTTTTATATATAATGTAAGGCTCTATAGTTTTAAAATAAAAGTTCTGAATGATAACAATTTGGGAGAAGTGGATTAGATCCAAAATGCTTTAATCATCCCACTATTTCTAGGGTCTAATACTTAGTGTCTCTTTGTAATGGGAGTTAACGGACATATAATATGCCCAGATATGTAAAAGAAAAATGATAACAATTGGGGGAAAAAAACTCAAACCTCTAGAGGGCTACTAGACAATTATTTTGTAATGCTCGCAATATTTATATGTGCATTAAACAATTTTTTTAATCTGTTTTTTTATATACAGATTCCATCTTCATATAACGGTTGATTGTATACTTTGACATTTTAAAAAAAAAAAAATTCGACTAATTAATTTATAAAAATTAAAGTTTCTGCAATATTAACTTATGACACGTAATTTGTTGATCCATCTAACTCGTGAATCCGTCATAAGCATCAGTCTCCAAATATATTTAATATATATACATTAAAAGTTTTCAAGTTTAACTCGTAGATTACATGACCAATCTGGATTGGTTCACAAATTGTGGTCATATTAACACCTTGAATTTTCGAATACCCCTCTTTTCGAAATAAGAGTTGATATAAAGTATGATCTAACAATAAAAAATACTTCCACATATGTTCTGTTATATTATTCCCTTTACGAGGCAAACCAACCTCACCACAGTAAGAGCCCGAATCATTTCGAGATAATATTATGCTTAGGTCAAATCATGCCTCTCTATTTTTAGATTAAGACATACATATCCATTCATATTCTATGTTTACACATATGTACGAACATATCTTGAATTATTTATATATTTTGGATTGCGTGTATAAATATTAAAAACTTTATAATGTTCTTTTTCCGGCAGGAAATGAGTTTTTAGTGGGTTAAAAGACCTTTATATTGTTCTTTACACATGCGCTCTAATTCTAGATGTCTCTCCTTATTTAATCAGTGAGATATGTGGCTGATCCTTTTAGGTTGTTTTAAATTTTCTGCCACAAAAGAACAATGGATATATATATATATATATATATATATATACCTTTCGATGTATATTGTATTTCGCTGGTCCACTTAATTCATTTACGATCACATAATTAAATGAGTTTATGTGAGATGCAGGAATTGAAAGAAAAAAAACACCTATAAAGGTTTGATAAATAGTTTGTGACGTTAATTCTGTTATCCTTTTTAGCATTTTTTTTTAGTTTTGACCCAAAGAAAGTCTTTTCTTTTTTCTTGCTTTTGATAAATAAATTTGTTAAGTTAATAAATTTTAACATAAAATCAAATAAGCTTCTTGTTAGTGCTTTTCTATTTACATTTTTTTTCTTTGTATTCACTATTGTTGTTGCATTTTGTAAGAATACTCACAATTCCACATATCATAATTTTTAAGTTGAAATATTTATTTTATTATTTAATAACATTTATTAATTATAAATTTTTGAAATGCAGATTTATCATCTATATCCGATGCGAGAGAGATGAAGAAAGGATGCTCTCATCCTCAAATTCATGACTGCGATTGCGACGGAGATCAAGTCCTTGATGCTGCAAGGACTGGTCCTAAAGATAACATCGAACAGTTTGGCTATTGCAACAAAGACTCTGATGAGAGAGTATGTTTTCCATCATGTAAATTCAGAGTATGCACATTCAAACGAACATGTAATTGTACCCTTTGTTAATTGATGTAAGTACTTCGGTGAATATATAATCACTCAAAGAATAAATGTCAAAATAATAGTTAAAAAGAAATGATTTTCTCTCATTATATCATCTTTTCTTTTGTTCACGTTTTCGAATGTGTTTATACGAAGGGGAAAAAAAAAATTAAATAAGAAAATTAATGTGCATGCCTAAAAAACGGGTCTTGCAGGTTAGTTTCCTACAAATGCGGTTTCAAGCGTATTAACCTATATATATATATATATATATATGAAATTTCAATTAAAAATATTAAATGTCAATTTTAAACATGAATGTTTATGAATAATTATGTAATTTACTAAGTAATACAGTACTAATTTTAAAAATAATAATTATAGTCTTTATATTGGTATATTATTATATATAGATATATATAGAATTCAGTATGAAATAAGAAAAATTAAATTTAAAGAATCAAAAGAACCTTTGAGTTGATCCATAAAATATGTGGGTCAACCCATAAAAGCTTCCCAGTTATATGACGAGGTGGACAGTTATTGCTTTTAAAACCATGGTCTTTGACGGATCAACCCACCAAAACCCACAACATATCTTAACATGCTGTTGGAAATATTAAATGGCTAGGTTAGACCATCTCCATTGGGGATGTTAAGGGTATCTAGTTAAAGTTTCTTAACCATAAAAAAATATTAAACAATACTTAACCAATTTTTATGTTAAGAATCGGATCTTATTTGAGTAATTTAAGAATTTGTTAAGAGTCGCTACGTGTAGGTCATGGATTGGTCCCTGATTTTTGATAATTTTTTTTTTTAAATAATGAAAAGAAAAGATTATTGAAATAAACGTAAAAACGAAACACATTCTTTTTTTTTCTTCGTTTACTCCAACGAACATCCAGAGAGAAATGAAACGATATTTGATGTGTTGGAGAGATGGCGATTATACGAACAAAAGACTGTGAGGAACAATCCACAAACAAAGACGAAACCACATCGGAGGAAATTCGACAATCGGAGAAAAAATGGGAGGTGATGGTGTCGTCGTCGGGTTTGTTGGTTTGGATTCCTCAGCTTCGAATTAACTTCTTCCTTTCTTCGTTCTGGGTTTGAGGTTCAACCATTCGAGGTAAGTTTGGTTCTTCCTTATTTGATCGGCATCTATTTAGTCAGTTTTGGATAATTTGGTTGATCGCGATTCAATATATTGGTAATAAAATGTGTAAAATGGTGGGTTATGTTGAATTGTCGAAATTATTAGGCTTTCTCACATGATTGAAGCCGTTTTAAACGTTAATTCCATTCTCACTGTACAATTGTGTTTAACTTGAACTGAATTGATTTTTCATTTGTATTACTGTCTCTGTGTTTGTTGCTTTGTCACGAAAGAAACAAAGAATAGATGTTTTCTTCACGAAAGAGTATGTTGGTTAGTTTTATATATGTTGGTAACTTTTACATTATATATGTTGCTTCAGCTTTTAGGCTATGTATATGTGTAGCTATGTATTAGTGTTTAAAGTTTGAAGTGATGCCATCATTTATTGCATATCTAGTGTATCTCTAGATCATTAAAATTATAGGTAATTGTCCATGGTGTAGGTAAGTGTCAATGGATGGTATGTGTAGATGTATTGAAGTGTGGTATTAAAAACTCAACCACCTAATTAACTATCTTCTATTTAAACACGTTTAGTCTAGGTTAGCAAAAACGTATCACGATCATTCATTCCTTTTTTTCATAACACTTGTGCCATGGATTCTACAAATCTATTTAGCCAATCTCCTTCTAATTTTATGGCCCTTTTAAGTAGTCAACAAGAACATGTAGAGTTGTCTCATCTCCTATGCGTAATGAGTCAGTAGAAGTTCCATTGTATAACACTCAGTCTGCTGCACCACGTCTGCCTGAAGAAGCACCTGAGGAACGTAGAGGAAGGAGGAAATGGATACCAATAGAGGATGTTATCCTCATAAGCTCGTGGTTAAACACGAGCAAGGACGCTGTGGTGGGGAATGAGCAAAAAGCTGAAGCTATTTGGAAACGAATTGCTGATTATTTTGCTCACAGTCCCAAGCTCGCAAGTGTAGAAAGGAGGGAGCCTAATCACTGTAAACAACGTTGGCAGAAGATTAACGATCTTGTGTGCAAGTTTGTGGGCGCATATGAGGCTGCAAAAAGTCAAAAAACCAGTGGCTGCAATGAGAATGATGTGCTCAAACTAGCTCACCAAATCTTCTACAATGACCACAAACAGAAATTTACTCTCGAGCATGCATGGATGGAGCTTTGTAATGATCAGAAATGGTGTGCTTCAGCTGAGGGAAACTAAAAAAGAAGGAAGGTTAACGACGGTTCTGCACAATCTTCAACAGGTAAATCCAATGGTGAGGAGCACACAATGGTTCGTCCTCAGGGAGTTAAGGCAGCTAAGGGCAAAAGGAAGAGAAGTGTGAGCTCCACAACTTCTCTGGAAAGCGCTACTTGCTCTTTGATAAAGTTTCAGAGCATGTGGGAGATAAAGGAGAAAGATTTGGCAATGAAGGAAAAGCTTAAGAAGATGGGACTTCTTGACAGTCTTCTAGCGAAAAAGGAGACTCTCACATAGATAGAAATAGCTCTTAAGGACAAGCTGATAACTGAAATGTTAAACAGTTAGTTTTTCCTTTTAATGTGGATCGTTTTAATGTGTTTAGGTGGTTCTTTTTAATGTGTTTATGTGGATCGTTTTAATGTGTTTAGTTGTTATTTTTAAGACTGTTGTTTTAATCTAAGTTGGTTTTATCTGAGTTGGTGTTATTATTACACTTATTTGTTGTTGGCGATTGTTGTTTATCTGAGTTGTTGTTATTTATACTCTGATAATACTATTGTTGTAGGTGATGATGTTTGCAGGACAGAACAAAGACGTGCAGAACAAAGACGGGCAATGTGGATTTGGTTAAGTTTGTAATATCGCTTTTATTTATACTCTGATAATACTATTGATTTTTGTGTTTCATGTTTGCAGCTCTGTTATATTTCAAGAGGACTGCAAAGTTGTTTCTTCATGCCTCTTCAAATAGTTATTACACTCAGGTTTGCCTCTGTTCCGACTTTTATTGCTTATTCTGTGGGAATATAGAAATTGGTATTGTTTTATATGAATTTCAACCGATATTGTATTTCTCCATAGGGAAAGAAGTCATGCGGGAACACGGTGAAGCACTCACGATCACGGGTTGTACAATAGAGCAGTGTAATTTGTTGTTTTATGTCATGTGATGTAAAAATCCAACACACTTTAACGTGATGTTTAATTAGTTGTGGTATGACATGTATTTTGTTGTTTTATAGGATGTGAACAAATGCATGTGGGTAGTACTTTGTCAGTTTGTGTGCGCATAAACGAACGTATATTGCTTTTTCATCTTTATTGTTTCTCCTATATAAACAAGAAACGACCGCATATGACATTTGCTTATATTGTTTTCTCTTATTTTGCTTCTCCTATATAAACAAGAAACGAATTTTCTCTTATACAAAAATTTGCTTATATTGCTTTCTCTTCTTTTGCTTGTATTTCATTCTCTATATTTTCATCTATTTGCTTTCTCTCCTCTTCAAATACTTTTTTTTGCAAATGGCATCTTCTTCTCAAGATGTGTTTGATGATGAATTTGATAACGTATTTGATGAAGCATTTTCGAATGTATACAATGACTATGGTGATCTGCAAAAGAAAACGAAGTCAAAGAAGAAACGAGCATATATTGAAAGGCAACGTGAACAAGGACACAACCGCTTGTGGAATGATTATTTCAGTGAAGATGCAATGTACCCTGCACATTGTTGAGCGCCTATCCAATGAACATCCATTCTTTCAACAAAAAATGGATGCAACCAGAAGGTTCGGCCTCTCGGGACTACAAAAGTGTACAGCAACAATTCGAATGATGGCATATGGATGTGCGGCTGACGCAATTGACGAATACCTACGCCTCGGTGAAAGTACTGCGATCCTGTGTTTGTAAAATTTCGTCGA